>BMAU01015685.1:0-435349 GCA_019973935.1 Trichonephila clavipes
TATTAAATTACATGATGATTTAGAAGAGAATGAAAATCTATCTAAATATTGAAAGCAAAAAGAAAACAACCACATGGATTCTTAAAATATTATAATGCAAATAATTTTTTTTTTACCAATTTTGATTATCTTCCTTAAAAACGCTCTAAGCTTTTAACGGTAAAAAATAAATATAATTTTAAAATTGACAAAATCTGATTATGGAATTTTTTAAAAATTTATTTATTAAAAATGGACTTAAGAATTATTTGGAGAAATTATCAAAATTAAATAGAGAATATGGGTTTTTTATACAACGAAAATTTGACAACCGAAACCACATCGACAATTAAAGCATTAAAGCAAAATAAAATACATTCTTACGTAATAAAAAATAAAATATACATTTACACTGGTAAAATACACTTATAAATATACCAGTACTTCACAATGCATTTGATAATTATTTGAACATTACAAAGTTAAGAACAATTTAATAATTACCGGTGGCGTAATGAATAGTATCAGGGCCCCCTTTACAAAATCAGGGTTTGAGACTCAAGCCATGCTTGGTGTCAGTCAGGCATTGGGCTCCCTAAAATTCTGCAGTCCCAGATGCGGGGGTGTACGTTAAGCAAATGAGTGACGTTATTGACTTCTCATATATAAAGTTACATGCAAAACTTAATACTTATCTTGATAATTTGTACGGTTTATAATTAAAGTCGCATCGTAGCTTTAGCGTTAGCGTCAAAGTACATTATTACTAAATACAACAAAGTCTTATTGTTTGGAGAAAGGGAAGGGGGTTTGTGATGAAAATTATGATTGGAAATTGGGTCGCAAATATTGAAAATTAAGAAGCACTGTATTATTAATTTGTTTTTTTTTTCATTTTACGAAAAAAAAACTTGTATCGTTTCAATAATTCACAAATTTTAAAGTTTTTAATGCCCTACAAATGTTTATTTGAAATAATGTTCGTGAGATTTTATTACGACGATTCCAAAATATTTTGAAAATTAACCAAACATTATCACGGCTACTAAAGATTTCATATACATAAAAAACTGAAGACTTGTTGCATGTGTGTTTTTGCTTTATTTTATTTTATTTTATTCAATTTAAAATTCGGGATAAGAGTGCTAATAACATAGCCGGGCGTTAAGAATATAATTTGTAGATCTATTGATGTTAAGTATGTTTATATGATTATATATTTAAGTGTATGTGAATATACGTAGAGAGGGAGGAAATTTTTTTGAGTTTATATGTTTTTGAAAACATTTTGTAATAATAATTAAACCATAATTTTTTTTCAAATAATACACAGTTCTCCATGTTAAATAAAAAGGCAATATTTTTCTTGAATCATTTAAGAACTTAAGTTAAGTAGCAACCTTGTAAATAATGTTTAATAATGATAACTTTTATTATTTACCACTATTTTACCTTACGTAACAAACACTACATATATATATATATTCAAAAAAAACTAAAATAATAATAATAATCTTCATAGAATGCTCCAATATTTTCGTATTCTATTGTTCATTTCAAAAACGGATTCGAAAGTTCTACCAAATTACCATCCCTTCAGTCGAAATCTCAGACATTCTATTAACTGAGAAATCTCTGGGGCCTTTCAACTGTTTGACAGCAGTGGGCAGTTCCAAGTGGACACATCCATCAACGTCCAAGCAGATTGATAGTTCAATGCTAGCACTACCAACGCGTAAGTATTTACTACGGTTGTGTTCATAGACTGCTAATATAAGACTCATGGAGAGGATCTAATGTAATAGAAATTTAATGCTGGGCTTTTTTAGTAATCCCATGAAAAGATTTATGAGTAAATAAAGTATCATTACACACACACACACCTCTAGTTCTTTAATAAAAGTTGCCTTGATTTTATACATAAGATAGAAGAAGTGCAATATATATAGTCACGTACTTTATAGAGACGCGAGGTAAAAACTTTCACATTTTAAAAAGAAATAAAGACTAAGATTTAAGACTGGAAATCAAGGTGTTCAGTTAGTAATAATAAATAAGTTACTTTAATCATCATTGTCCAAATAAATATATGGAATTGGTTGATTAATTTATTTATATAATAAATTAATAAATTGGTCTTATAAATTAATAGATTAATTTATCTATATACCTTTAGTATACTTAAATGGGGTTTCATTGAGTACAAAAATTAGAACTTTTTCTAAATATGAATCTTGGTTATATTTTTAGTAACTTATTACAAATTATTGGCAATGATCATTCTAAAAGCAGTATCAAAGTAATCTTTATTGCTACTAATATTGTGTATATATATATATAACTTGCAATGATAGTTGTAAATATAACTCTATCTAATGCTTTTAATTTGAAACGTACATCCAAATTTTACTAAAATATACAGTAAATAAAATGTTTAATAAATTCCAGTACCTAATAAGCGATCTCTACACAAACAAAACAGATCTACGCTTATAGATTGCATAAAGGAAAAAAGACACTTTATATTTTATAATTAATCTAAAAATAGGAATTGAAATTAGGACTTTTAAAATTTTGATTTTTATGAAGGAAAAAAAAAAAATGAAAAAAATGAAATGTAGAGTGTTAAGATTTATTCTACAAGTTTAAAGAGGATCAATTGGATTATTTAATTATAGTGTTATTAATAATGATTTAAATTATGTTGAGAAACATTAATTTTCATATTAATTTATTATGCTAATAAAAAATTTTAAAAGGAAATTGTTTTACAGTCACTATTTATGAAAATTTCTGTTCGTTCTACACAGAAAGAGCAATACAGTAGCAAGTTTTGAGCATTTGACTAGTAAGAAATATTTTATATCCCTTTAATAGTATTTACTATGCATTTCTAAGTCACTGCATCTGTTTTTCACTAAATATTTATAAAAGTTAACCAGAAAAAAAAGTTTGAGAATGATTTTACGTATAATTTTAATTAGTTCATTTTAGTTTTTCCAGTTATGGGAAGAAAAAAAAATATTATAAATCTTTGCCAGATTGTCCTTGAAGTTTCTGAGATAAACTTGAAGAAAAATGTTGCAAGAAAATTAAATGTTTCTCAACCTGTCCGAAGTTTTTCAAAAAGTAATTAACCTTTTCTAGCAGGATATCTAGATTAAAAAATCCTAATCTCTCTCCTTCTCTTTAATTTTGTGCAAAAATTAGCTTTTTCTTGTTTTTCAGATGAAAAGCTTTCAAAACCAACCTTTTTTATTACATTCTGTAGTAATTATTATTTTTTTATGCATTTCAGAAACGGATTTCAAATTCATCAAAACATTTTCTGCTTTCATCTTCAAGTTAATCAAAGAGATATTTCTTCTGGAAAATCTTTTTTAAAGAATACATTTTGCTCTTATTTAGTCCTTTAAATTTTTTTTTTATTCTTAGTTTTATTTCAGTGCGATTTGAGAAACCTTTGTTTTATTATAAATTAGTAAAATGTAAATCATTTTAAAAGATGTTTACACTCTCATAATTACAGCAGTTTCAAATTTATTTATAAATAATTTTAATGTAAAAATACAACAACATTTCTCCCTTTTAATTTAATAAAGCATCAAAATTTAGTTTGTATTCTTTATGTTTCAAGTATTGCTCTCAGTAATTTTTTAACGTTTCTTGCACCCCCTTTTGTCTAAATTAAAAGCCCGCATACATATTTATAATACGATAGCGTAAGTTACAAATGGTACAGTTTATTTTCTTTCCAGATTTATAAATTTGTACTTCAAGTTTATATTGAAATATATATAAAACATTTAAAACTGCTTCAAATACTTTGCAAACATCACAAAGTTAACATTTTTCCTTTTGTTCTATATATGCTTTAAATGTTAAGTTAAATAAAATTGCAATATTTTGTAAACATTTGTAAGTATACATATTTATTTCAATATTAGAATCATGCTTTTATATGTAAAATATATAAATTATTATAACATCATAAAACTTTACATATCTATGGATATGAAAATTCTGCCTCTCAATTAGTTTCTTTTGCATTAATTCTTTTAATTTTCTTTGACTAAAAATCAGCTTTCTTAGATACAAAATCCCCAGTTAAGAATACATTACAATTTTTTTTCTTTTTCTTAAAAAGAGGTAAGTAGAAAAAAGACAATTAAAAGTTTACCATGGTTTAAATAATAAAAAAATGATTACTGAAAGACCTCGCTCTGAAATAAAATGTTTATCTTTAACCGGTATAATTGATTACGAAATATCTTCTACAATTAATTTTAAAATTTCGTGTGTTACAAAAACAAATTTTTTAAGTCATGAAGCTCGGTCAAATAAGAGGGATGAGACACCTGAGCTATAACCTAACTACCACAATACACCTACATAAAAAAATTGAGCTTCTTCAGATTCAAAATTGTACATGGATGGCCTTCATTGACACCAGATCCACAAATTCGTGACTGTAACCACTAATCCACCGTGACCACAACTCATATCAAAGAGTCTGAACAAATCTTGGAGTATATTTTTCAAGAAAAGTTTAACATACTTGATGCATCTGTTGAATGTAGTACATCAATATAATTTAAAAGCATTCTACAAAAACGCATTTTTTCCATGAGCATGCTAAAAAAAGAATTACAGTACAGAAAATAAAATATACAGTTTATTTGACACAAGAAAAAAATATACTCAAAAGGAAATGAATATGAATTTAAGTATGCTGTTTTCTACAAGACAGCAAAGCAAGTATATTCTTAAAAGACTTCCACTTCTTTTTCTACTTGAAAAATCGTTCTGAATTTTGGTTCTAGTTCTTAGCATTACATGAACAAAACTTTTAATAATAACAGAAACATAAACGAGTTTTGAGATTCTAGATTTCTACTTTTACTTCTAGTTGCTGAAAAAAAAACCACCTGGAATTTCGGATACATTTTTCCTTAATGAGGTTTAAGATAAAAACATGATAGATGTTTTTAATTTCTTGTGATTTCTTCCTAATATAAAATTTCTAACAATTGTGAAGTTTCTTTCAAAGTTCAGTGTAAGGAATTCTAGTTAAAATATATATACAAACTAAATACACTATATTTTTCGAATAATATATTATGTTTAATTACTTCTATGAATAATTTTATATGAAAAGCTTAGTGAAGGAAAAGCGCAAAGAAATATTTCTTATTGTATATCGAAGCCAGTATAATTATATACATATTAAGTTAGATTACAGAAACTGCTGCAATTGAATGCCTCACTTCAGTGATTGCAGGCTCATTTGATTTCGCTTAATGTAGGAGTCATAATGATGTATTTCCGGCTGATTGGTCTGTAATGGTTTCAATTAAGCACATTATAATAATGTGCAAATATCACTAAAGTGAATGTGCATGATGGCGCGTCACTTACTACTGTTCAGTCAAATCCGTATATTACGTCTCGTTGTGGAAAATTTTGACATGAATTTATCTATTTCTGGAATTTTTTGATTTATGAAAATATATAACGGATAATTACTATACAGAACAGCACAAATATTTTCCGAAGACATTTCATATTATAATTGGAAGCTACCGTATCTCGTTACCTCTTGGATTTGAATTTCCAAATTAAAAGGAATTTTATTTTCTTCATTTTGTCTGTAGTTTTAATTCTTTTTTTCATTTTGATTGAATATATAGTTTGTATGTATAGTTTATATAATCTGTTTTAGAGAGACAAATAATTTGAGCTAAACACTAGAAGGTGACAGATATTGGTTATTAAAAATATAGAAGATTTATATATATATATATATATATATATATATATATATATATATATAAAACAATGCTGACTTTACAGTTTTTAGTAATTTAAGTAAAAGTAGGGTTTAACCATTTTGTTGCTAGTTACCCTGCACCCTTTCTTTTTATAATACAAAGTGAACTCCTATTGAAAATAAGGGATATAAGTTTTGAATCCATTAGAAGGTAAAATTAACTTACCTAAAAAGGTATTCAAAATAACAAGGAACGTATATTTCTGAATGTTTAAGCAATAAGCTACTTTTTCCAAATTTGGACCCACTACTAACCATCAAAATTGCAATATGAAGGAAAATACACGACGAACACGATTATCACCAGAGGTAGAGTCGAACACTCTTTGTGTCGAAGTAAGTCAAGAAACCACGGACAAAACGAGGTCTGTTCATATCTTGTTAACATATGTTACAAACTTTTTGAAACCAAGTAACAATAAACTTATTTCTGTATATGTGTTAAGCAAATTAATAGGATGCTCTATTTCAAATAATATCTTATGAATTTTTAATATTGTTAATTTTATCACTTTTTATGAATTAAATAAGTGTTAATTAAAATATCATTTAAATAGATTTATGACCATTACTGTTCAAAAGAGGAAATTCTATAATGCCAAAATTATATGCATCTCTTTTCACAAAAATTTTGTTTTTTAACTTTGTTTTATAATTTAATTTTTAAGAATTGTGTTGTAAAATATTGTGAAATATCGTATTTCTATTCTTCAAAGGCTTTTAAAGATAAATCATAGTCAATAACTGATTTTACATTAAACTTAGTTAAGTCTCTATCAGTTTGTTGCTTAACAGTGTTATTGCTAGTTGTTTAACAGTATTTTAGAATTTTCAAATATCCTGAAACAATATGTTGGTGGCGTTTATCAATGAATTCACGATACCCCCAATTATCTAAATTATTCTACCTGTTCTACAATACTCAATTTATCTTCAAATATCAAATGCAAATCTGTGCAGTTACCACATTATCAATATCCAAATGGCCTCATTTAAGAAGCTTATTTAATATTTTAATCCCTCTATATGGTTGGTATACGTATTTCATCGAGTTTAAATTGTAAATTCATTAAAAAAAGCAGGATTTCTTCTTCTTCTCTTCTTTTTTTACTGTTTAAGTAATAAGTTCTTTACAGTCGTAAAATTTTGAATATCGAATAATTATCATAGTTGATATTAAAGTGGAAAACCCATTAGTTATGTCCACACGAGCTTTTGACTAGAAAGTTCAATTAAAAGGTACTTCAGACTTTTGATATTTTAAATAAAATATGTCTGGTTTTCATGAAACTGTCGGTAAAGTCTATTGAAAAAGTTATTCAAGAGCCATAATGAAAATTAATCTCAAATGAAATATAATTTGGAAATTCCTAAAATGCTTTGCTATTAATGTGATTTTAGTGGTTGTATGGGATAAAATTAAACTTATTTAAAAAAGTTTCAAAAATAGTTTATATATAAGCAAACTCATTTCAAACACTTTAGTTGATAATAGATAATACTACCTGCTAAATTTCTTGAAACATTCGAATTTTTATAAAGCGTTATCTTTAGTCTTCCTACATTCTCTCCTTTTTAAAGTTTTATATATTTGCTTCATATTTTCTATGGATAATGCATTGTTTCTATAAATGAAGAATGTTCATAAACAATTATTTCCTGGAATACAATTCTTTTTCCAGCACTGCTTTGTACCTGTATCAGAAAGCATGTAACGAATTGCTACTTTTAGTTGTAAACGAATTAAATATTTTCAGACTAATTTCAGTCCTCTTTAAAATTTATTTCATAATTTAACATAAAAATATTACTTTTCGAAATTACATAATTATACGCAGGATTAAACTTTTACAACCTGTATTTCATCCCAGAAATATAGGCAAATATAAGTAAATACTGGGGCTTTGAGGCTTTAATTAACTCCGCAATTTTAACCGTAAGTCTAAGAAGTGTTTTTGCACTACTGTAGCTAATCTACTTTTTTTGTGTGAAACTCTTTATTTTCTTGGTGGTTGTTTTACTCATAGAATTATAGTAATTCTCAGTATATCATTTATGATTATATATTCATATTTTAACAAATGGTAATATTTATTATTTATTTATTGTAATGATTTAACCATTCCTCCCAGCGTGTTAAAAATTGTAATTCTTTATTTCTCTCATGCTTTATATTAATGCTCGTGCTTTTATTTATAAAAGTTAACTGTAATTATAATTATGGAAAAACCTGGAACCTTCGATGGCAATAGATAAGGAGATGAAATATTCAGTTTAAAAAAAAGTCTTGAGTTGTATGTGGCAAGAGTTGTTGACATTTTTATTTTCATGTTAAAACTGGCGCCCAGACCCGTTGCCTAAGAACTACGACCCCTTAGAAGCAGAAACCGCCGCTGTGACGAAACGCCGCAGGAAGAAATGAAAATTTGACGGGCTCTGTAAACCTTACTGTCCCGGAAAAAATTACTGACATTGCTGCAATCCTTCTAAAGCAAGAGAAAATCCATGGAAATCGAAAAAGACAAAGCGAACCTTCCTGACTTCAATTGTCTGAAGAAAAAAAAAGAAAATCTATTTCCTGTTAAAAGTTTTTGCAATAGTGTTTTGTGCATTTTTCAAAAACAAGTGATAGCAATCCTGCTACAGTGTGTTAATGCTAGGGATAATTTTATTATTTGAATTAATGTTCTTTGTTAGTATTTTGAATATGTTATTAATTTATTTACCCACTTTTTAATTGTTTTTTGAAGTGCATAATAATTTATAAGGTTTAAAAGCTAGCCATAGTTTAAAGTGTATTCCCATACCTGTAAGAGCTTTGGTTGACAATGAGGCCTGGACCTAATTTATTTATTTTACTTATTTGCAACTCTTAAGTTTCTCAGTCATGTCATTTCTGGGAAAAGGGAAAAAAGCTGATCTCATTAAGCTTGCTATTGAGTTAGGTGAATGTGAGTCGAATGGGAAAGAGCTAAAAATAATTGAATTAAGGACACAGATTTTAACAAATGATGCTTATAAGGAAGACCCTAAATTTGTGAAATGTATCTTTGAGGGAATCGTATCAAATAGGATAGACGAGGAAAACAAACAAAAAGAGCAAACACTGCGTGAATTTGAGCAGAAGAAAATACGATTGCAAAATGAAACTCAAAGAGTCGTAGGTCCACAAACCATACCCCAAACAAAAATTGAATTAAAAAAGTTGCTACCAACATTCAATCCTTAAGTTGATAACATGGACCTGTTCCTCACCTTATTCGAACGCAAATGAAGCTATTGGATCTTGGTGAAGATGTGTGGGTACCCTATCTCATCGGTGCCCTACCTGGTGACTTAACCTCCCTCATTGCTCGTGAGCCTGAGGAGAAATGCAGGGATTACTCCCACATACAGAGGAATGCTTCTGCAACGGTTCAAATTAACCGTAGAAAATTCCGGGACCGGTTTTCACGTCACAGAGAAAGCCCAAATGGGACGTAGAAGGATTATTATTTTGAAATCCAAGCATATTTTGAAGGTTGGCTCAATGAGCTTAAAATTGATTCATTTGACGGATTGAAGAATTTGATGATTGCCGATGAAATGAAAAAGAGATGCTCTCCAGAGTGTAAGGAACATTACCTGGATATCTGGGAAGAACTTATCTCCCCAGAAATATTAGCAGATAAGCTGGAAGCTTTTGACAACATCCGACGTTCCCTACCCAGTGGACTTAGGAGACACGTGAAGGCCAGTGAAACCGTAAATGATGGAAGACGGGTATCATTCAGGAAACCTGAACGCCCTCCCAAAAGAGAATATTCCCATCAGGTACCAAATGAGAGATCCCCTCTCAAATGCTATGGCTGTGGGAAACAAGAAGTGATAAAATCTAGGTGCCCCACCTGCAACCTCAATGCCTCACAAAGAACAGACGTAGCAACCAATCACATCAATGCTTACACAGCTCAGACCAGAAGCCCTCGATTGACCCTAATCCACATAACTTTCTGTGGATAAAAGCGACGTGTATGTGCAGACACATGATCTTCACATTCAATTGCTGGGGAAAGAATGTTCCAGATGTTTAGGGATAAGGGACTCCTTTTCCGGGAAACCACATTAGCAATGAGCTTAGCAGATTGTTAACAAATCACAGGTGTGGCACTCACAACCCAAGTAATTGTAGAAATTGAGGGGAGATCAGTCTTGACCAAATTCATAATTCTCCCAAAGGCAAAGGGAAATAGAACACTTCTAGGAACAGATTTTCTTAGTTCTGCTGGTTTAGTTTTAGTTTTCCCTAGATGTGAAAAATACTTGTTGGTACATCTGGGACAATCCTACCCACAAGTATCTATTTGGTGAAAAATTGGACACCCCGTCCATATTTGAGAAGATGTCCAGCAACACCTGCCAATTAAGAGAAGGGGAAGGTGAAAGTTTGACCTCTGTGTGTGTGTGCCCAGAAGGAGAAACTTAACCTCCTGTTGGAATCCTTCCAAAATGTCTTCGAACCAGGGGGAGAAGCAACAAATATCTTAGAGCCCCACATTAACACGGGAAATAGTCCTCCTATCTCTGTAACCCCATACAAAATGTCTCCTGTAAAGAACTGTCCTGACTGCATTAAATACAAAGCTTCAAACCAGAAGCCTTCCGGGCTATTACAGACACCTGCGCCAGCCCAACGTTTTGAAACCTTGGCCAATGATCTCTTCGGGTAAAGATCGAGAGATAAAGATAGTAAAAGATGGATCCTCATCATTGAGGATTGTACCACCAAGTGGGTCGAACTGTTTCCACTACCCAATGCCACAGCTAAAGAATTTTCCATTACCTTGATTGAAGAGGTTCTACTGATGTATGGTATTCCTCGCCGCCTTATCAGTGACAATGGAACCCAGTTTGTGTCAGCAGTGATGCAAGAAATATGCTACCTATTAAACATCCATCAATCCATGATCCCTGTATACCATCCACAAGCTAACCCAGTTGAACGAAAGAATAGGGATCTGAAACCACGGCTGACAATTCTCGTCCAAGCCAAGCATGACTGATGGTCAGAGAAGCTACCCTTCATCCGCTTTGCTCTCAGCACATCCAAATGCTAAACGACAGGACAGACGACATCCTTTCTGAATTTCGGTAGAAAGTTACGCTCTCCAAGTGAAGTTGTTAATGATATCCGAGTCGTCATCCCAGAACGATAATTTTGTGCCCTATCTCAATAAATTTGCTACGTTTTCCTCTCAGATTAGAGAGGTGGTTGAGGAGCAACAGGATAGTAGGAAGTCTTACGCTGATAAAAAGAAAAAAGCTGCTCCAACATATCAACCTGGAGAACATGTCTTTGTAGCATCACATCCGCTGCGCAAGGAAGAAGTGCGAAACTATTGCCACACAGAGACGGTTCTTACGTGATTTTAACACAAAGATCATCATCATCTTACTAGATTGCTAGTCTTGATAATCCGGGGGAACCTCTTGGTGTTTACCACACCTCTGCCTTAACTCCTTGTAATAATGGCAAAGTAAAACCCCTTATTCCTCTTCGCAAACGTGGCCGTCCACCAAAGGTCCCACAGACTCCTGGTTCCTCGTCGGGACGCCGTCGGTACCAGAGGAGAAGGATGTAACAAATGGTAATATTTATTATTTATTTATTGTAATGATTTAACCATTGATGCAAGCGTGTTAAAAATTGTAATTCTTTATTTCTCTCGTGCTTTATATTAATGCTTTTATTAATGCTTTATATTAATGCTCGTGCTGTTAATTATAAAGGTTAACTGTAATTATAATTATGGAAAGTTCTGGAACATTCGATGACAATAGATAAGGTGATGGAATATTCAGTTTGAAAAAAAAAGTCTTGAGTTGTATGTTGCAAGAGTTGTTGACATTTTTATTTTAGTGTCAAAATATAAATATCTACACTATTAAAATTCGTTGGTAAACAAACATATTTATGTATATATCCCAATTTTCTCAAGAACCACAAGATGCAGAAACTAGCAGAAGGTATCTAAATTTAGGGTATGATCCGAGGAATCCATTTTGACCATTTATATTCCGATATTCCAATTAGTTAATAAGATATTAATTAAAAACACAAATCTTCCGATATTTTAAAGATTATTTTGCCGTTCTAACCGAAAGAAAGCATTGCATGGTTGATTAAGGTGCTGCTTTTTAAAACGGCAGTTCCCAGGCTCGAACCTGAAGAGGAATAACGAAACGGGATATCGAAAAAATAAATTTTTATTTTAAAGGTATTAATCACCAAAATTTCGGGAATTTGAAGTTTTATTTATATTATAAATATTGCAGATAAAACAAACGAAATATTTTTTAAAAAAATACTTACGAAAAGAAATGTTTAAAACTATTTCAAAATAAATTTAGAAATTGCCTTCCTTTTTTTTAATTTATGGAATTGTTCGCTATTTTTTTTTAAATAAAAAACATTCAGGCAGAATTTCTCTCTCTTTGAATATAACACTTTCTTAACAATTCAAACTAATTACACTGTAAATGGTTTTCATTAACTATTTTTTATACGTAATCTGTACAAAGATTGATAAAATATCTTAAAAATTACGCTTAAAAAATGTGTTTTTCACCTTTTTTTCTCTTTTGCGATAAATTAAATAATTCTAATTACAATCTTTATTTTTGTTTCATACTTTTTGATTACAATCTTTTATCCACATTTATTATGTAATTTTGTTTAATGTCCGGATGATTAGCGATTAATTACTTGCAATTAAAATATTCAATTGTAGTTGTGGCAACACTTAACATTTTAGTTTGGATCTTTTTGAAATTTTGTCTTGCGATAAACGTGGTTACATCTCACAAGTTGTATAATTTATAATATTCTTTATTGCTTATATATGAATATTTATATTTTATCAGTTCTGTGTTGTACAAACAAAGTTCATTTTACTATTTTTTTAGTTTCTAAATATGAAATTGTTAAAATTATAAATAATAATTTCTATTTCAGCTTTTTTATAAACTTTTTTTGAATAACTTAAATTAGTATTGCTTATTAAACACAGTATTGTTATTTATTCGATTCCTTTTGCATTGATTATTTTGTAATATCCGCATAGTATTTATAAATTATGCGGGTGTTATGAAGAAAAGAGAAAGTCCGATCAACGCCGGGCCATGCAGCTAGTATGTATTAAAACTATTAAAATATATTTTAGAATTAGATTTTCTATGTACCAAATGTTCTAGGGAGCCAGTCGTAGAAAGAAAGATCCTAATACTGGCTCTCAAAAGTAATAATATAAATTGTGTGGCCTCTAAATTGTCACTAACTTATTTCCATCAGATATGCTTTTGAAAAGATCTGTAAATTTATTGTGAATATTTGTTGTCCTTCATGAATTTATTGTTTTTCCCTTCTTTCCTATGTAATGTGTGTTTTATTCTAACTTCTGTAAGCCTCATGTGATACTTAGTGGTGCACGGGGATTTATTAATGTTTTCAATAAAAAAAAGCAAATGTTGCTTTGAAAACACCCGCTGTTTGAAGAACATATATATATATATATATATATATAAATGCCATCACTGTATTTATTTTCTTATCTCTCACTCTCTCTCTCTCTCTCTCTCTCTATATATATAATATATATATACATATATATAAAGGCCTTCACTGTATTTATTTTCTTTTATCTAACGTTTTAAATTGCTCGTCAAATCCAAGATGAAATTCAATCTGTTTATGGAATTGATAGTTGTCACATGACCCAGTTGAAACGTAGAAAATGAATAATCTAGCGGACTACATACTCCTCGCATATTACTCAAAGATTACAACATCAACACTCACAGACGATATGTCCACTGTGTAGGACTTTACCCTATTTCACCGAAAAACAACTAAATAATCGTGAAAACTCTGGTCTTAAATGTAGAAAATTATTCGCGAATAACTTCACGTATCAGACGTGTCAACCCACAGGGTTCCACAATTCATTTACATAAGCACACACATGAGATGACCTGTTACGTTGATGTTGAATCCTATATAGCAAAAGACGAAGAAGAATGTTTGAGTCTCTTGGTCACTAGGATGATTATTAAATACATATATCATTCAGAAACCAAAGGGAAGAACAAGGAGTTTACCCCTTCCAGGTTCATTTTATTTCGAGATTATGGGTCAAAAATGTCAATTTTTTATGCTTATTTTCATACATACATAGCTTTTTAAACATAATAGCATCTTACCTTAAATCTACAGCTGAAAACACTGTATAGTGCTACCATCTAGTAGACAGAAAGCAAAAGCATTCGAAACCATAAAAAGCACAGGTGAAATAATTCGGGAAAGACAGATTGCACTGAGGAAAATTTCACAGTGAATACACTCGGGATGAGCCAGAATGGTACATTTCGCCTGCCCGAGTTCAGCTCGATAAAGACCGGGAAAGGGTTAAAACAAGTGTCAAATTGTCGGTTTTGATACACTGTCATGGAGTCATGTAGATAGATTATTTGGAGAAAAGTCAGATCCTAACCAGTGGAATTGCTGAACAATATGCAAGATATTCTTATCAAAGACATCACTGGAGGTATGGTCGACAAAGACATTTGTCTTTTTGAAATAATGCACCTGCTCACTAGGCGCGGTGAGATTTCAAAGTGATAAAACATTCAAATCGTGCTATATCCCTCTGTTCTCCCTATTTCGTCCTAAGTGGCTGAGCAATTTTCAGAATTAACAAAAAATATTGCGGGGTCAGATATTTCACAATACAAATGATGGCTTTGAAGAAGTGGAAAATTCTACAATGACGCTCTTCGAAAAAGTCAAGTTACACTTTGAAGATATATATAATTTTGGTGGTGGCTAGTAACAATACAGTTACCAAAAAATTTAGTTTGCTTTGGACTTTTTGCTTATAATTTTGGTGGGCATGATTATTTCCTATTTTACCGCAAAAAGAAAGTGGGGCAAATGTTATTCTGAATATTTTTAACTCTATTTAACAATCCAAAAAAAGGAAAGCAATTGTCGCATTAAAATGAGAGGAAGTAAATACGAAGGAAGTATTAAAACGCGTATACTATTGTTGCTGAAGACATTTCATAGTTTATTTTGTATAAATTAAAGTTGAAACATTAGAAAATCCTGAAAATATTGAAATAATTTTCCTCATTCTAAATTTTTTTTTATAAACATATATTAAATATGCAAGAAAAATACATCTTTCTAAGCACAGTTTATAAATAAGAAATAAACGAAAATAAGCAAAGAAATTATGAAATATAAGAAAACAAAAAAACTCTTCTTTATCTCAAAATTAAGTACTAACTTCTAAAGAATATTAAAAGGATTTTTATGAATATACCTATAATAGGAGAGGCAACCGGAAATTAGGAAACATTTTTCGTTACTTAAATATCTCTCCGGGCAACATTTTTAATACATTGTGCTTTATCTGTTTTTTACTGAAAACAGTTTAAATATATTTTCATTACTACGATAAAATGTTTTAAAAATAATAAACTTTCCAGGATTTATTCTCTTTTATTTCATGGAAACTTTTGAGTGCATTTAAGGATTTAACAGTTTTAAGTTAAGTAAACAGTTATTAAATTATTTAAAAAAAATATTATAACTAATAATTACATATCAGCTTTTAATAGCTTTTTAAATAAATCAATTGCGGTTTGAGATAAATTTAGTATTCAAATATGAGCATTGAGGGATGCATCAATGCAATTAAAATTAATTATCAGCTGATTATGTAATTAGATCGAAAATAAATTATTTAAATCATTGCAATAAAAAAAGAATTAATCTGGAATTCGGTACTATTCCGAAAATATAAGTAAAAAAAAAGTGCGTGTTTTTTTTAAAAAATTACCCGAAACTGCATGTTTGTACATAGGGTTAATTTTACCAAAAAACTAGCTGTTAACCGCCCACTTCGGTGAGTATTTCATACTGTTATATGAATATATACTGTATGTATATATATATATATATATATATATATATATATATATATATATATATATATATATATATAGTCTAACTTTCTACAAACAAGAAATGAACATTCATCAATCACATTCGAAAAAAACCCTTGACAGTAGGAAAATAACACAATGAATAATGCAACCGAGATTAAAAATTATAAAAAGGATGCTGCAGTATTATAAACATTGCTGACTTAGGTCAGCTAATATGTACAATAATTTGTATAAAAGTGGAGTTGAGCATATATATATATATAGTGTGCTTAGTGTAATTGAAAAATAACTACCTAGATGGCGCGACTGTTTTTTTTTTTTTTTTGCTTGTTGAGTTAACACGTCCATTTTTCCATCAGTTTGCGTGGGACTCTAGCACAAGTTACATCTTTGTACTTTTGGGGTGTTACATTATTACATGTAAGTTTTTATCCCGATTTTTTTCTCTGGAATTTTTCTTGATATTCCTCTCTAGAGAGAAACATTATTGTTCTCTTTTAATAATTCCATTTTACTTTACCGTCTGGTTTATCATCCACGTGAGTTTGTAACATGCTTAACTTTTCAACATGACTCTGTTTTTTTATTACGTTGAAAATGTCTGTTGTACGGGGAAGGTGGATTCATAAAGCATTGCTAACCCTAAATCGCTTGCCTAATTCAGTGACAGCTCTAGATCACAATAGGTCTCCATTTTTGTCCAAATACTATTTTGTATCTACATTTGTTACGTCTCTTGTACTCCAATTTCTTTCTTCTTTGGCATTGTAGGACCCACCGTATAGGGCAACGATGCACTCTAAACCTGTCGAGAGTTGAAACAACCACCCGTTGGTGTGGTGTTGTAGTTAGGAGAGGGGATGCCAGCTCAAGTAATCTTCCGAGTCACTTGACCATGGTTCAAAATTACGTGGTCCGTCTCCAAAAGCATTCGTGTAGCTGAACAGTACGACGTTAATATACACTCATTCATTCATTGATTGGCATTGTAGGTTATACAACTTTTTCACTTGGTGTCTTGCTTTATTTTATTACACTAAACATATATGTGTTAATTCTTATTAACTTAATCTTGAACTTTTGTTTCTAATTTGTAATATCCCAGGTCATTAGGACTCGCACGTTAATTATAACTAGCTACCCATCTAACGAGAATCTTTTGAATTATATCTATCCACCAATGAATAAACTCCATCTACGTAGATCTTGTGAGTGTATTTCCATTTGTCGCTTTGTATAAATAACGAGAGTTATGTGCCTTTTGTCTTCGTAACCATGTAAAGCGCGTGTGTATTTTTGTGCTGCGTCTTTTTCTGTGTTGTGTTTAAGAAAAGTATGTTTATGTGTATCTCCATGTCAATAAATAGGATTAACAATAAACATCGGACTACCTAGTCATTGCAATATTAACAAATAATTAATGTTCTTATTAAGAAATACTTATCACTTGCCACGCCCTTACAGTTAATCATTACGAATGGCCACAATTATTTCATATATATATATGTACTACCTCGTATACCCATTCTTCGCACGGGTGAATTGAAAAATAAATCTCTGGAGATTGAAAGCGAAGTAAATTGTTTATGTGTTAAATTTAAGTGAATCGTAAATTACACAAAAAAGTATTTTTTAGCATATCTCCGATCATCAAATATCATATTTGTCAAATTTGAAGTTTACAGGTCTAATAGTTAAAAAAGGGAATTCTTTTAATCTATAATGCTTCTGTAAAACCAATGTGAGTTGGCTTTTGAAAACCTCCTTCTTATCTTATCTCTGCCCAGCAAAAATTATAAGTTTTCTAAATTTCCAGTTTATTGGTTTAGTTATTCATAAAATGGTACATTTTAAGTATAAAACTCCCTCGAAAACCCCCTTGGTTGTAAATTCCTCAAACCCTTTCTTAGCGGTTCTCTACTTCGTGAAAAAACATGCCAGCCAAATTTTAAGTGTACATTTAATAGTTGGAAAACGGGATTGTCTTTTGTCTACAACACCCTTTAAAGCCATCGAAACCCCCTTTCAGGTCAATTTTCTTAAAAACCTCTTTAGTAGTGGGTTTCTACTTTATGAAAGAGACATACCTGTCAAATTTCAAGTCTGTAGGTTTAATAGCTCAAAAAAGGTAATATTTATCCTTAACGTATCATTAACACTTCACAATGTCCCTTGGGTGTCAATTTTTGCAAAAACGTTTTTGGTAGTGGATTACTGCTCCATAAAATTAACATGTCTGTCAAATCTCAAGTCAATAGATTTAATAGTTTTTAAATGCGTTTTTATATCAGCAATTAAGCATTTACAACGCTCCTTAGGGGCGATTTTCAAAACACCCTCTTTGTAACAGATCTGTAAATTAAAGGAGCATGCCTACCAAATTCCAGTTCTGTTGATTTAATAGTTCAAAAACGGGAGTATTTATCTTTAACACTCTTTAAGTCCTCGCACAACACCTTGGGCTTCGATTTCCCTAAAACCATTTCGCAGAGGATATCTACTCTGTGAAATAAATCTGCTTACTAAATTTCAAGATGGTACGTCTAATAGTTAAAAAATGGAGTTATTTATTACCTTTTATGCTGCTTAATTCCCCTGGAGATCGATTTCTACGAAATCCGTTGTTAGTGGATCTCTATTCTATGAAAGAAACATGCCTACCAAGTTTCAAGTTTGTTCGTATAATAGTATTGGATATATTGTGATGAATGAGTGAGTAGCTTTTTTACCTTTTTTATATATCAGTATATAGAAGTGTATATTCCAGAATGCTATATGCAATAAGTGAGTTATTTCAGAATAAATTACAATTTATAAAACGTGGAAGCCTAAACTATCATTTTTCATTAGCGAGAAGAGGGAAAATAATAACATTTTATCAAGCTAATGCAAAATCTTGGCATTCTTTATTCGTTGGAGGAGATATTATTGATCAAACCATAATAAACAGTTTAAATCTTATAGTATCACAATTAGCAAAATATTTCACTGCTTACTGGATAACAACCGAATTACAGTTAGATGCTTCGGATTTCATAAGATAATTGGATAGTTGTGCTTCATATCAGCTTATTGCATTTCGCGGAACCAAAGAATTTCTGTTAGTTTATATCTTTGCTTTAACTGTGCAAAAATTACCAATTCTTAACCCTTTCGCGGGCACAAAGCTAAAATACAATTTTCTGTCATAAAGTACTTAAAAAAAGTAATGTTCTGATCCTCCATAAACAGTATTTAGTCTAAAAAAAATTTGATCAGGAGTTTTTTTTTCCTGGGTGGTGGCTGCACGTTATAGCTACCGGGCACTTAACTTACTTTTCAGGACAGAAGTAACGAATCATATTACAATAATTTTTTTAAGAAAAATTTACATTTATGCTAATAACTATTTCAATAACAATTAAATACAAAGTACAAATGTAAATAAATATTAATAGAACAATTGTACATCATAGAATACTTACTAAAATATGCATGGAAACTAGTATGTATCCACATTTTACATTTTATTTAATTTTAGTAAAAAAAGTTTTAAATAAAGTAATATTTTTGAGGATTTAAATTAGTTATTTCACAAATTTGATGATCTATTTACTGTGGAACTTTTCAAAGCAAATACGACCATTTGCTTACAAGCACAGTGGTACGTTGCAGAACGACACAGCCATCTAGAATGATGAACGTCTTTTCTAGTATTGCAAATAGAGCATCTACTGTACAGATCACCTTCTGTTTTGACTCTCTCAAGTGGAAGAAGAGAGAAAATTTCGAGGTCAATTTTTTGTTCTATGTGGGCATTAGATAGAGCCTCTATCCACATATTAAAAGCTTTCCAAATACCTAAGTAAAACCTTTTTTTCGTTGCCCATTTGCTTCATTCATTAAGATGAGAGAAAGGTATAAAGACTTGTCGACATTTTTTCACAGAACAGACATTTTATTTATAGTAATTCAAATAAAATTTGTAGATTTTTACACACAGAGAAACTGTTTCTAACTACCCATCAGAGAACATCAAATGCAAAAAAAAGTATCATGCTGCTATCTGTATTGATTTTTATGCGTTTTAGCTTCAATTAACACATGTAGATAGACTAAATATAGAACACCTGCTTGGAGAAAACATTTTTGTTATGTGGCTAGAGATCTATCAGCCACTGCACGTGAAAGAGTTAAAGCAAACATATTAGATAAGAAGTAGATTGCGTCCTGTAACGTAAGCCTTCAATGGCATTTCTAATCACCAGCATTGACTTGGTATTTAGAACTTAATCCTAAGTAGATTTTAGCGAGTGTTTTGTAGGATGTGTTGAGAATAGGTCATTGGAAGTACCTGTCATCTAAGAAAACATTAGACCAAGTTTAGCCAATTTTTTACGTCAGATTTCAATCTAAAATGTTTTAATGCTGAAAAGTAATACTTGTTCTATCCTGAATCAAAAAACGCGAATTATGTTTTCGCTCATGGCAGCCTTTTGCTTGCCTTGTTGCTGACCATGCAAATAATGTCCCATTCACTTTTCTACAGTTTTATTTGCAATGCAGCCAAGTGTAAAGATTGTTAAAAAAATTCTCTTGACTATATACAATACTTATTTGTTCTATATTATATTCACTCGCTAGATCAAAAATACTATATCTACATTATGTATTTCTTGGAGTTGTTTTTAATAAATATTTGCACTAAAATAATCGTTAAAAATACGCAAGAAGAAAAGTTTTGGGAAATGGTTTATAACCATGCGGTGAAAACAACTCTAAAATCTTCCTTAGTTATGAAATTATTAAAAATAATTGAAATAATTTAAGGCAAATTATTTTTTTTATTTACTTTGTCCAAAAAATCTTAGTTTTGAATATTAAAAATGTTTGGTTCATTTTTTAAATACATGTTCCGAACAGATTTCCCGCTGTATATGAAAAACTGTTATTAACCTCATTAAAATTATGATCATGACATTTAACAGTAACTAAAGAAAGAGAAAGTGCAAAAAACACAAAATTGTTAGATTTTCCATTTCAACAATGTGATTTTTAACAAGAAAGCATAAAAAAAACCCAATTTATGACACTCAACACCGACCAAGACAAAGTTTAAGCCGCTTTCTACAAATTTCAGTAAGATAGATTGTGTTAATTCATTTGTAACCCAAAATAATCGATTGGCTCAGTGTTAATGCGAAGCTCGTCAAACATTAATGGGGTTTGTTTGGGGAGTCTTTCTTACTGTAACACTCTTCCTAAGTCGGCACCTACTGGCTTTTCCTTATTTCATGATTTGCCAAACTCTATCAAATAAGAAATCTTTAATGATCTTGAATATAAAAATTTGTATTCAAGATTTGTTTCTCTCCACACTTCAAGCCTCGTACTGATACGGGATTCATCTTCTATCATAAAAAAGTATAAAAGATCAAATATATAAATGAAGATTATTAGTGACATCTTAAAGCTTCTTTAGGCCCCTTTACAGAAATTGGTCCCAAGAACAGCCCTTATAAATAAACATCATATAACATACGTTGTAACATGCTCGTACAAGCGTAACCTGTAGAACAAAAAAATAAAAATAATAAGGATTCATCATTTTACTCTATTCTAGGTGCAAACCTATTGAACCTACTGCCTTTTTTCACCTATATGAGTAATGGTGACAGGCTTAAGCCTAAATACGGGTGACGGTCATTATATAATAATTATGCAGTCTTGCCAATTGCCATGTAATTCGAAATTTCCAATTTTTCGGAGAATATGCTTATGTTCCAGAGAATAATAATCAAATATTATTGATAATTGTTATTGCCAAAACAATTACAATACCTTTAATTGAATAATTCTGATCACTATCTATTAGTGGAAGCGTCGAGATCTAAACGAGTCCCCCCGGATTCAATGAACTGTGTTGACGGCCTATGCCTTGAAATGCCTCTGGCGATGATATATTATCTTAGATCGTGTACTTTTCCGTATTTTTCGCCCTTTTTGCATTATAAAAGACGGGTAGAGTTTTTAATTTATTTAGTATAACCGTGAGAGTTCACTTTATATAATGGTGATATTAAAAAAAATCCTTCAAAGATAGATTTCGAAACACGAGGCATATACATGTTACAAAAGTTTCAAATGCTTCAGAAATTTAAGATAATTTAAACTAGTATTCCACTTATATTGTTGTCCAAAAAGGATTTTATTTATTCTCTTTCAGTGAGTACTGTTTCCAGATTCCTCTTAGAATACACAGAAAAGTCACTTATATGGTACACCGAATTCGTTTACTTAGCAGTCCTTTTTAACCTTTATCTGAAGTTCCACATATCCATGAAATTTCTTCTTGAGCTTCAAATACTGTAGTCCTATTTACCTAGAGATCTCTCGAGTCCTTCAAATATTTGACAGCATTGGAGATTTGCTTGTAGCTCAGACATCTATCAACGGATCGATTTTGAAATTCTAACAGTGAATAACTTACTAGTATATTTCACTGACATATGTGTGTTTCCTGTGAAAGGTTTGGAGGTCACTCAGAGACAAATATAATAGAGATATATTCAAATACCTTTTTTTAAAAAGAAAAAAAAATCACTGGTGTTATTTTAAAAATTGTTAAATATGGTTTTCTTTGATTTTAAAATTCAGGAATAAATTATCTTGAATTTTTTAATGTTAAGTTATTGCTATATTTCTTTTTCGTATTTATTGAAATTCAATAAAATGTAGGAAGCTCATTTCTTAAAAGAAATAAATATAGAAATATAATACCTTTCTTCGCTTTTTAAAATGTATTTCTTTAAATATTTACGAGCGATGTTCCGAAAATAGGTGAAGTTACTTTTTTTAAAAAAAAGAAGGTGGTACTAAATCCGTTCCAATTCCGTTGCCACTTTAACGGTGGAAGTAATGTAGCCTAAAAAGAATGATGCATGCTCAGAGGGATGAAGAAGAGAGAATACTGGCAGATCGGTGTGCCAGAAGTTATTCGAGTATAAATGACGATGGCATACATACATGTTACTAACAGAGCTATGTTTTTTGTCTGATATGAATGAACACGTGGTATTAGTGTGCTCGTTATCGATGAAAGCTTAGAGATTGTGTATGGTGAAGAAATCATATCCCGTCAAATGGTTATTCATGTTGCATATTCAGTGAGGAAGGCAGACTATGGAAGATTAAGGGTTTAGTGGGCATCCCTCTCGTTTCTTAAAATAAAACAACATTACAGGCTGTAAATTTACGGCAATTTTGCATTGTAGGACACAGTTTTAGCAGAGCGGTTTCGTCAAATTTTTTGCGCAGGCTGCGATAAATCTATCAAAATAGGTGATGACCCTATCAAAATTAGTGTAAGGTGCGCTATTTTATGCAGTATGGCTTATGATGGCATGCATTTTGTTTTGGCAATAAAGTTTCAGAATGAAAAACAATGATGAAACTTACTTTCGTAGTTCCTAGTATTTCAAATATACGTATAGCACATTTTCCAAAAAGTTATGCGTGTAGAGGTCCCCCCCTTTTTTTTCTTTCCAATATTTCAATGACAATTAACAATAATTAAAAATTAATTTTCTGTATAAATGCAACTGATGTAATAAAAACATTATTCAAACATATAAAGTAGTAACGATAAAATGTATGTTAGAAGACATCGGAATTAAGTTAATATAACAATAATAAGTCTTGGGAGATTTAATTCTACGGATTTTAACATTATTAACAATCTCCATTTGACTTAGCTTTGAAACATGCGTTAAGTTTCGAATTTATTATGTAAAATATTGATTTGTTTTTAAGTATTTTAAAAAATCTCTCAAAGAGTATAAAAATATACTTTATTGTGACAAATGCTTTAAGATTCTACTAAAATATATTCAAGGTATTTCTTCTAATTTCTAAAAGTATGCTTCTGGGAATAACAGAGATTAAGCTCAACTTTTTAAGAAATGTTTTATAAAAATTCGTAGTACTTCCACAAGCGAATCTCATTAAGAAATCAATAATTTGGGACAATTTAATGAAGCATGCCACAAAGGTACATTTGAGAATGTTGCAGTATAATGAGAAAACTTTTGAAATAACTATACAGTAAAAAAAAATTTCAAGAAGTAGTTACTCTTTTACCCTCGAAGCTTTATAAAAAATCTTAGCATACATGTATACATATATATTAAAATTTGAATGTTTCATTATTTTCTTAAATCAGTATTTCACATTCGGATTACATGAGGGACTAAAATTATAATGATATTTTTATGAATTCATAAAATAAATTTTAAGACTCTGTTTATAATTTTAATTAGTTATGGAAAAAATAAAGATAAATTAATGAAAAAGTACAATGTAATTATCATTGCATACGCCAATCTCTAAAGTTTGTATTTCTTAGTCAGTTATTAACAAATTTATTGGTCTTATACTTAACCTTACTTAAGCTTTTTTGAAAATGAAATAAAAAATATTTCATCTTTGTAACATTTCATTTTTGATCATAAGGGATTAATTTAATGTTTTTATATGACCAATGAAGGAAACACAGTATAAGGGCACATATATTTAGAATAGATAGTATGTATTTTCATTTTTTTAATTAAATAAATTTAAAGAAGTACTTTTTAGAATAATAATTTCTAGAAACATTTAAAAATCTTATAAATTCAATGATTTTTTATTGTTTTATGAAAATAATAGTATGTAAAATTTATCAATGGTATACTTGTTAAATTTTAAGAAAAATTGCATTTATTCTTGGAAAAATGTACTTTAACCCTTTATCGACCAATGGTTCCTATAAGTACCACTCACTTTAAAATTACAGAGAATAACCGTTTTTATGAATACTCTGATGATTCTTGGCAGAAATATTCTTTAAAATCCACTCTTCCAAGATATTTGGCAGCACGGGTTCAATGATGAGGATTGCGATAGTAAGGTGAATTGTTTTAAGCAGAAATTGCGTTTTCAGCTGATGGCGTTTTCAGCGGATAGCGAAGATTGTCATTTTTGTTCAGAAAAAATAGTTAATGTCAAAAGATAAGACTCTTATTTTTTGGTATGTTAATGAATACCTTAGAAAACGATTTGACTATTTATTTTAAGTGAACAGTGTGTGTAATTAATTTTACAGTTGAATATCTTTAATTAATTAATTAACTCTAACTAGTTAAATTTTCCAAAGTTTAGTATTTTGTTTATGTATATCCCTTAGTTTTCAATGTAGTGATTCAAAAAAAAATATTGCATGAAAAAAAAACTGCAGTAAAAAACTACAGGGTTAAAAGGTGCAATATAAGTAGACATTTGTTTATTTAAATACATTATAATGCATCCAAAACCTCTTTTACTATTTCTTAAAGGATAAATAATTATAAATAAAACTAATTAATTTTTCAATCATTTTAAAAATTATTTTAAAAGAGTTTTTTTAATGGAAAGTTTTAGCTCAGAAACGATTTCTTTCTATAAGCAAATAAAAACCTTGGATAAGTTGATATCAATTTTAATGTGAAAATTCAAATTTTTACATTAAAAATATTTTTGCCTTCAACAGACTTTTCTGCCTAAGAGTGATTCAGGATATATCCGAAAAAAAAAGGATCAAGCATTTAATAAATAACTCATGATGTCAAATGAAAGTAATTTATGCATTTTAATATTGTCTACTATTTTATCCAAAAATGTATAGTAAAATAAAAATATCTAACTCCATAATTTATAAATTTTAATAAACTATGAATGGCTCCGAGTCTTAAAGGTAGCGTTCCCACTTCCTTGGCTGAGGGCTCTATCACGGCTGGAATCGTTAGATTTTCTGGATGCTCGCATCCAGAAATACCAGAAACCACATGTCTTATGGTTACGTGACACGTAAAAGATCTCTTGAGTATCGGTTTGGCTCTAATACTCTCTGCAAAATTAAATCACGGAAATATTCGGCTTCAACAAGAGTTTCAGTTAAAAAATTAATTCAAGCGTCGAAATTCGGTAGCTAGAATCGCCATTAGATGGTGTCACTATGAAATTGCTCTCCCATTTGGAGATACCATATCTGCAATAGGCTTAGTTGCCAATGTATTGTAACGTAGTGATTAAGTAGCGTTTTTAGTCACACAGCAAGACATTAAAAGAATTTACTTTATTCATATTCTACGTTATAAGTTTTTCAATTCTAGCAGTAAAGGTAAGATAATTTGTAGACTAATTGGTCCCTTGTTTGTACGTAAGGATAGAAAAACATAGTCCGGCGTTGAATTGGCTTCACGGATACCTAAGCGTAGTGTAATCGTCGGGTAGTAATTTCTCTGGAGGGTGTTACCTCTCCGCTGTTCCTCCTCATCACAAGATCCTCCAGAAGACTCCACTCGCTCTCACCATCACGATTTCGCCAACACGTGAAGAGCGTGTTTTTTCTTTCCGTTTCTTTATCTCAGCTCTCGTCTCGATCCAATCTCGGTTCCATCTTGGTCCCCTATCACCAAAAAATGATCCTTTTAAACTCCAGGGGTGGGTCCACTACACGCCCCTCGTCACCTCCCATTGGAAGGGCCACAAAAGTCTGCACACGGCCTTTGGACTTATTAGTGTCCTATACGGGTGGGCCTAACAATTGCACTCTCTGACCCGTCTTGAATGACCTTCGTCTGCACGTCTGGACACTTGTCCATCACGCTGCTATTGTTTTCTTGAAGTCGTTCTCCTGTCATCTGCCTTGTGGCGTCAGTGTTCTCAGTTTGACAGGATTCGTCAATTGTCACCCAGTGGGGCACTCTTATGTCCATTATGACTTCCAGTCAGAGTGTCGTCGCGGATCCAATGCCAAACAATAGACAATGACCCCAAAGCCATGTGCACTGTCTCCCAGCCACCTGCTCTAAGCTTATAAAAGTTAACATGAATAGAAGGGTGAGGGTCATACCAAGCACAGTCGTTACAGTATCAACCCATTAGGAAAAAATTAAATATACATTTCCTTAAAAGTAAAATTTATTTTTTATTAAACCTAAGGAGTTCGTTTGGAAAAGTTAAGTGATTAGTTATGCGTGAAGTTTAACTGAACGTTAGAATTCATTTATTTCAGAAAAATCGTAAGCATTAATTTAGATTTTTCTAGTAAAAGCCAACAAAGATCACATTATGTGTAAGTGAGATAAGAAAAAAATTTCCCTGATTAAAGTGAAAAACTAGTTTTTAAATTATTCGTAAATACTCATTTATGCAAAAGGTTTGTATAAAATATAAAACTTTTTATGGTTAATGTTTTAAATTAACATTACTCTATATTACTCTTTGTAAATTAGTTACATTAAACTTTTGAGCCTCAGATAAATGATAATTTGGCGATCAATTTGCAAGTGTGTTTCATTTATCTATATTCCATATTTTGGCACAAGAAAACATATTAAAATAATGCCAAATAATTTACATCATCCCTTATTTGATCCATCCGACTGTCTTGGTAGAATTAGGATTATGACCCCCCCCACACACACACATTGTTAAAAGAACAAAAACTAGTTACAGTACCAACAAAATAATGATTTGAGGAGATTCTATTTTCAAATCATTATTTTGTGTCCAAGATAGTTTTTGCATTATTCACTAAAACTTATATTAGGATTGCCAGAAGCGATATGTTCATGAAATAACGCAACTACTGTTTGGGAGACTTTTCTAGAAATATTTTCAAGTTTCTAATACCAAGTAAAACATTCGTTTTTTATTAAATTCAACATATTTCATGACAATTCTGATATTTCAGGAATTGTCTTTAGTTAAAACAAAAAATGAAACAAAATTAATTTTAGTGCAATTTTCTCAGAAAATTAATTTTTTAAACGAAATTTCAATCTTATTGTAACGGTTTTCTTTTATGCTATTTTTTCAAAATATACTAAAATATAATTCTCATCAATTTAAAAATCAATGTTATTTTTTTGGTTCCTGTCTTCAATGATAGATTTTTTAATTGATTTTTTCTATTAGAAGAACATAGAAGAGATGAAAGTAAACTTTACTGCAATATTTTTCGGAACAATTTGACGGACACTGAAAAGATAGTTTGACCAACTTCCAGATGAATAGTAAAAAGTAAAATAAAAACTCGAATAAAATAAAATTAGATATCTTTGAAAAATTCAGTAATTTTAAAAAAGCATTTTTTATTTTGACACCTGATAAGGAACTCGAAGAAATTATTTCATTTGAATTTTGAAGTTTATATATAAATTTGTTTGATCCAATAAAGCTATATTTTTTAAAACAATTAAGTAAAAAAAAGGATATTTTAATAAGAAGTATAAAGAATATTTCTTCAAATATAATTTTGAATGAATGAAAAACTTTAATTTTTAAATAATATGTAACCATTTTTTTTTCATTTATCAGGCTCTTTGTGTGAAAATTTATTTAATTCATAAGATTAAAATGAATCATTCTATAAAGGATTATGTTATGATTAAGTAATTTCTAGTTTTGAATAACTTTCTTCAGTAAAACAGTTTCAAATATAAAATATTTTATTATAAAAAAAAGCTTATATAAATTTGTGAATTTTGTTGGAATTATTTAACGTACATGTATAACTTATTTTCGCCTTATGCACAAGAGTGTAATGTTAACGCTGAGCACATTTTCGGACACAAAAAATGCCTCAATTTTTATAAAAATGTGTGGCATTGTAACTCATGCATTTGTTTATAATATAGTATTTCTAAAATATCAAAATATTTCATAAATAATTAGTTTTTCCGTTTAACATGTAAAGGATAGCTCATTTAGCTTAATGATATAGGAGAAAAAATACGAAACACATTTTATAAAAGATAAATATGTCTATTCGGATAAAAAAAGAATTGCATAATAAAATAAGTGAATCTCTGCAGAATAGTGAAGCCAGAATATAATATTAATGTTTGAATATTTTAAATCTGAAAATATATTCCGAACTGGGGTACTATTATTTAACATTAGCTGAAAACAACTTTAAAGAACAAAACACTCTCCAAGTATAAGAGAAATAAATGAACTAATGGAAAAGAACTAAGGGTTTTTTAACTGTTGAATACATATAGATGAAAGGTAAACTTTCAATTTTGATTCGAAAAAACGTTGTATAGAATGAAATATCTTATGAGTAAATACTAGAATATGTTTGTTGAAATTTAATTATTAAATATAAATTGTTATGCCTTTATCACACACGCATGTCTGGAACAACTCTAGTCTCTTTTGAACAACCATTTCGGGTAATTTTTCAAATAAATGTGAGGATAAAGGGTTGACCTAAACAAAAAGACTCTTTCTTGTGTCAACCACGCAGCATCTTCACATTGAAAAATTACTCGCCAATTTTTTTTTTTTTTTTTGGCTTCGGAAAATGAACATCCAATATTATTTCTTGCAGGTCTTCGGGTGTGAAGGTATGCAGGATGTTCCTTCCATCATATTGCGTTTATTTATCATTTCGAATGTGACGTGGGAACATATTTCAGGATAATAGATGTTTTGACAACAACCATTATATGTATCCAACAGATGGTCCATTTTCACACGTAACAAATTGTAATCCAAGACTTATCCTCTGATTATCAAGGTAATATCCCATCTCGACAACAAATCAATCATACTAGCGAACGATTCTTTAAACAGTTATAAGTGATACAGAAACTAGCAAGATTCTTCTAGCAAGATTCTAGCCGAGACAATGCACCTGCACCAACATACTGGCAAACAATTCATTACCGCCATATTGGCGAACAATTGCATAAACAGTAACAAGTGATCCATAATCTAGCAGGCTCTCAACCGAGACAAGACACTTTCACCTCTATACGCGCTAACACTGCATTACCCGCATACTGACAAACAATTATTTAACCACATATTGGCAAACAATTTTATAAGCAGTTACAAGTGATTTAGAAACTACTTCCATCTTAATGACAATAACATGCAACGAAAAGAATATATTTAAGTTTTTCACAAATGTAGTCTTTTTCAATACAGACTCTCTTAATAATCTTGTAGTAGATTAGAAAAATGAAGTCCTTCTTATTTCACATTTATTGATATATACAATAAAGAAATAAAAAAGTTTTACTTAAGGTAAATTAACACATTTTTTCATTCAAAATTCTCTCGTATTTTGGAGTAGTATTAATTAAATAAAAGTATTTCACAATTGTAAAATTATACATTCACTTTAAGTTCAAAGCGAAAGTATCCTAATAAATATAATGACGTTTTATTTCACATTAGAACAAAGATATTATTATTGAAATTCATTTATTTTATAGTAAATAATAAATGATTGTACTCTAAAATTTTGTTTTTTAAATGAAACTATCGACCTATGAAAGCGACGGAAGAAAAATTGCTGAAAATACTTTTGAAAAATTATAGTACACTGAAGCTAAGAAAATGTTCACTTAAGCATTGTTAATCAACATAAAAGTTCTCTTAGAAAATGATTGCACTAATGTATATTTATGTATGTGAAAATATAAAAGAAAAGAAAATAATAAGCACATCCAATAGAAAAAAAATCGCAAATCTTACACAGTGATCTCAAAATACTTGTGTATTAAATCTCAAAAACCTCCAAGATAATTTGTGAAAGTGAAGTATAGTTAACTTTTGCTGTTAAAACGCTGAATGAAGGTTCTCCGTTTTTTGTCTTATCTGTATAAATGCAGGGAACCAAAAAGTAGTTCCGAAATCGAATTGCCACATGTTTCCGCATTTTTTTTCGAAAGACGGTTTTTTTTCAAGGCCGTATTGCTCTATTCTTTTCGTTCACCCTTTACCTGGAAGCAGGCACTTACTCAATATTAATGTTAACGGTCGCGCGGGGTGACTGTGATTCACCCTAATCCTTTTTTTATAATTATTTTTACTGTACACGACAAAGATCATTATTCCAAGGAATAATTTAACTAAGAAAAAGTATACTTACCTACTTTTAAAGACTTTTCAAACTTTATTTGATAATTCGAGAAAAAAATATCAAACTGTTCCAAATGTGCGTTACTTTTATAAAGGACAGAAATCACAGACGCTTTTCGCTAACATTACAGGAATGTTATTTGCATGCAAAACTGTCTTATTTTGTTCAAGCTATCGTTGTTTTACTGTCTTTTAATGGTCGACAAATAGTATGCCGATAATTTTATTGCTTGTGTCTTTTTGCAAAGTGAAGTGTGCTATACGTATGGTTTCATATTTTTCTTGATATAGTTCCTAGGGTACCATTTGAAAATTTTCCTTTCAACTCAAACATTTCATGTTTATAGCTTTTCTTAAATTTACTTTCGCTTTCATGATTAAAACGCATTATTTTAGCTGTTTCTTCCCTTGCTTGATCATTTTCAACTTCATCAAATAGTGATCACAGAGGCCAATTTCTTTTTATATATATTCTGCTCATTTGCATTTATAAACCATAATAAGTCGTATAACACAGCAAAAAAACCCACTAAGTTGTTAACAATAGAAAGCTGTAGCATATTCATAGAAAATACTTTGGAATAAAAATGGTGGTGGCGGAAACTCAGTCAAAATAAAGTACCTTAAGATTGGGAAACACGTTTGACACTCCCAAAAAGAGGGAGACATGTGGCAAACGCATTTTAGTTCCCATGAAGACTGTCATATAGGAGAATACTGTCATGGTCATTGGTGACAAATGAACAGTTTTCGTAGATTTAACGATTTCGTAAACCTGGGGAGATCCTGTGCCCGCTCCCGGATTAAACATGCTGTAAAACACGAATGTGCTTTTTATCACTTTTGTTGCGGCTAATTCCTGCTAAGTTGCATCTCTTGTAATGGTACTTGAGCTCACGTTGGCAAGTTTGCAAATAAGTCATTTTTACAGAAAATCATATTTAAAAAAATCTTTGTATTTTTTTTTATTTCCGCCTCCATTTGACTTAAAAAAGAAACAATGTGCGTTGGTGAATACGACTTTAGATGCTCGTGGTCATACAAACTTCATAGCAAGCTTTAATCTATTTTGTATACGTACATTTATAATTTTCTTTTCTAATTTATGGATTCCTTATATACGAAGTGTGACAAAAATGCGAGACTGATCCAATAATTTTTTGGACGTACGGAATCAGTTCTTCATGACGTTATTACCATCAAAGTAATTCCTTTCAGCATACACATACTTCTGTATTCGGTGCTGTCATTACTGATAAACCTTCTGGAACGAGGATTTGAAAGACCCTGCAGGAAATTCTCCACTTTTTCATGAACCTTTTCCCTGAAGTTAAATGGGTTTCCTTTCAGCAATTATTCGCTGTAGAAAATAAAAAAAAAGTCGCATGGGGCCAAATCAGGTTAATAAGGAGGATACCAGGAGCATGCAAATGAAATGAGACGATTGTTTAAAAAACACAATAAATTTGCAAAAACTGTTAATAATTCTTTATTCGAAATAATATCCATCTCTAGCTACAATTTTTTCCTATCTTTAAGACAATTTGTGAATACCACGCCAAAAAAATGATCGGTCTTTTGAGGCCAGCCAGTCATCAAGCCAAGATTTAACGTTTTCGTGTAAGAAGTGAAGCGCTGGTCAGCCAATGCGTGTCCCAACGATGTAAATAGGTGGCAATAGGAAGGGACCAAGTCTGGCGAATAAGCCACATGCGCTAAGGGATAACAGCTGAGCGCCTTAACGATGTCCTTGGTCAGTTTAGCACGGTGGCTAGGTGTTTTGTCATCAAGGAAAATCACTTTGTGCTGATGTTTCCTGTATTTCTTGCGTTTTTCGAGTATAGCATCGTTCAAATTAAGTAATTGTTGCTTGTAGCGATCATTATTAACGGTTTCGCCGGGGTTGAGAAGCTCATGATAGATTGGTCCCTCCTGATCCCAGAAAATACACAACATTGTCTTGCTGACGAAGTGATTCGGACTTTCGGTCGATTTGGACGGCTGTCTGGGGTCAACATATGATCGATTACACTTGGGATTATCAAAATAAATCCATTTTTCATCACCAGTCACAATACGATGGAGATATGAGTTGCGTTTGTAGCGGGCAAGCAACATTTCACACACGTTTTTTCGGTTTTCCTGTTAACGGCCCGTTAGTTCGTGTAGTACCCTTTTACCGACCTTTATTATCTTTCTCATTGACAGTGTCCTGGTCAACATTTAATTGTTCTGCAAGAGGTTTTTGCGTTTGGCCATCATCTTCATAGAGTAATGCTTGCAATTCAGCATCTTCAAATTTTTTTGCTGGTCTGCCACGCTCCTCGTTTCTCACATCGAAATAACCATTTTGAAACTTTTCAAACCACCAGTAGCACTGCGCACGGCTCAGAGCATTGCCACCGTATGCTTCTACAAGCATTTGAGGCGATTCGGCAGCATTTTTCTTCAGATGGTAACAAAAACTTATTGCTGTCCACAAATCGTGGTCGGAAGGCATAAAATTCAAAATTTTCAACACAGTAAAAAAAATACAATGCACGCTGAAACTCTTCCAAATGTAAACTAAACATGAGTATCAAAGGTCAAACTATGAAAATATCACGTGTCACACAGTTTCGTATTGTTTGCATATATGCATGGTGAGACATCTGTCAGCAATCGTCTCATTTGATATACATACACCTGGTATCCTATCATAGTAATGTTTTTGCTGGTCAGAAACTGCCTGACAGATAGGGCCGTGTGAGCGGGGGCATTGTCCTCGTGAAGCAGCCATCCGTCCCCCCTCAATCTTTTTGGAACTTCAATGTAGTAGATTTGATTAACAGTCCGATTACTTATGTGAGTGAGATCCCACTCCTGTCACAAATTTTGACAACGTTTTGGTCTGTAATCGCTGACCTCTTGTGTCCCCACCACGTTCATCATCTCCCCCCTGTTTTTTTCCCTGAAAACCGCTTATACCATTCAAATACATGTGCAGAAGACAAAGTTTCATCCCCATAAGCCTCGCTTAATATCTGAAATGTTTTTGTGGGTGATTTCTCAAGTTTTACAAGACACTTGTTATTGATTCGACATTTTTCTAGCAGAATGTAGTAGCACGTACTCATTCAATGACACCGTACTTCCAACTGGCGTGTCGATAAAGGCGAAACTGGCGCATAGATACAGGATATGTGACGGGAATGACATCACCAAAACAGTTGTTGCCAACTCCCCACACTTTTTTCAAGTTACACACTTAGTTTCCTTTTTTTGTGCCACACCTTGTATGTCTTGAGAAATCCCGGGGTTCCGTAGAACACAGTTTGAATCCCTCGGATGTAATGTATTATGAACTCCTGTTTAAATTCAGGAAAAGTACACAAATTTAATAGTTTAAACAAATGAATAAATATCGCAAACCACTTCCTTATCTATCAAAAATAATGAGAACTCTAAATATTTTCTTTCTAATATAATTAGTTTCATAAAATTCATGGATGAATATTACACTTATCTAGGAACTCGTGCTATTGTACACATTTGATTGATATGAGTGGAATTGGTGATTTATCATCTTTGACAGAAACCAGATTACGAGCGCAACACAAACAAGACGTGGTATTGCTTCGAGGAGGCAAACAGTTTGTGTTTGTTCAGATAATGAAATAATGACGAGTGTTTAGATTCGTGTTTTCAGAACTGTTAATCTTTGTTCGTTTGTTTGATAAATTGCTGCGGCATGAGGCTTTTTATTATAATAGAAACGCATCTCTATTATAGCCATAAACTTTAAGCATTTATTAGATAATCGTTGATAAATTGCACTATTGTGATCATATTTAATGATAGAAAAAAATAAATGAAGTGATAAACAGTCAGTTATATAGATATTTTTATTTTAAAAATCGGTGTAAATTTTAGGAATTAAATAATTTCGAAAAACAAACAATAAAATATTCCAAAGAAAGTTATTAAATAAAAATTTTCACACACACAAGTACATATTTTGAAAAAAAAAGAGAAATATACTTAAGGCACTTTCTCATTACTTATATTCAACTTTTATATACGAATACAATTTATTTTACAATAAGAATGAAAAAATTATGACTGGCATCGAATACAAATTACAGTGTTTAAGCAGCAGGAAGTCGTTATTAACTCTATAACTTCTTGACAAATGCTCCTTCCATATCGGTGCTGTAAGAAAAAAAAACAGCATTGCATTAATATTTTTTATCACGAATAGTGCTGCAATTACGCTTGTATGAGGAAGCGTAAGCAATATTACTCAAACAATATAGCGAATATAGGGGTAAACGATATGGGGGACCTTCATGGATCAAGGTGCCATTTTTTCTAAAGTAGTGTCTAATGACGTATAGACGTGCCGTCAAATAATTTTGACTGGTGATTATATATTGGGAAAATAATAAAACTTAATACGACTAACACAAAACTCTATTTACTACGAAAAAATACTTTTCTCACTGTATAGTTATAAATGTTTTAGTTATTCGTATAATTCAAATTAAGGTATCCGACTACCCTAAAACCATGATTTTTTTTCACAAAAATTGGCAAATTTTTTATGACTTTATTTTATAGAGCATTTTATTAACTTAATAACAATACCAAGTACTTTATTTTCCCTCCACTAGAACAAAAACTACAAGCGTTTTAGTAAAAGCAAATGCCATAACTTTACACAAGATGTCAAACTTTAAAATGCGTTTTACTTGAAATTTTTTTTCGAAAACTCAAACGGGGACCACGATTGCTCAAAAAGTTTTGAAAATAATTAGCTGAAATTTTTTGCTTATGTTCTGCATAACAGTAGAAGTGTTTTGATCTTCAGATTTATCAATAACTGTTTTATTTCAAAATTTGCAGTTCTTTATGTGAATATAGTCAATGTTTTTTTAAGCAATTTCGTATAATGACTTAGATAAAGTGCTCTAGTTTTTGTAAAAATTAAAATATCTCTTATCGTGAAGGTCACTTCAAACAGGAATAACAAAGCAACACATCAAAATTGAAAAATTAAGAATTTTTTCATAAAATCTTTGTACAGAGCGGGCCCCGTTTATGTAATTTTTCGTACATTTTTGCTAGTTTTTTCCCATTTTAATAATAATATTTTTTTTTCTTTTACCAATTTTAGGATTTTTTCCTTAAAATATACTAAATAAATATAAAAATCACAAAAAGATCTCCATATCTCCTTTTTTTCAAAAAAAAGTTGTCGCAAGTAGTCAGATACCTTAAAGTAATATTAGTGCGACTTATGCTGTTGCAGATAGATAGATAAATAACTTGTATTAGAATTGTAAGATGTTACTTTTTTCATAATACATTGAGAATTTGAGTCATCTGCCAAACGTTCCTTAGCAATTCATGATGTTTGCTGTGGTTCACTTTTTTGACAAAAGGGTTTGTAATTTGTTTCAAAATGCCATTTTGCAGACAATATTCTACATACAACTGTTTCAGAACCTGAAACACACACCGTTTTGTCGCATATTCTAATCGTGCCAAACTTCTCTGTCCACCAAGTTAAAATATCCTGCTGTACTTACTACCTTGCACTTTTTTTTTTTTTACTAAACTAGCCATGTTAAATAACAGTTAAAACTCTTATATCTATCTATCTAACCTTATCACAAATAAACTTTAAAATATAGTTGTGTCAATGAAATTGACTGTGCTATGCGTAGACAAACTTTACATCATAATCAATTGTAATCTACTGCGTAACTAAGGCGAGGCAATAACAAACGAGTGTGCTCTCCGATCACTCGCGTTTGTTCGTAATACTTTACAGCAGAGCTTCTCAAACTTTCAATATCGGTGACCCAATATTCAATCATAATTTTCATCGTGCCCTCTGAGCAATTAAGTCAAAACGTTAATTGCCCCAGACGTATATGTACGTCTTTCCGCAGTACGATCTTTTCTGTGCACTGCTATCCATAAAATTATTCCGAAGGATTTGGAATGTAATAAAAGGAGCTTGACAGTGTTGGCGAAGGATTTACTTATTTCAGATGATTTGCCTATTTATCCCCTCCCTTACATCCTACACGCGTACTTACGTGGAAACGGCGGCATTGTTGAGTGAATCGCGTAACTTTTGATCGGCAGTTAAAGGATTGACTATCAAAATAAGTATTAATTTTGGATATTTTATGTATGACAAGCTCATGTGTCGCTGGTTTATTATTAAATTTGTTTTTAACTACATAAAACACTAAAAACACACTGTGCAGTGTTGATACATTTATAAGTGTATTATATAAATGTAAATTGTCCATTTTATTTCTTTATTATGTTATAAAGTATTTTGTTTGTTTACTTTCAGTAAATCAATAATTTTTTTCAAAATAATCTTTTGTTTTCGACTTTTCAATATGGTCTCGCCCCTTTCTTAGGGTTATCACCCCCCAAGGGAGGCGTGCCCCACAGTTTGAGAAACTCTGCTTTGCAGTAAACTTGAAATTTTGAAAAATAAAATGCGAACCATTTTGATCACTCACGTTCCGAAAATATTGTACCGCGTGCCATCAATGGTACGCGTGCCACTGGTTCTCCATCCCTGATAAAGGGGTTAGTGTCGCTGTTAAGTGGTCCCTGGGTTCGAATCTGAAAGAGGGCATGGATGCTTGTAAATGTATAGTGCCTTTTCTGCTTAGAGCACTCTAAATATTCGTCGAGTTGCAAGTCCCCTCGACAGAAGGTATACTGACTACCCTCCAGGGCGTTCCCTCTTAAAATTGGATGGGAACAAAGCCAGATCCCACTGTCACCCGCATGGTATCAAATCTGAGGCTAACGACCGGCGCAAAAACTAGCCACTTTCTATGATGAATTTCGTGGGCCTCAATCCATTACCATCAATCGGGTGGCATTAGAAACAGCAATATGAACAACATCTAAGAAAAGATAGTAAAACACATTTGCGAACATTCTCATTTAGTGAATAGTATGTTACAACAAGATCACTTTGAAGACTACTGATATATTTTAAAAATGTTGCAAAAATGTGAAGGTAAGCATTGGAATGTGTTTTCAAAATCAAAACCATTTTATGATATACATTAGATTTAAGAGAAATCTAACAGACAATTCCCTTTTCCTTGAAAACAATGTTCATTTTGCTGCACTTTTAGACTGACTGCTATTTGATTTTGAAGGATGCTTAACAAGCCATTTGTGAGAATTCGTTTATTTATTCCTTGGCTTTTTGAGAAGAAACCAAGATCCATTTTTTTGAAGATCATATTAAATGACATGTTTGGGACAAGAAACAATATTGATCTCCAAGTATTATGAGAAAAATCACTTATTATTAAGTTGCGAATAAACTCAATAAGTAATTCATTTCACATTTATCGCTTGAAATGAAAAAAACCTACACTTTATATAGAGTAAAAATCAATACATAGCACATAGAATGCATCGATATTAGGCTTCTCTTTCGTGCCTTTTTTTCAGGTGTCGTCCACGTCAGTTGACCATGGTTTAAAATTACGTGGTCCGTCGCCAAAGTCCCTCGTGTAGCTGAACAGTGCAACGTTAATAGTCACTCACTAACTCAAACTGTGATGTTCCCCCAGAGGAGGGCGTGATAACTCTACGAGTGGACGCGAGCATATTGAAAAGTCGAAAACAAAAGATTATATTTTAAAAGTTAATAATTTACTGAAAGTAAGAAGCAAAATACATTGTAACATAATATAAAATAAAATACACATTAACTCTGATATAATAAATTTATGAATGTATCAGTAGTACACAATGTATTTTATAATTAGTTTAACCACACTATAAGTAAAGAACAAATGTAATAGTTACCAGTGTTCCCATGGGCTTGTCAAAAGTAAAATTATATACACTGGTGTGCAAAAATTAAGGACGAGACGGTTTTTTCAATATAACTTTGTACAAAAGCTTTCCAAATCAACACATTTAATAACGTAAGATCCCCAATACGTAAGGACATGTGTAAAGTAAGCAACACTTACTAAAACAGAAATCAGAGGGATAAAAAGAAGCTTGATTGAAAAAGTAGCATGGAGCGCAATGCGACTGAAGGCCGAAACATCCCTGTGATGGGTGTCCAGCAAGAAACATCCGGTCTTTAGTAGGGGATATGATCTCCCCTGACTGCTAGGCAGGTTTCACAGCGTCTGCCCATGCTGAGAATGAGGGTGTTAATGAGTTGTTGAGACATTGCTGCCCATTCGTCTTGCAGCGCCAATCGAAGCTCCCAAATCGTTACTGGTAGTAAGGTACGAGCTACCAAGCGTCTGCCTAGAAAATCCCATACATGCTCGATGGGATTGAGATCCGGAGATCGTGCCAGCCAATCCATACGTTCAATATCCTCACTCTCTAAGAGCTGTTCGGCAGCTACTGTGCGATTACATGGTGCATTGTCGTCCATGAAAAGGAACTGCAGACCCATATCACCTCTAAAAAGACGCACATATGGAAGAAGAATCTCGTTATAATAACGGGTCCCGTTGACTGAACCTGCGTCGAAGATGTGGAGGTCTGTACGACTACCAAGCATGATGCCTCCCCAAACGAGAACACCGCGACCTCCATACCTGTCCCTTTCAATGATGTTCGAGGGATGATTGCGGCTTCCCCGCTCTCTCCAGATGAGTATGCGATGAGAATCGCTACTCAAACTGATTCTGCTCTCATCTGTAAGGAGTACTCGTCCCCATTCATTGTCTCTCCAATTCCGGTGTTCCCGGCACCACAGAGAACGCCTTCTCCGATGGGCAGGCGTTAAAGGTACACAGCGTACAGGGCGTCGTGCTAACAGACCACCACCGTGCAGTCTTCTGGCCACGGTAAAACGCGATGTCGGTCGTCCAGTCGCATGTGTCGTGTGTCTAGCGATTTCTTCCGCTGTCTGCCGCCTGTTTCTTCTGGCCTGTAAGACAATGTACCGGTCATCTGCGGGTGTGGTTCCTCGTGGACGACCACTACTGAATCCCCGGATAGCTGTTCCTGTAGTTTGAAATTGTCTCCAAAGTCGTGAAACGATGCTGTGAGCAATTCCGAACTCTGCAGCCACACTTGTCACACTGCGGCCTTCCTCCAACTTCCCAATGATTCGACCTCGGGTAAAAGCATCCAGATGTCGTCTAACAAATTGATTATTCGCCATTTCTCGCTGAGGCAGCAACTCGGTGTGATTTTAACTGCTATACGGCGTGCAATCTCTTTGCCAGAAATACTGATCTTACACCGACAACATGCTTTATACTACTCAGACACTCCCCCATTACGTCTACCTGCATATCTGCGCATGTGCTACCGTACATTACCTTACTTAATCTCCTGATTGGTCTTTTTGTCCGCTCTGTCTCTTCGTTCAGCTGATATGCTAATTTTTCGACTTCGTCCTTAATTTTTGCACACCAGTGTACAGAAGTTACCACTTATCTTGATAACTTATCTTGATCCCTCAACTGCCGATTAAAATTGACGTGATTTGCTCCCCAATGCTACTGTTTTTCACATAAGCTAGCATATGTGATGTTTTAGGGGAGAGGAAAAGAAAAGGAAATCCTCTGAAAGAAGTAAATCCTTCGCAAACATTGCCAACGCCCTTTTATTGCATTCTAAAGCCTTCTAAATAATTTTATGGATAGCAGTGCATAGAAAATATCGTACAATGGAAAGACGTATATATACATTCGGGGCAATTAACGCTTTAGCTGAGCGAGGCGTTTATATATGCCCATGACATTTAAATAGTTAAAGTCGTATTGTATCTTAAACGCGTCAAAGTATAGTATATTGAGTTCAAGGCAATGTTATTGTATGGAGGGGCGGAGAAAGCGATGAAAATTGGGGTTGAATATTTGGATCGCAAATATTGAAAGTTTGAGAAGCACGGGAAAAGCACGTTAAGACATAAATAATCACATTAAATCTAAGTAGAGAGCAAAAAATGCTAAAACTATTCACCAATTAAATGAATATAAATAAAATTTTACAAATTTTAAGCTCGCTCCTCTGTCACAGGCAGACGATAGTTATCACCAGAGTTGTTTGTGTATTGGATTTTATCTGAATGATACTTTCTCTAGATATTGAAAATAATTCGAAAGATAAAGTTTTCGAAGCAATGTCAGGTATAAATTCATGCATGCTTTTTACAAGAAAGCGTTTTTTTTATGGATTTTAAGATGCAAGGCACCATAGAGTATTTTCTTTTCTTTCTTTTTTTTTTGGTGTCCATGCGCCTAGAAATTTAGAACAAGTGCTGAGTACTGATTCCCATTGCGTTCCTGTGTCTCTTGGAAGCAGGTCACCTGTTTTTAAAAGGGGACCATGAATTCAACTATATATAAAGTGTTAATCTACTTTTGCTAAGTCAGAACATAATCTCGTTTTGTCTATGGTAGGATTAGAGGTAATTCTGTCCACGCTGCTTTTCGTTCTATTTTGTCTTAGATTGTATTATTTACTTTGCTCAACAACCACGATTGTAGAATCATTAGTTCTATCGATAGAACAGTCAACCAAAATCAACAAAGGTGAGATTAGAATCAATGTTATAGATTCACTTGAAAAGGGGCTTGCTGGGGTTTGGTATTAATTTCGAAATGCCTATTTCTGAAATATTTCTTTAAAACTCTTGTAATGGATGACCCATGCTGTCTATTAGTGTAAGAGGGTCGAAAGGAAGATTAGCCATATTCTAAACAAACTCTACTTAATAACAATTATCAACAACGATACAAAGTCGATAACCCAAGTTAAGAAAATCACCAATTATTAAACATGGAAGCAACCATGAGGTAGAAAAGGTAATTAGAGATTAATATATTAAATCAGATAACTTACACAGAACACGTCCAAGCAATACACACACACTTTCTAATACAATTCGATCTAATACAATTTAACACTTAATTGACCAAATCGTCAATAGTAATATTAATCAAATAAACTACGAATTACTCTCGACTAGTTTTTCGTTAAACAGTCGCGGTTATCCTATAGCAGTCTAAACTCTCTCTCTAACTCAAGATTTTAATCTTTATATATAAGTCTTGATTTACGCAATCATATCTTCTTCAGAGGAGGAAGAGTTTGAATAGAATAATTTTTAAAGACCCATTATATATATATATATATATATATTTTCCCCAAGAGGACTATTAGTAGAAAGAACACGGATAGACTCGTTACAGTCCGAAGTGATACAAATCCCTCATTCCAAATCTGTAGTTGATGTGATCCGTACTCACCTTTTACTTCTGCTCCTCGCATCAAAGGACACCAGTTTTTATGATAAGGACTTCAATAAGTGAATTAAAGAATTTAAATTGGAGAGGTATTCACTACATGTAAAATTTTTTCTACACTTTTACTTCAATTGCCAAAAAAAAAAAGTGTCCAATCTATCTTCTGAGACTTCGGCACTCTGCGGCACAACTAGCTTCATCTACTGGCTACCTCTAAATCACCTAGACAGGAATTTAAATGGTAGGAGAAATTTATGCACCTGTCAGAACTCTAATCCCTCTACTTTTTGAAACACGTTCGTATTTTGTGAGTCGTGGTGAGATAAAAAATATATCAATTCGCATTTCGTTTCGCCTAAAGCAGAGGTAGAGAACCTTTATGAATCAATGTGCCATTTTTTCTAAAGACATGTTTAATGAGGTATAGACGTTAAGTCAAATATTTTTGACTTGTGATCATTGGGATAATAATAAAACTAAATACTAAACAACTGAAAATTCTTTAATTACAACGAAAAAATACATTTTGTACCGAACAGTAGTAAATATTTTAGTTATACGTGTAATTCAAATTAAAGTAACATTAGTGTGACATTTGTTGTTGCACATTACATGAGAAATAACTTATATTAGTGTTGTAAGATGTTACTTTTAGCAGAATGCATGTTGAATTGGAGTCATCTGCAAAACGGTTTTTAAACAATTAATTCTATTGGTCTGGTTCACTTTTTTGACAAAAGGATTTGTGATTTGTCTCAAAATGCCGTTTCACAGACGATGCTCTGTATACTACTATTCCAGAACATAAAACACATACCGTTTTGTAACCTAATCACGCCAAACTTCTCGGTCCACCAAGTTGACATTCTCTGCTACACTTACAATCTTACACCTTTTTGTTCTTTTGCTAAACTAGCCATGTTAAATAAGAGTTAAAGATCATATATATATATATATATATATATATATATATATATATATATATATATATGTATGTATAATATTGGTCGAGTGTAGTATTTTTTCGAGTGTTAGTAGGTTTTAATTAAACACATCTTCAGTGGACAGACATCTTCTTTATTTTGAAGCACACATCAAAGCTTAGGACAAATTTACGCTACATTTTCACGTTGACGAGACAACTTGCGACGATTATAAAGCACAGTGGACAGGAGACAAGCAGAAGTGACATCTTGACGGACACAACACAAATACACTGAGAGCAGTTATTAACATTCTTACATGACGCGGACAAAACGAAGAGAGAGGGAGGCTTCCAGAGACATCGGCTTTTATACCTGACGTTGAAGACCACGTGACATTTTTGTAATAAGAGCTCTGATTGGTTACAAGGGGCGGGAAAGTGATTTATGATGTAATATTATTAGTCGATTACGATTAAAATCAGGTGTTAGTTTCGAACCAAATAATCAAATGATTATTTGAATATTTTTAAAAGAGTTCATTAAAAGGAGATGCTATGGGGAATTATTATATATATATATATATATATATATATATATATATATATATATATATATATATATATATATATATATATATATATATATATATATATATATATATATATATATATATATATATATAATAACTTTAAAATACAGTTGTGTCAATAAAATTGACTATACTATGTGTAGACAAATTTTGCATCATTAGCAATTATAGTCCACAGTGTAACTAAGGAAAGACAATAATGAACGTGTGTGCGCCCTGCAACCGATCATTCACATTTGATTGTTACACTCCGTAGTGAACTTTGTTATTTTGAACTATAATGCTAACTCTTTTGGTCGATGGCGTGCCCAAAATATTGTGTCGCGAGTCATCATTGGCACGCGTGCCACTGGTTCGCCATCCCCGGCCTAAAGTTTCTTGCATTCAGTTTTTCACTATTTGGGGTTTCCTGTAATTTATTTATAGTAGGTACCAATATTTTTTCCATAGTCTTACACATTAAATCTATTTTAAAGATACATTTTTCTTCTATTTTTACTTTAGAGAAACTAAAATTACAATTCTCTTAAGAGCCTTATTATATTTTATTTATGAATAAATTGTAAATATGTAACATTGAGGAGAAACAGGTTTTATTTGTTTTGTAATCTTTTTAAATATTGGTGAAAAAATAATTATTGACCAGCTTGACTGTTTAATACAAATATATTGAACTTGACATAAAATTTTAGCTTATGATTTTCTAACGAAAAACCTTTGAATTATTTAAAAATAATACTTGAGATTTCATTGTTTTTAAACATTAAAATATTAAATTATTTCATTTTATTTTAATATATGGTAAAGTATGCCTAAACTTGCATTTCAGTAACTATCCTCTTTGCACATATTTCATCAAATGTTACCAATTTTCGTTTAAAATAATAGCTCATTTCACCTCCACGGATAAAAAAATCTTAAGAAACTACCTAACTCTATTTAATTATTCTTAATTTGTTTTATTCCGCTGACAAAATCTTTAAAAATGTTCTAAATTTTTAAAATGTAAAATAAGAATGTATGTTATAATTTGAAAATTTCATATAAAATGGATTATTCTAATTATGGTAGGAATATGAAATATGACGTTAAATGTGTGAATTATGTTAGTTTATACGTGTGGGAGTTAAACTCTTTAATATTACCCAGTTTCTAATTTTGATCTTTAAAATATTTCTTTCCTTAAAAAACTTTTAAAAACTATTGTTTTCTTCACAAAATATGCAATTTATTTTTTAAAATAAAAATAACTGCCATTGCAGCATTTACAATTCATATGCCCTCGCCAGCATACTGGAATGTTTCAAAATCAGATTATTTAGCTATCAAAAATTCGCATGGAAAAATTTGCCTGCCCTCAGGAAATATGTCAACTTCTGTCTGTACCTTAAGTTAAACTTATTTTCCGAACCAATTATTATATTTTTAACCGGGATGTTTTTGGAACGTTTGAGAAGTATGGAACAATTATTTGGTTTCCATTGAAAAAATTTATTTCATTTAAGGTGATTGCCTATTTTCGGATCCAATTGTTTTATAAAAACAAATTCTTGAAGCAAATTGAGTGTAATTAAAATACAAATACATTACACACAACTATACATAATAATATGAACATTTTGTTTGGAAGTTTTTTCTGTATAAAAATTACCCTAAATGAAAAAATATTTAACATACAACAAAGTTTATGGTCCACTTACTGAAAACTAGTATAAAAATATTCCCACTAAATTTCAAAACGTTATTTGGTTTGGTTCTTAAGATATCATGCATCTGGTAAAGAGCTTCTTTCGAAAACATAATTTTGAAAAAAACTCATTCAAAGTTTTATCTTACTGCCGTTTTGCATAGAGTGATATTTTTTAAAATCACTATAACTTTATTTCTAATTCGAGTAAAGGAAAAAGAAAATCTGTTTTGAAAAGAAAAATATTCAAACTATAACATTTTAAAATAAAAAAAATGCCTTTCTGTAGACTAAAAACGACATTTTCTAGGTAGGCAGTCACAAGGGAAAATTTCACAAAATATATGAATATTTAATTTTTCATTATGTTTAAATTTCATATCCATCAAAGTTGTCACTAATTTTACAATATAAAATAAAAATGTTTTTTTCATAAATTGATTTTTTTTCAAATAAATTTTATTTTATGTAACATTTAAAAATAAAAAATATAATTTTTTGTGATATCTTAAATAATAACAAAAAAAATTACCTCATAAGCAATTTTTTAAAAAATCAAACGTTGGTTAATATGTTAAATAAATAGCTTTAACGTAAAACTATACATTTTTATGTAGCATTTTTGGTACCGAATTCAGATTAAAAAAGATATGTATCTTAAAATCGAAATCCACTTAATACCCATATTTTAAAATTTTGTAGGAATACCGAACGAGGATTTAACTTAATGCCTCATATTAGTTAAATTTTTGATGGCTTTGGAGACATATAATCTGCTATTTTCAAGTCTTACGAGTAGTTTATCTATATCTTGTTCAAATTTTAAATCGTTAATAAAATACATTTTAAAGCATTCAACTGAGCTTAAATTTTATATACATGCTTATTTTGGATGACAATACGGTAATTTAATTAAAACTAATTATTCAAATAATTATAGATAAAGCCACGTTGGGATCATTTTTGGAGACTTTGGGACTATTTGGGTGACTTCTGCCAAAACTTTAAAAGGTCTTTTTCTCACATTTTAAAGCGTTCATTTGAGATGAACTAGGTCTTTTTCTCACATTTTAAAGTGTTCATTTGAGATGAACTAAGTATTTAAAGAATTACAGATACAGCCACGTTGGCTTCCCTTTTAGCGACTTGGGTCAAAACATTAAAATATTTTTTCCCCACGTTTTGAAGCATTCAGTTGAACTGACATTTTACATGCACGATTGTTTTGGATGATAATACGATATTTTCAATGACAATGAATAAAAATTAATTGCAGCTCAATATTGTGATTCTGTCTTTTGTGTATACATATTTGTATTAATTGTAACTATTTAATAAAAAGTTAATTAAAATATTTTTTTGACCTAAGAATATTAAAAAGTAATATGTAAGTAATAAGTAATGATAAGTAATATAATTTTTTTAATATTGCTCGTTGTTAATTACTATTAAGACCTCGTTTCATTATTCTAAACAGAAACTATTAGGGTAAACATAAGTGCCTTTATCAAATATATATTTACACATTTATTTTCAATATATTTATGTATCCAATAAAACACTTACTAACTGTTTTTTTTACATGAAATTCTCAAATTTCTATTTAAAATTGTAAAACAAATACACTCAGCACCTGCACTCTTGGGCCGTTTATTGTACTTTTCTGGACTGAATATAGTTTTTAATTCCTGCATTGTACTATCAGTTTTACTCCGATTAATATTATTGGAAACAATAACTTGCTCTTCTCTTTCATTTTATGCGAAGATAAAATACTTTAAAACTTTTTCACATAATTGTACCGTATGAAAATGAATAAGATGAGAAATTTGCTATTATAGGACTCAAAATATCTAAATTCCCCTATTTATTCTTAATATATGAAGATTTCAACAGTAAAGCAGCAAAGGTAACATTCTTAGTATGATTTTTCTTGGAAAATTATTAGGGACTGAAATTTGTTGGTATATGATACAAAAGAGAGACATTGTAATTATACTATTTTATATATTTCAGCTATCAAAATTATTTTACATAGGCACATTTTATTAATTTAATGCGGGTCATTCAATATCAGCCTCTAACTATAAAACTAGTTTATATCCTACCTTTTGTAAGACAAAAATCCTTTGACCACCGTTGTATTAAAATATTCAAATACTTACTGTTCGACCTATTCTATTCCTTTTTAAATAGAATTTTTTTTCTTTTTTTTAATAGTTTTTGGTTGTTTACAATTCTAAGTTATTTAAAAAAAAACTTGTCCCTTTTTCATACTAAGCGATATTTCAATTACATCTTTAAATAAATAGGGAACTCTCCGTAATAAGTCGAAAATATATTAAGGATCAAATACACTTTTGATAAGCAGTGTTAACAAATCCAAGTACTTGAAAAGCAAAATGAATTGTGAATTACGGAAATAAAAAAAACTAAGTTTATAAAACAAAAACTTCTTTTCTGAACTTTTCCTGAAGGGGACAAGAAAGAATTTTTACCCTTCCAATACTTTTCCTTTGCATTCGGATCAAGAAGTAAGAAAATTCTTTATCCCGAGGAAAACTGAATCTTTCCTCTGTGCGTGTCCTCTCCTGTACTTTTTGGGATTATGAGAAGGAGGAGAAAACGTCACTGAGCCGCATCGATGAATCCACAGTGGATAGATAGCTTTCTTTTATGAAAAAAAGTACTGAAGATACGCGTGGTTGAGTTCGAATGAGATAGAGTTCAGGTCAGGTGAAGATCTTTTTTTGTATGTAATAAATTCTATGTACATACAAATGGAATTTAAAACGGCTGACATATATCATAAATTGATTCTCCAGAAATTTGAGCATTCATCATGAAATGCATTTCAAAATATTATTTTTTTTTATTTATTTTATAAAGCGGAAACATTTTCAGTTTTGCTGTATTTTTGTATTGAATGTAGTGTGATTTATTTAAGAAAGGTACTTTGTAAGATATTGAAATTGAATTTGTGTGTTGCTGTGTATCAGTGTTTCTCAAACTTTCAATATTTGCGACTCAATTTTTAATCATAATTTTTATCCCTCCTCCCCTTCCATACAATAACAATGTGTTGAATGTGCAATAAAAGTGTACTTTGACGCTAAAGCTACAATACGACTTTAATTATAAACCCTACAAATGACCAAGATAAGTATTAAATTCTGTATATGACAAGCCCTTAAGAGGCACTAGTATTTACCAAACTTATTTTTAATTAAGTATTGATAAATTAATTATCAATCACATATTGCGCATTTATAAGTATGTTATATTATATATTTGCTTTGTTTCCTTTCAGTAAACTAATACTTATCTTAAATTTTTAACTTTACAATATGCTCGCGCCCCCAACGTAGGGATATCCTGCCCCCTAGGGATGCGTCCCACAGTTTGAGAAAAGCTGATGTATAAAAACGAAATGATTTTTTGTGATATTATTAAGATTTAGCATGAACGACTTCTTGAAATTAAATGTCTTGAAGAGACCTGTCCTTGAAACATCAACAGCACGAATACCATTTATTTTCCATTATTTTTCTCGTTCATTTGAACAATTCATAAAAATCCAAAATATTACATTGAAGACGTTATGGCACTTTGCGCCTCTTTCTGAATCTAAAACACGGTATTCTGCGATGACTTAAGTACAGTGAAAAATGTCAAGCTATTTGTTTTTAAAGTAATGCTTAATATTAAATAAATCTTCAGTTTTTTACACTAGGTTTTGGTTCACATGCACACACTCTCACATGCGCTTTTAAATATTTCTAAACATACATTGCATATCTGTCTAAAAGTTAGAAAAATTTAACCTGCAGTGACTTTTTTTTAATCGCAAACATCTGAATCAAACATTTTGCTCAAAGGTTTTTGAATTATGTCTGATTTAATGTTTTGAAAAATAAGAGTTAATTAATTTTATGACATTTGCACATTTAGATTTGACTCTGTATAACCCCCCTCCTCTCTCAATTAATACATTGAAATTTTGCATTTGTGTATCCGCAGATATCAAAAGTTGTGTATGCATAAACCAAGATTTCAATTTTTCTTTATTATTACTAAAAATCACCGTTTCAAACTCTGTATATAAATATTTAAGTAAATATTTGGAGATGCTTTTTTAATTCTGTAAGAAAAATACTGAAAATTGATTTGCAAACATTATCTAAAGAAGTATACTTTAGAATAAAAATTGCTCGAATTTTACATTGTTAATAATTATCGGAAACAAATGACGATGTAAAAAAATTTGTTTTACAGAGGATTAAAACCCAATTTGCTTTGTACTGAATTCGAATGGATATTCACTGAATCATTAGAAGATTTTCGATAAATTAATTGAAATTCTAATAAGCTAAAATATTTCCTAAAATTTAATGGAAATATAATTTTATTTGAACGGACACTTTTAAAAATAAAAGATCTAGAGTGATACTATTTGAAAAAGCATGTATGGAAATTCAGATTCGTTACTTTTAACAAGCTTTGTTCTTGTTTAAACATTTGGAAAAAAAAAGAAACGTAGGCTATAGAATTTAAAAAATATTTTAATGAGGTTTGCTGTAAGGTTTACTACGAAAAGATTCCATCTTAACGAGGGTGTTTTAAGTATTTCAAAAAAGAAGGGCACAATAGCAATTTACTGGTTTAAACTATTTTATTTTCAGGTTAAATAAGTATGGAAATGACAGATATTTGAAAATAAATAATAAGGGAGCGAGTTAATCAATACAACTCCTTTTCTTTATCGCTTCCAAAAGTTTGGGAATATGAATTATTAAAATGTAGCATACACAGATATTCTTAGACATAATCGTTAAGATATTAAATATAAAACGTTTTATAGCTTTTTTTTCAAACAACGTAGAAACTAAATATTTCGTTTTTATTCAGCTGGATTAATACAGAATTTTGCTCTTATCTATACTTAATACATGAAAAAATCATTTCATTTTTTGGGGAGTAATTATTTGGCTTAAATCTGAAATTGAAAAATTTAGTATGTGTTATTAGTACCTATATTAAAACTTTCACAAATACATATTTATTTTATCATGTCTTTTTTAATACTTAATTGCTATAAACATTAACATTTATTTTAAATTTATTTGTAAGCTCTTATCTTAATAATTCTTAATATAAGAAGGAAATGATTAACGAGAAAATTAATGTCATTGGGATAAAAGCGTGGGGTGCTCTATCTCTTAACTGTTATAATGTCTTACTAGTTCTCTATTCCGAAATGCTGAGTTAGTGTAAATATGTAGTACAAAGCACCCCACGCTTTTACCACAATGACATCAATATTTTCTCGTTAATCATTTTATTCTATATTAAGAATTATTATTTTTCTTTTTAGTTCGATTCACTATAAAAGCGTATTTTTTTAGTTTTTTTTAAAAGCTATAATTTATTTTTCATTTTTTTAGTTCAATCTACTATAAAAGCCTGATTTTTAGTTTTTAAAACTGTCATTTATTCTTCATTGAATTTATCTTTGAGTTTGATATTTGGAGCCGGAATTATGTGGTTGCTGGAATTAGTCTTGCTCTTCAATGAAAATTTTTAATTAATGGGTCTGAAGGGTATTTATTCTTACCGTTTATGGGACCTAGGATGAGTCCCGTATCGTTATATTTCAAAGATTCCGTCTCTATAGATATAGGAATAAGTAATGAAAGTGGGTTAAGAAGAAGTATTAAATGTCAATTGTATTATCACCTTTTAAACGTATTGTTATAATGTTAATTCGTATCAGTACTTTTAATCATATTGTTTTATCAAAATAAAAAATATACTTAGCAGTTAGAACATAAATTTATCACCTTTTAAACGCATTGCCATAATGTTAATTCGTATCACCACTTCCGAACCTCTAAACGTATAAATTTTTTTTATAAAAATAAAAAATATTTAGCAGTAACAACATAAATTATTTTTATTCGCATGCACGTGTCTTTTTTTTTATTTCCATTATCAGAAAAACGACGCACCCACCCTACCCTTTTCCACATAAAGAACACTTTTTTGTTTTATTTGTATAAACCACAAGCTTTTATTTGCGGTTTTAGGGTTACTCATTAATCTTTTAGTCGTCAAATCTGGAAATGACATATTGAATCAGTTGCCAAATCTGAAAATGGTTTATGCAGTTAGTCGCTAAATCTCAAAGTGCTTAAAATCCTTTTTTATGAGGATCCTAATCAGGACAATGAAACAAAATTATGAAATTATTTTACTGTCATCGGTCCTTGACAAGTGTGCAAAAGTTCGAATTAATCTGACCTTTTAAAGTGGGTAAAAGTCGAGTTCAAATATTCCATTACATACAAGTGAAAATTATAAAGGCGTGTTAAAAAATTGGCTGACATTACCTAGGAGTATCAAAACAAGTTTATTATACATATATATTTCATTTTAATTACGTTGAAGAATGAATGTAAGATTTATCAATGCATGCATTTCTAGAAAATTAATTTTTAAAAGAAAAAATACCAAAGCATTTAAGTAATGGTTGATTTAATAATATCATTCTGTATTTTATAATACTGTGATATTTTTGTTCTGAAAATTAAATATATTAAGTTTTTTGTTCTATTTATTTTTTCTGATGTTATTATTATTATAATCATCCTCATTATTATTACTCAGGTTCAAATATTATTTAATCAATTCGCATTACGGCTATTTAACAAATTAGACGGTAAGATTTAGATTCAAGTTATTTGTCTTCAAACATGCATTTTTTGTAAAAAATCTTTTTTTACTAGTAAATAATTTTAAAATAAAAAGGAAATTATTTTGTTTTCATTTATTAAAAATTATTCAACAGGATTTTAAGCAGACAGTTCATGTATTAGACAAAAACAAGGAATAGAAAATGAAATGAGGAAAACAAGAAACTGGGGAAAAAGCAGTTAGTGATTTTTCTTTCTTTTTTCAATTTTAAATAACATCTGAATATTTGTTTACCTCTAAATTAGTTTTTTTTAAAGTAGACTTTGAGAAAGAAAGCAAATAATAAGACAATTACAGAGTACTCTTCATGCTTGAATACGTATAATATGCTTCAATAAAATGTAAAGAATAATGGATATATTTTTTAAAATATTTTTTATTTAAATTTTTATCTAGCATTCTGAATAAATGCATTTAACATTCAGGCATTGATTATTAATAATTTTCTTTATAAATTCGAATTTTTAATTAAAGACTACTAAAATAAAAGAAAAACTTCTGGTGCTAATACTATGTGTAAATACTCAGATGATTTTAAAAAGTGACATACTGACTATTAGAAAAAAGTACAAAAAATTCACTAATAATATAAAATACAGAAAGAAGAAAAATAAAACATGTTTGTCGGGTAAAATATATATATATATATATATATATATATATATATATATATATATATATATATATTTGTCATAAGATGAAATGCAGTTATTTTTTTTTAAAACTGAATCATTTAGTAAAATGCGATAATATATTTTTAAAAAAACGAGCAAATTTAAGCGATTAATGAATATTTAATAAATTCTGCTTTATATTTCTCTTATTAAAGTACACATATTTGCACAAAATATGCATCGTGTATTATTGAATAATTTCAAAATACATGAAGAATCAATAGTGCTTTATAAATAATATTGATAACAAAATTAAGCTGAGTTTTTTTTATTAATCTTTAGAATATGTTTTCCTTAGAGTAATATAGAAAATGAATCATGCACAAACAGTTTTCGTGATTCATTTGTTTAAGCTAATTATTTGATTTTTTCAAGAAATTCTATGATAAAATTAGATTTAATTAACAAAATAGAAAAACATTGATGAATAAAAACTATTTGTATTTATTTAAAATAAGAAATTATTATTAAACTTTAAACCTCTTATTTTAAATCAATATGAAATACATGTGAGCAATTTTTATGGTTATATGCACAATTTTTCAGATATATAAAATGCAATTTATGACTTCCCATATAACAAAAATCAAACGAGAGTTTCTATTTCTGGTCATGTATATATTTTTAAAAAAATTGTAAAACAAATTATTATTTTATTTTTCATCGAAATTTTGAATAATTGTTTCAGAAAGTTGCAATTGCTATTGCTTATAAATTGCTTATTACATCTATTTAAAAAAAATCAAATTAATATATGCGCAAGTCATAGAGTACTGCTAATTTAAAAAATAGAATACAGTGCATTAATATATTTTCTCTTTCTTCACTGATTACGTGGTGTTAAAGGTTTTCTTTTCTCTATTTATTTCTTCATTAATGGCTTCATATAAATCACGTATGAGTTACGTTTAAGCTTAAGAATCACCTAACGGGCATGATTGATTATGATTATTCATATGCTGTTAATAGCTTCGAATAATTCATCATCCCTTTGAAGAAAGTAGATTGTATCAGTCAGGAAAGACAAATTACAATACATCATTTCGGAAATGACAGTCTCTTGTTTCGCAGAGATAATGAAATAACGATAAATGAACATCAGGTTGGGAAAAGTGTTTCATTCCCATAGGTTCTTATCCTTATCTGCAGAAAATGGCTCAAAATGTATTTGTTACTGTTTTTGAAGAATTAAAATATTGGTTACAAAATTATAAATTTATTTCTTCATTAAAAATATAGCTATCAACAAACTAATATAAGGTAATTTGATGTTTGTAATAAAGCGTTACTAAACAAAAAAGAGATAGTTAAATTTGTCTGTTATTCATTTAAAATGGTATGCAAGGAAAAATACATATTCCACACATAACACCGTGCTCAATCCTCTAAACAATTTTCATTTAAAAAGTACTTTTTATAAAAAACGCTTAATGCATTCCATAATTGTACACATATGTGAAAAATACCTGAATTTCCATCATCGAAACAAAAATTTCTACCTCCTGTCTTCGAAGTGTTAATAATAAAAAATTCAAGCCTGTTGATATTAAATGGATCGTGTTTTTTATTATTCAGATTTGCATTTGAGAGAAAAAAAGTAGAATATTATAAAAGAATCGTTCTTAATTGTAGACCCAAGATGTCCACGTTTTGGTGATCAAAAAAATTTACACATCTACACGTCAAATTGGGAAAAAAAGTTATGTTGTATACAAAGTGAATGCATTAACGTATGTTTAGCTTCATGATGAATTGCTTTTCTTTGTTTATCTGGTATAAGAAAGAATCCGTTTTGGAATTCCCTCTTAATTTTTGCTGTCTCTTTTACCTTCATTTCGTCGCATTTTTCAGATGAGAATGAGAAATATCAGGTAATTCAGCAACATTTATGTAACTAACTTTGATGTTTTGTTTTGTAAATAATTTGTCCTCTTGAACATGATATGCTGTTCAGTAAAATTTATTCCAACATTTGTTTTAAAATTATTATACCTAATTAATTATTTTTAAATCGTTTAATCATGGCTGCTATATTTTTCAATTCATTTGATGAGCGAATAAACAGCTAGAACTTCAGAAAAATAATAGAGTTTGAGGTCTAACGATATCCATTTATCATATTTTTGTGCAAGTTCACCAGAAGTTTTAATTGTTATAACTTGTATAAGAATTTTTTTTGTTACATTCAGGAAACAATAAATATTGATTCAGCTTTCAGAAACAAACTAATCTACTCAGATAACTTCTTATCCTATGGCTGTGTAACCTTTTTTTTTTTTTCAAAAGAACATTTTAATTTAATCTAGAAAGAATGATTTATAACTCGCCAGACAAAAACTTCGTTATTCAACGGAAAATGATTGAATATTTTTCTAAAAGGTCTTTTTCCAATTCCTTATCAGAGCAATTTCAGTTGTAGTTAAACACGCATCAAAATTTAAAATCATGAAATTGTCTAATGTTAATCAAAATTTTAAATCAAAACAAATCCATAGTTAAACTTTATTCGTATTTGAATACAGATTCATTTAGTATACATATTAAGGTATCCGACTACGTTCGAAACCGTGATTTTTCAAGAGCGCATAAATGGATACTTTTCATGCTATTTAGTGTCACTTAGATAAGAATACATGTAGAAAATTGTTTTAAGGACATTTTGACAAAAAAAAATTATTTAAATACAATATTTTGGCAAAAAAATTAAATTAGACTAATCTTTTTTTCCAAATGTTCTCCTTTTGTGAAAAATGTTTCTATTATAGTAATATTTTGCTTGCATACAGCTCAGACCTCTGTACAGTAGCTCAACTAGATTTTTTTAAATATATAGCTTAGAAGTGGGTTTATCCATGTTTTACGACAACAGAGGGAAGAAATTTTAAGAAAAAAACGCCAATAATTATTTCAATTTATGGTAATTCTGAAAATAATGTGAATTTTTCAAAAATTCTAGTTGAACCTCCGTGCAGAGGTCTGAGCTATATACAGGCAAACTATTATTATAATAGAAGCATTTTTCACAAAAGGAGAACATTTTGAAAAAAAAAGTTTATTCTATAAGTTATTTTTTGCCAAAAATTTGCATTTAAAAAACTTTTTTTAGTCAAAATGTCCTAAAAACAATTTTATACATGTATTCTAATCTGAATGACACTAAATATCATGAAAATTATCCCTTTAGGCACTTTTTTTAAATTCATTGTTCCGAACGTAGTCGGATACCTTAAGGGAACGCGAGGAAAATGTTATTTTGTTAGTAAAAAACATTTCAAAATTGGATAATATATATATATATATATATATATATATATATATATATATATATATATATATATATATATATATATATATATATATATATATATGTCATGACTTTTAAGACAGAATCAGATTAAAGTTAGAAAAGTCAAAAGACGATCTTTATTCTTTCATTTGTACATCTGTTCTGCTCGAGAGCAGGGAGGAAAAAACACGCCATGGTGGTGGTTTCAAGTGGATAACACTTGAAAAACATATGGTAAGTATCGCTGCTTTGAAGAAGGTGCTTGCAAGTTAATGCTGACATATGTTGACTATTAAATCTAACGATCTGGAATTAGACATGTTTATTGGCTAGGCCATATGTTCGGAAGAAATAAATGGGTGATTAGTTTGATACTTGAATATGGGGACTGAGAAAGATGAGTCAAATGCTAGATAGGGAATTTTATTTTTAATCTAATTTAATTATCCTTACATTTGATCCCCAATTTTAAAAAGGGAGTCATGGCGTGGTTTTTTTCTCTCTTTACAAACTTAATCAATTTTCAATAAACACAAAACAATACATAACATTATTTAGAAAGACATATTGACACAGTAGATATATTTAAGCAATAGGAATACTAAAATCAAAATGCAATACAATAAACGAAACTATAACAGCAAACACAGTAAGGACACTTCCAACATATCAATTGATAAACATGAATTTCCATACATATAATTGAAGATTAGCTTGTTCAAATCTATTCGACATCTAGAATAAGAGCTCGCGTTTCCTCCTATTCCTGCAAAATAATAGATTCGTATTATAGCTGGTATATATTTTCAAAAAATTATGTTGGAAAATAATATATTAAACAATAAGATAGTAAATATAAAAGTACATGAAATCATACAAATGTTAAAATAATAATTTTGTATAAAAATCTACTCTGGCGCCATCGTAGTAATACCTTATATTGTTACACACATTTTGCATATATGAAATACATTTTTTAAAAAGATAAAAAAATATAGACACTAATAAAATGAAATTATTAATAATATGAAAACGGTGTATAACACACAACTTCTATGCACTATCCAACACAATAAACAATGTTTTATTTCATATGCGTTAGAAAAAATATAAAAATTATAAGAATATAAGAGCTCTTTTTTATTATTTTGAGTCGGAAAAGTGGACTCACTTCAAGAATAACTTTTAGTATTTCTGAAAAATTTTCACAATATTCATTGTAACTTAATATCGCATGCAATATTTTGAATCTTTCCGTAACCTTCTAAAAATACGATTCATAGACAAAAATTCTTGAGTTTCTCTTGCATCACACATTCACCAATAAAACTGTATCACCTTACTTAATTTTGAACACATCTGTCTGAGAAATCTGCGTGATCAACTCACAGATGTTCAGGGATGCTGATAAGAAACAATGAGAGGTGTACATATCAAACTAAACAAGTTTGTCCTCTTAATGTTTCGAGACATATACAAAATTATAATTATTGTATTCTCGCTTATCCATTGTGTAATATCCAAAAATAAGCTTCAAGTTATTAAATTAATTTTAATTTTAGATAAGGAAAATTTCGAGAAATAGTGAATCCTGATATATGGCCGGTATATCAAAACACACAATTTCAAAATAAAAAAAATTAAATGACATGCAATAAGATTACTGCTGAATAAAATAATTAACAAAACAATTGAATTCAATGGAGAAAAAAGAATACAACTTTACTTTACTTTTGTTTCTTATAAAAATCAATATATCTAGTATTAGTTCTCTCATTAGTCATTTTTCTAAAAACTTAATTTATATCTTTCACTTTAAAACACCAATTTCTATCATAACTCTTAACTCATTCGACATCTTAAGATAAAATTATGAGAAGTATATTAAAATTTCTCAAAATTTTGTATGACTAAACCTATATACTTTGTTTTCTCAATTAAAATATAAAGAAAATATATCATTTATAACACAACTATATTATAAAATTTAAATATCATATCTTATTCTTTTTCGTTAAGTTCTGTTCAGCAAAACTCAGTTCTTCAATGTTACTAAAATTGGAAATATACAATTTAACTGACCTCCACTTTGCAACGGCAGAACTCCTTGGTGAACATTAATCCAGATGCTGTTGTCACGTTATTTCACTAGTAAAATTTAATTTATTTATTTTTCTTTTAATGTTGGTACTTCATTATTATTATATGGTGGTCAAATTCACAATATTACCGTGCAGACTTTCCGGCGAAGAAGATTTTTTCCTTTTATTTTTCTGGCGAAAGGGAGTGACGTCTTTCATCACGGGGGATTCACGCTTTTCTCTTTTTTTTCTTTTTCTCTCCATTAGAATGTTTCTTCCATTCACGGTAAACTGGATGGCCTCTTCAGCAAAGACAGAATATCGTTCGGTGGTAAACACTGCATTATTCTCGGTGTTAAGGGCGATGTTCTTCCGGGGATCACTAGCGCGTTTTTTTTCTTTCTTTTTCCGTACCATTTTTAATTCTGGAAATCCGACGTCTCAGTATAGGGGTATACGGTGCAGTTGGAAGTTCCATCAAATTCTCCATTGCATTTATTACCGCAGTGGGCGCTCGTTTTTATATTAAAATTATTTTATAAAAAATATTAGTATTTTACGTTAAGATTTTAAATCCATTCGCAGATAAAAAATCATGCCGGCTTTAATTATGTCATGATTTTTAAGACAGAATTAAATTAAAGTTAGAAAAGTTAAAAGACGATCTTTATTCTTTCATTTGTACATCTGTTCTGCTCGAGAACAGGGAGGAAAAACACGCCATGGTGGTGGTTTCAAGTGGATAACACTTGAAAATAATATGGTAAGTATCGCTTCTTTGAAGAAGGTGCTTGCAAGTTAATGCTGACATATGTTGACTATTAAATCTAACGATCTGGAATTAGACATGTTTATTGGCTAGGCCATACGTTCGGAAGAAATAAATGGGTGATTAGTTTGATACTTGAATATGGGGACTGAGAAAGATGAGTCAAGTGCTAGATAGGGAATTTAATTTTTAATCTAATTTAATTATCCTTACATATATATACACTCAAGAGCCAAAACATTATGACCACCTGTCAGTATCGAGTTGTTCCACCTTTGGCACGCAACACAGCTTCAACCCGCCTTGGCATGGATGCCACAAGTCCTTGGTAGATGGCCGGAGACACATTGTACCAGATGTGTAAGTAAAGGTCACACAAATCCGAGATATTGTGATTTGGTGGTCTTTGAACTCTGAGCTGCGCTCCCATGACTTCCCGAATGTGTTCTATCTGAATGAGATCCGGTAAATTAGGTGGCCAGGACATTAACTGGAATTCAGCATCATGTTCCTGAAACCACTCCTACACAATTTTAGCCTTGTGACACGGGGCGTTGTCCTGTTGGAACATTCCATTTCCAGCTGGAGAAACAGAGGTCATGTAAGGGTGCAACTGGTCCGCAATGATGTTCAGATACCCTGTAGCATTCATGGTCTGCTCTACCACAACCACGGGTCTCAGAAGTACCCAAGAGAACGTCCTCCAAAGCATGATACTGCCACCACCGGCATGTTTATGACCTATTGTACATCGAGGGACCAACTGTTCGCCTGGAAGACAGCGTATCCTGATATGACCATCAGCGTAATGAATGAGAAACCGTGATTCATCTGACCAGGCAACTCTCTCCAACTGATTCATGGAACGGTCGCGATGTTCCCGGGCCCAATGCCGCTTGGTCAGCAAAGGCACACGAGTGGGACGTTTGCTGCGTGGCCCCATATCCAACAGTGTCCGCTGAACAGTGTGCTTCAATACTATTCTACTTAGTCTTGCATTGTATTTGGCTGTCAACTGAGCCACTGTCTGGCTCCGGTTTTGCTTCAGCATGCGATACAGTCTCCAATGGCTTTTTTTCTTTGATAGTGTGTACACGTCCAACACCATGTCGTCTACTGCTGGTTTCACCATCATTCATCCGTTTTGCATAAGTACTAACAACAGTAGATCGCGAACAAACCACGAGTCTTGCAGTTTCATAAATACTTTTTCCGAGCCTTCGAGCCATTAGAATCTGCCCTCTATCAAAGTCACTTAGACCCGCAGCGTTTCCCATCATACACATAAATAAGTGAAAGAATTATTCTTCAGACTATCCAGCAGCAGTTCAATACCACTTCCACCTGATCACGTGCCTTTCATATCATCATTGCAAAATGTAGAGGTGGTCATATTTTTTTAGCTCTTGAGTGTATATATATATATATATATATATACTGGTGTGCAAAAATTAAGGACGAGACGGTTTTTTCAATATAACTTTGTACAAAATCTATCCAAATCAACACATTTAATACCGTAAGATCCCCAATACGTAAGGACACGTGTAATGTAAGCAACACTTACTAAAGGAGAAATCAGAGGGATAAAAAGAAGCTTGATTGAAAAAGTAGCATGGAGCGCAATGCGACTGAAGGCCGAAACATCCCTGTGATGGGTGTCCAGCAAGAAACATCCGGTCTTTAGTAGGGGATATGATCTCCCCTGACTGCTAGGCAGGTTTCACAGCGTCTGCCCATGCTGAGAATGAGGGTGTCAATGAGATGTTGAGGCATTGCTGCCCATTCATCTTGCAGTGCCAATCGAAGCTCCCGAATCGTTACTGGTGGTAAGGTACGAGCTGCCAAGCGTCTGTCAAGAAAATCCCATACACGCTCGATGGGATTGAGATCCGGAGATCGTGCCGGCCAATCCATACGTTCAATATCCTCACTCTCTAAGAGCTGTTCGGCAGCTACTGTGAGATGACATGGTGCATTGTCGTCCATGAAAAGGAACTGCAGACCCATAGCGCCTCTAAAAAGACGCACATATGGAAGAAGAATCTCGTTACAATAACGGGTCCCGTTGATTGAACCTGCGTCGAAGATTTGAAAGTCTGCACGACTACCAAGCATGATGCCTCCCCAAACGAGAACACCACGACCTCCATACCTGTCCCTTTCAATGATGTTCGAGGGATGATTGCGGCTTCCCGCTCTCTCCAGATGAGAAAGTATGCGATGAGAATCGCTACTCAAACTGAATCTGCTCTCATCTGTAAAGAGTACTCGTCCTCATTCATTGTCTCTCCAATCCGGTGTTCCCGGTACCACAGAGAACGCCTTCTCCGATGGGCAGGCGTTAAAGGTACACACCGTACAGGGCATCGTGCAAACAGACCCCCTCCGTGCAGTCTTCTGGCCACGGTAAAACGCGATATCGGTCGTCCAGTCGCCTGTGTCGTGTGTCTAGCGATTTCTCCCGCTGTCTGTCGCCTGTTTCCTCTGGCCTGTAAGACAATGTACCGGTCATCTGCGGGTGTGGTTCCTCTTGAACGACCACTACTGAACCCCCGGATATCTGTTCCTGTAGTTTCAAATTGTTTCCAATGTCGTGAAACGATGCTGTGAGCAATTCCGAACTCTGCAGCCACACTTGTCACACTGCGGCCTTCCTCCAACTTCCCAATGATTCAACCTCGGGTAAAAGCATACAGATGTCGTGTAACAGATTGATTATTCGCCATTTCTCGCTGAGGCAGCAACTCGGTGTGATTTTACCTGCTATACGGCGTGCCAGAAATACTGATCTTACACCGACAAAATGCTTTATACTACTCAGACACTCCCCCATTACGTCTACCTGCATATCTGCGCATGTGCTACCGTACATCACCTTACTTAATGTCCTGATTGGTCTTTCTGTCCGCTCTGCCTCTTCGTTCAGCTGATATGCTAGTTTTTCGACTTCGTCCTTAATTTTTGCACACCAGTGTAAATATATATATATATATATATATATATATATATATATATATATATGTGTGTGTGTGTATATACATGTATATATATGCATATATATATATATATATGTGTGTGTAATAATTCCCCCTAGCATTCTTTTAATTAACTCTTTTTAATAATATTGAAATAATCTTTTAATTAGTTGGTTCAAAACTAACACCCTGATCTTAATCGTAATTGATGAATATTATTGCATCAGAAATGCCTGTCCCGCGCATTCTATCCAATCAGAACTACGGTTATGCATTCATCATGCGCTTGCACTGTGGATATAAAACCAAACACCCTCTCTTCTTTTTGTCCACGTCATGCAAGAATGTAAATAGCTGCTCTCAGTGTATTTGTGTTTTGTCCGTCAAGATGTCACTTCTTGTCTCTTGTCCACTATGCTTTATAATCTTCCCAAGTTGTCTCGTCAACGTGAAAATGTACCGTAATTTGTCCTAATCTTTGATGTGTGCGCCACAATAAAGTAGGTGTCTGTTCACTGAAGATGTTTTACAGAAACTGGGGTAACACTAAACAAAAATATACCACTCGGCCAATAATTTACACACACACACACACACACACACACACACACACATATATATATATATATATAAGGATAATTAAATTAGATTAAAAATTAAATTCCCTATCTAGCACTTGACTCATCTTTCTCAGTCCCCATATTCAAGTATCAAACTAATCACCCATTTATTTCTTCCGAACATATGGCCTAGCCAATAAACATGTCTAATTTCAGATCGTTAGATTTAATAGTCAACATATGTCAGCATTATTTTGCAAGCACCCTCTTCAAAGCAGCGATACTTACCATATGTTTTTCAAGTGTTATCCACTTGAAACCACCACCATGGCGTGCTTTTTCCTCCCTGCTCTCTGTGTCACAACAGATGTACAAATGAAAGAATAAAGGTCGTCTTTTCACGTTTCTAACTTTAATCTGATTCTGTCTTAAAAATCATGGCAGAATTAAAGCCGGCAGGATCTTATTTGCCATTAAATTTCAAATCTTAACGTAAAGAACTAATCTTTTTTATAAAATAATTTTAGTATAAAAAAACTAAAGCCAGCGACCATAATAATTGATATGGAGAATTTGACGGAACACCAAATGCACCATATGCCAAAATGCTGAATACGACGGATTTCCGGAATTAAAAATGTTACGGAAAAAGAAAAAAACGCGCTAGTGAGAGAAAGATCCCCGAAAGAACATTGCTCTTAACACCGAGAAGAATGCAGTGTTTACAGCCGAACGATATTCTGTCTTTGCTGAAGAGACCATACAGTTTACCGTGAATGGAAGAAACATTCTTAAGGAGAGAAAAAGAAAAAAAAAGGGAAAAGCGTGAATCCCTAAACTCCATGATGAAAGATGTCAATCCCTTTCGCCAGAATAGATAAAAAATATGTTTTTCTCCGAATGGAATTGTGATTTAGTTCCAGTGATACAATGATGGTAGGACCATTATTGAAAGAAAAATAAAAGGAACAAATCTTCTTCGCTGGAAAATCTACATGGTAATACAGTGAATTGACCAAAATCGCAAGCCATAGTGAAATACCAATATCGAATTAAATAAAATTTTACTAGTGAAAATAAAGTGACAACAACCTCTGGATTACCGTTCTCCAAGGGTTTCTGCCGCTGCAAAGTGGAGGTCAGTTAAATTGTATATTTCCAATTTTAGTAACATTGAAGAACTGAGTTTTGCTGAACAAACTTTACGAAAAAGAATAATATATGATATATGATATTTAATTTTTAAAATATAGTTGTGTTAAATGAGATATTTTCTTTATATTTTAAATGAGAAAACAAAGTATATAGGTTTTCTCATACAAAATTTTGAGAAATTTTAATATACTTCTCATAAATTTATCTTAAGATGTAGAATGAGCTAAGAGTTATGATAGAAATTGGTGTTTTAAAGTGAAATATATAAATTATAAGTTTTTAGAAAAATGACTAATGAGAGAACTAATACTAGATACATTGATTTTTATAAGAAACAAAAGTAAAGTCAAGTTGTATTCTTTTTCCTCCATTGAATTCAATTGTTTTGTTAATTATTTTATTCAGCAGTAATCTTATTGCATGTCATTTATTTTTTTTTTATTTTGAAATTGTGTGTTTTGATATACCGACCATATATCAGGATTCACTATTTCTCGAAATTTTCCTTATCTAAAATTAAAATTAATTTAATAACTTGAAGCTTATTTTTGGATATTACACAATGGATAAGCGAGAATACAATAATTATAATTTTGTATATGTCTCGAAACATTAAGAGGACAAACTTGTTTAGTTTGATATGTACACCTCTCATTGTTTCTTATCAGCATCCCTGAACATCTGTGAGTTGATCACGCAGATTTCTCAGAGAGATGTGTTCAAAATTAAGTAAGGTGATACAGTTTTATTGGTGAATGTGTGATGCAAGAGAAACTCAAGAATTTCTGTCTATGAAACGTATTTTTAGAAGGTTACGGAAAGATTTAAAATATTGCATGCGATATTAAGTTACAATGAATATTGTGAAACATTTTCAGAAATACTAAAAGTTATTATTGAAGCGAGTCCACTTTTCCGACTCAAAATAATAAAAAAGAGCTCTTATATTCTTATAATTTTTATATTTTATAAAGCATATGAAATAAAACATTGTTTATTGTGTTGATAGTGCATAGAAGTTGTGTGTTATACACCGTTTTCATATTATTAATAATTTCATTTTATTAGTGTCTATATTTTTTTATCTTTTTAAAAATGTATTTCATATATGTAAAATGTGTGTAACAATATAAGGTATTACTACGATGGCGCCAGAGTAGATTTTTATACAAAATTATTATTTTAACATTTGTATGATTTCATGTACTTTTATATTTACTATCTTATTGTTTGATATATTATTTTCCAACATAATTTTTTGAAAATATATACCAGCTATAATACGAATCTATTATTTTGCAGGAATAGGAGGAAACGCGAGCTCTTATTCTAGATGTCGAATAGATTTGAACAAGCTAATCTTCAATTATATGTATGGAAATTCATGTTTATCAATTGATATGTTGGAAGTGTCCTTACTGTGTTTGCTGTTATAGTTTCGTTTATTGTATTGCATTTTGATTTTAGTATTCCTATTGCTTAAATATATCTACTGTGTCAATATGTCTTTCTAAATAATGTTATGTATTGTTTTGTGTTTATTGAAAATTGATTAAGTTTGTAAAGAGAGAAAAAAACCACGCCATGACTCCCTTTTAAAATTGGGGATCAAATGTAAGGATAATTAAATTAGATTAAAAATAAAATTCCCTATCTAGCATTTGACTCATCTTTCTCAGTCCCCATATTCAAGTATCAAACTAATCACCCATTTATTTCTTCCGAACATATGGCCTAGCCAATAAACATGTCTAATTCCAGATCGTTAGATTTAATAGTCAACATATGTCAGCATTAACTTGCAAGCACCTTCTTCAATGCAGCGATACTTACCATATGTTTTTCAAGTGTTATCCACTTGAAACCACCACCATGGCGTACTTTTCCCTTCCTGCTCTCTGTGTCAGAACAGATGTACAAATGAAAGAATAAAGGTCGCCTTTTCACTTTTCTAACTTTAATCTGATTCTGCCTTAAAAATCTCATGACATATATATATATATATATATATATATATATATATATATATATATATATATATATATATATATATATATATACAGTTTTCCGCATAACAATCCAATTTTCATTGTAACATTTTTTCTTTTGTGGGTCAAGCGGAATGATAAATCGATCTCAAACATATCATAGAAATTTTTTTGACCATTTCCCGCAACAAAACCGAAACTTAGCAGAAATGTTAGTTATTAAAGCGATTATGCTTTCCCCATAGTAAGCCATTTAAATTTAACACAAATTATGTCCTAGATGAAACATTTGTTTGCCCTTTTTCAGCTGATAAAATATTTTTCCAGTAACTTTCTTTCTTTTTGTTTTTGTCGACGGAACGCTGAAAATGTTGCGTTGATGTCTGAACGGGTTGGAAAAGATCGTTGTCACACGCTTGCACAAATCACTGAAGATACGTACTTTTCGAAGATGTAATTTTTGTGAATCCATTCGTCGTAAATGGCCTTAGTTCTGGCAGAGAGTTGACAGGTACAACACACCAGCACATCGACCCCAATTGGTAAAATAGTTCCTCTTCAAAACTCGCACTAACGTGCTTCCATATTCCCCTATTCACCACACTTAACCCCTTGTGACTTTCACTTGTTACCATCAGTGAAAGGAGCATCGCATGAGGTCTTACGGGAGGTTGCGAAAAATAGCTTCCAACTGTGCTTCCAGAAGTTATACGGACATTGGAAGAAGTGTATCATCACCCAAGGGGACTACCTAGTAGGTGGATGTGCTTCGATGCTTTGAACTATTCAGGGTAAGGTTTTCTACACGTTCCCAAGCTTTGGGATCATACTACGTGTAGCATTAACTTTAAATATTTAATTTGTATCATTCATAGTCAAGGCTTTCTTTCAATAATCTTACAAACGATGAATCATGCCACTGGGTTCTTTCCAGCGGTGTAAAGTACACCCACCACATCGTAGGGGAGGTAAGGTCTCTAGGGAGCCAAAGACCTGACTCACACTAAGTACGTATGGTTTTGCAACCTTTGTAAGATCCAGCTTGGAGTCCGAAACCGAACATTGCAGGAAGGGAGGAAGAAGGTTAATATTCGCTACAAGTTTTTTCTATACATTTCAGAAAGAAAGTACTTAAATTATAACTCAATTTCATAAATACTAAGACCATGGTAGTATATTGCTTGTTTCGTGGTTGATTCACATAGGAAATGAATTTAGATCCTTCTTTTAATCAAGTAGTAACTAGAGTTAATATATATTAAATTCATTCAGTTAATCTCAAATTCTTTGCAAACAGAGAAGTCAGGGGAGTTAAGAACAGTCTCAAATGTCTCTTTTGTGTTGATTGACAGAAGTTAATAATTAAGTTTGTTTTTGTTAATCTTCTTGCTCCTATGAAGTAATGCTAATTAATTTAATTATTCTTATTCATAACAATGAAAATGAAGCTTTCCGAGACTTTTGCTTATCACCATATTGGTTTCAAAATATTTTTCTTTTCTAGTTTCCCTCTTAAAGTTTTTTGATGAAATTTAAACAATCCAAACATTTTAATGCATTTCTGTGATTCTAATACCTTAAAATTTAGAATAAAGTCAGTTTATTTTAGAAATACACATATTTTCACTAATTTAAATATTAAAGTGAATGGATGCATTTTTAAAATGCAAATTTAGATATTTCTTACTGGTATATTTACTTTAACTATTGTGTGCTTTAAGATATTCAAATTTGAAAAATTCAATGCAAATTATGAATTTTATTTATAAGCCATATAAATTTCATATATTCCCTTTATTCATTGTTTAAAAAGATGTTATATAGTTATAACAATTATTTCAATATTCTGAGTAATTATTACAAAACAATGTTTCTCAAACTGTGGGGCACGCCTCGCTAGGGGGCGGTAGCATCTCGGAAAGTCGAAAATTTTAGATTATTTAAAAATTATCAATTTACTAAAAGGAAAAAAAGCAAAATGTATTCTTACATGATAAAAAATACACATTTACTCTGATATAGTATACTTATAAATGTATCGGCACGGCACAAGAAATTTGATACTAAGTTAAGAGCAAGTTTAAATATTACTAGTATTTTTTCAATGGGCTTATCATACGCAAAATTTAGTACTTATCTTGATACTTTAAAAGGTTTAAAATTAGGTACGTTTTGCAGCTGTAGCGTCTCTCAAAGTATTATACATTATTACAGCATTCAACATATCGTTATTGTATGAGAAAGGAGGGTGCGATGAAAAATCTGATCGTAAATTGGGTCGCGAATATAGAAAGTTTGAGAAGAACTGTGGTAAGAGTGCGAAATTAGAAAGCAAATTCGAATCTGAATATTAATTTTTTGTTCACAATTACACATTAGTGTATAAAATATACTTCGTATTTGGAACCTCAATAAAAATAAGAAATATATTTTCAAAGTGCAGTTTCATGAGATTCGTTCTTCTTGATTGTTACAAGAGCACATGAAACTCTCTCATTATTTGTTTCTTTTCTCTATACAGATATCTTATCAACTTTATGAAAAATAATTATGTAACGACTAAATGTACTGAAAAAATGCAAATAAAATTTCAGGCATTGAAGTACTTAAAAAATTGGATAATGAAAAGAGTTTGTTCAGTTATTTAGATGGTATTTTTGTAAAAGTGTTAAAAAATAGTTCTGACTGAGTTTCAAGAGAAGAGCATTTCTAATTACTATAAACTAAAGCTTGTGCCATTGAAATTGCAATAAAAAAAAAGCTTATTTTTAAGAAAATAAGAATTCGTTTTTTCCCTAATATATACATATATTTTTTTCTTAAACTGATTTCAAGCAGTTTCAAGCAGTATGATTATTTCGAGTGAGAAGGAATTTGAAGCTTGAGATAATTTCATATTTTAGATTTTAGAGATTAAAAATAGGATCATGAATTTAAATGTAGAAGAAATTATAAATTGGTTAAACTTAATTTGTATCATTTGTAGAGGTAGAATAATATTTGCTTTTTTATTAAAGATAATAATGCAGGTATGAAATCACATTGAACCCTTTAACAGTTCAACTATTCACAAAAATTGAAATATTAGTTCAAAAGAAATGTTCTTTTAATTTTAAAATTATTTGTAATATAATGTAAAACTTTTCAGTTTATAGATAATTTAACAGCGGATTAATAAGTTCATTTTGTTCGCAAATTGAGAAAATGTATTTCAAAGAAAAATATATTTAATTCCTTACATTATGATTATCATTTTTTTTTATTTTCTATTGAGAGTATAATGTTTTGAAAGCAAATATAAAAGTTTTATTTGAAATTTATTATGTATGCATATACTCAGATTTCCGCTTAAGTGTTTTAAAGCTAACAATTGTAATTTCCAGAGTTAAGACTTTAACCAATTTTGCGTATATCGCACATGCTTTTTTTATTTTTGTACGTTTATACTAATGCCCTTCAATTAAGGTTTATTATTTTTATAATTTCCATTGGATTTTTATCAATTTACTACGGTGAAAAAAATTTTTGTCTTATTTTTCTACTTTATTTTTAAAAAGTAGGAAAAATAAAACCTACTAAATTTACTAGGAAAATTTGTCAAAAAATATACATAGTGTGTATCAGCCCTTAGATAGATAGATACTGCTACATGTTCATAAAAATTACGTAACTGAGATTATACAAAAATAATTATAAATATTTCGAAGGAAATTTTAAAATAAGAGTCATTTGGAAAAAATGACAAATTAATCGAGAACTCATGTTTTATCCACCATGACTAAAAAACATTCAAGCGACTAATCGAAGCAACTCCTTTGAGATAGCATTAACGATTTATTAAAATAAAAGGCTGAGTTCGAGATAAAATTCACGAATGATAAATTAAACGTGCAAAAGAAACATGCAGAAATCTAGAACAAGGTACATTTTCAATATTTTAATTAAAATTGATTTCAAGTATAACTTTATGACATATTATTTAAAAATTGAGGAACAAATTTTTTAATGAATTAGCTAGTATAACCGTTCTTCGCACGGGTGAACTGAAAAATTAAACAACACAGATTGAAGGATAAAGAAGTTTTTAATGAGTTATTTTATGTGAATTGCAAATTAAACAAAAAAAAAGCTTTTTGCATATCTCAGCTAAACAAAAAAAGAAAGAAAAAAAACACCTTTGTTAAATTTTAAGTATGTAGATCTAATAGCTGATAAAATGAATTTTTTTATTTATAATTCCCCGTAACACTCTTGAGGGTTGATTTTTGAAAATACCTCCCTAAGCTTATCTCTGCTCAGAAAAAGTAACACATTGTTAAAAGTTTTGCGTAATGAACGCTCAAAATAGTGTAAATAATTTATATCTGAAAGTGTAATACATTAATATTACTTTCTGATGTATTTATTTTATGTTAAAAATGTAATATTCGCAAGCGACGACATTTCTTAAATTATAATTGCTATAATGGCGATTCAATGAAAAACACAGCGAAATGATAACAATAGAGTCAAGTTGGCAAATGTCTAGCTACTTTCATAGCTCGAGCTTTATTAAGCTTTGTAAGACCCACCGTGTAGGGGCACGATGCATGTTAATGCTTTATCTACCACATTATGATTTACTGCAGTTTTTTTCATGCAATATTTTTTGGATCACTACATTGAAAATTAAGGGATATACATAAACAAAATACTCCACTTTCGGAAATTTAATCTGTTAGAGATAATACATTAATTAAAGATAATCCACTGAAAAATTAATTATATACACCGTTCACTTAAAATAAATAGTCAAATCGTTTTCTAAGGTCTTCATTAACATACAAAAACATAAGATACTTAAATTTTGACATAAACTCTTTTTTCGGGACAAAAATAATAATCTTTGCTATCCCCTGAAAACGCCGTCAGCTGAAAACGCATATCAGCTGCAAAACTGTTCGCCTTCCCCGCTAAAATACTCATCATAGACCCGTGCTGCCATATATCTTGGAATAATGGATTTCAAGAATATTCCTGCTAAGTATTGGTAGAATACTCCTTCTAAGTTGGTGTGGTGTGGTAGTTAGGAGATGGGGTGCCAGCTCAGGTGTCGTCCACGTCACTTGACCATGGTTCAAAATTACGTGGTCCGTTGCCAAAAGACCTCGTGTAGCTGAACAGTGCGATGTTAATATTCACTCACTCCAAAAAATACAGTACAGTAGTTATAATTATTTTTATACTTAAAAATGCAATATCCGCCTATTCAATTAAAATGTTAGCGTTATAATTAACTACTAACCACAAAGAAATTCTGCAAATATGTCCAAATGATGTAGTGTGAAAGACAAAGTTTATCTTCTATAAGTACCAGAAGCAATAAAAGTATTTATTTTGAAAAAAGATCAATTTCTTACTACCAAATGTGCATAATAAAATCATTGAAAAAAACATTCAAATAAAAGGAGATTTATAACAACCTCTACCTTCAAAACTTAGTTTTATTCTGAAATAAAAAAATTAGGGATTATGCTGATCACAGGAATTAATTAGAAGCGAGCGCCTTGCGTAGCCAAAACAAAAAGGGTTCTTTCACAAACAAAAGATAGATATATGCTGACGGGGGCTTTTTTGCAGCGCACGCCAGAATTGCTCGCAGATTGCAGAATATTTTCCTACTTACTTGACAAATATCGCTATATTTTGGACACTTCTCACAATATCTTTATAAATTATAGCCTATGCTATAAATTATAACCTATGTGTATTCTGTTGTATAAGCTATATTATTATAAAGTTTCATTAAAATCCATTCATTTGTTTTTGCGGGAAAGACGCCCAAACAGTCTCACAAACTTTCGCATTTATAATATATATCTAGATATTATACATTACTGTTACACTTATTGGTAAACCAATTTAAATTTTGCAAAGCTAGCAGTGAAATTTATGTGTCGAGGAGGCATGAAGACGAAAAACAGTTTCTTAAAAATTGGCCTTTAATAATCAATCATAAAGTCACTCTGCTCGTTACTGGAGCGATAAAAACAATAAGTTCAAAAAGTAACATTACCAGCGACATCCGATTCGAACCGTCTTCTAATATTGTAAAAATTAATTTCTAATCTAAAATGGTGATGCAACCTGCAGTTGCATTGCCAACCAGCCTTTCTCTCCCTCTAAGAGAGAAACCGCTCACACACTTCTTATATTTCCGTTTCTCCTTCCTTTTTTAAAACTAACATGAGCCGAGTTTAAATACTAGCTCGATTTGCATGGCAGTTGCTGCCAACCTCAAATCACGAAACTCAAAAAGATCGGTTCGAATCGGTGTGCTTACTTTCATTGAGATCATGGAACGGGATTGAAAATACAAGGAGATCATAAAAATTTGGATCCGATTTTTTTTTTAAATGTCTAACAATCGGCCCCCTTTTTCCAATCTCTCGTACCATTATCTCTTACAAATCAGTAAATTAATTTTAATCTATAATCACATGTTATACAATTTAACACAAAAATACATTTTATTCACAATCTTTATTGTAATAAACAAACTAATATTTTAATCTTAAAGAAACAAAGTCTTATTCTCTAAAAGAAATAATTTTCTACAAAATTCTAACAATTTTTCCTTTACCATGGGTTTGGTAAAAATGTCCGCCAAATTATTTTTGGTACCTATATATTTAATTTGGAAAACCTTGTCGTATATCAAATTCTTTAGAAAATGATAACGAACATCGATATGTTTTGTTCTATAATTTTCTACCGGTGACTTTGAAAAACTTATAGCAGCTTGATTATCACAAAACATTACATTTTCACTTAATTCCAAATTTAAACTTTTATTATCAATTACATTCTTTAGCCAAATGAATTCCTTAGCTGCTTCTGTTAAACTAACATACTCAGCTTCCATGGTCGACAGACTAACGGATTTTTGCTTGAAAGTTCGCCATGAAATTGGAGTTTCGTCTATAAAAGTTATGAACCCTCCCATCGACACTCGATCATCCCTATTTGTAGCAAAATCCGAGTCTGAATAACATCTTAGTTTTAATGATTTAACTTTTGAAAGTTCTAATTTATATTCTTGAGTGTATTTAATGGTATAAACCCAACGGTTTTCTAAAATTTTTATATTATCCGGATGATCAACTAAATCCCAAACTTTACGTTCCATCATTACGTTAATTTCTTTATCCATTGCATCACGCCATTTAGATGCGTCTCTGGATCTTATCGCCTGTTTGTAACAGTTAGGAATAGTTACTTCAACCATAAGAGCTTCTTGTTGCTCTGACAAATCTGAAAATCCCTGGGATTCGGTATTATCTTTTCTAAAAATTAAATAAACTAGGATCATACTCAATATTATGCCTCTTACAGTATCTCTCTATTTCGTTAAAAGATTTTAATCGGGTTGCTTCCCTTCTATACTATAATATACATTAGATCCAGTTACTTTCCTACCTATATTTCGAATCCACTTAACCTCTGTACATGGGATCAAGCTATGATTATCGGAAGATACATCTGGTTTTTCAGATGTTGAGGGCGTTTCTGTACTTGTCTTTGAAACTAAACGACTCGTTAATGAATCTTTTGCTCTATCGGAATCATCCTCATAATAATCAGGAAGGTTTAAATTATATCCAAGGTTGCTATTAACTTTTTGTCTAAAATTAATTCCCCCTTATTTTTCATCGAATCTTACATTAATAGTCTCGACTAATTTATTTTCATCTATCAACCATATTCTATAACCCTTAGTACGTTGTGCGTATCCCATCATAATTCCTATTTTCGCACGCATATCGAATTTTTTTCTAATTTGTTTTGGTACACCAGCGTATGCCAAACATCCAAAAGGTTTTAGATACAATACCGATGGTTTTCTACCTGAATATTTTCGAAAGGCGTTTTGTTACTGTCTTTGTGACAAATTCGATTCCACGCATAAGTGAAAGAAAGTAATGCTTCTCCCCAAAACTTATGGGGAACTTCACTAGACTTAAACAATGTTTTGATGCCATCTAGAGCGGTTAAATTGAATCTCTCCGCGACCATTTATTTTCTGGCGTATATGAATTTGTTATCTCATGCTTTATACCCAGTTCTGTCAAGAAATTATCCATATCCTTATTACAAAATTCTAGTCCGCCATCAGTTCTAACTGCTATTACCTTTTTTACTTAGAAAACGTTCTGCTCGTTTCGAAATCTTATAAAACGTATGAAATACGTCAGATTTATTTCGGATGGGAAATACAGTCACCTTCTTGAATAATCGTCAATTATACTCAAGAAATATTTATTACCGCCTTGGCTTTCAGTTGGCATTGGACCTACAGAGGTCCATATGCAACAATTCCAATGACGTTTTGATCTACGGCCCCCGTCTTTTGAATGAAACTCTTAGACTTTGCTAATTTACACGGTATACAATGAGTCTTACCATTATCAGTTAAGCGTGGGAGACCTTTTACACTATCATTTTTACTAGTTTTTACCAAGTAATCGTTATTAACATGACAAAAGCGTTGATGCCATATATGTATTGGATCCGTTTTTTGTTTTAGGGGTTATATCACTAAAAACTAATTTTTACTCTTTGCATAATATAACGATCCGGCTTAAAAAATAAAATTTTCATGTGTCGCCGAGAACAATTTTATCCAGTCTTTATTAAAAACATTAATTTTACCTTTTAGTACCCACAAAATGCGCACCTTTACTTTCTAATCTGGAACCGGATAATAAATTTCTCCTCAACTTAGGATTAAATAATACATCAGTTAAAGTTATTTCATAAAAACTCCCCTTATATTTTACCCGAAATCTAAGTGTACCGATTCCTTCTACGGGACAACTTTTTATCCTCCGTTGCTAACGACATTTTCATGTTAGTTATCGGCTTAAGATCTAAAAATAAACTCTTTGTCATTACAAAAATGACTCGTGGCAGCAGTATCTATTACCCAAACACCTTTATCAGAGTTTTCCTCAAATAAGATACAACTAGTTACGAGTTGTTTATCTAGTTCTAAAAGACTACATTCAGCTTCACAAAATCTAAAATTTATATTAAACCTGTGTTAAAAGTTTCATTTACAGTTGAAGGAGATTTTTGTAGAGACTTTCTCTTTACAGTTTATTTTTAAGATGTCCGTACTTATTACATACATAACACGGACCTATAGTCTTAATAGATTGTTTAACATTTTAATAGTTTTACAGTTAAATACCTTACCACCTTTCTTTTTTGGTAATCATTCTTCTATTTGGATCTCCATGAGCTGCAGCCGTAGCACCAGGTAACGTCTTCGACTTCTTCGAAGTGAAACTGCTCAAGTAAGCATTCTCCGCTTTCTCCAAATCTTGTTTCATCAACTGAAGACGATTGGCTTAATATCAGCTCTGCTTCAATTTTGACAACTCTGAAGTCCTCTCTTTCTTTCCATCTGTAGATTTGTTGCACGGTAGACTGGAATTCCTGAGGAAGCTAATTTTTTATTAATTGAACTCCTATGTACAGGTCGTCCAATTTATGACCCGCTTCTTGTAGTCTGGTTGCGCTGTCTTTACATGAGATATGAAGATTCCAACATCTTCCCCTGGTTGGTATTTTGTTCCAAAAAATTGATCTAATAGTTGAATTACTCTTTGCTTTTATGACTGGTTCGAAGTGATCTTTTAATATCTTCCATGCCGCTACCCGTCAGTTGTTTCCGTTATCAGATTTTTCAAATCTGAACTGATGTTAGTATAGATCAACGTATAACATCTATCCTTACGAAGTTGTAGATCTAATTTTTCCTTGTATGTTGCCTCTTCATCAGGTTGCTCTGTCTTGGTCTGTATTATAAACTGCCAGCAACCATAATGCATTAAGAGTACTTTGCATATCATGCTTCCACGTGTTCCCAGTTATTTGGAGTCAACACTGATATCTGGTTGTTAAACTCCATACCTGTTACTCGATTTAGCGTACTAGCAACAGAGTTCATAACAAATAGTTCTAGACTGAACAGTATTTAAATAGACAAAGTTCATGGCCTGGTTCAACTGCTTAGCCTGCCTCGACACAGTACATGGACTGGGCCCATAACCAAATTTGTTACACTTATTGGTAAACCAATTTAAATTTTGCAAAGCTAGCAGTGAAATTTATGTGTCGAGGAGGCATGAAGACGAAAAACAGTTTCTTAAAAAATTGGCCTTTAATAATCAATCATAAAGTCACTCTGCTCGTTACTGGAGCGATAGAAACAATAAGTTCAAAAAGTAACATTACCAGCGACATCCGATTCGAACCGTCTTCTAATATTGTAAAAATTAATTTCTAATCTAAAATGGTGATGCAACCTGCAGTTGCATTGCCAACCAGCCTTTCTCTCCCTCTAAGAGAGAAACCGCTCACACACTTCTTATATTTCCGTTTCTCCTTCCTTTTTTAAAACTAACATGAGCCGAGTTTAAATACTAGCTCGATTTGCATGGCAGTTGCTGCCAACCTCAAATCACGAAACTCAAAAAGATCGGGTTCGAATCGGTGTGCTTACTTTCATTGAGATCATGGAACGGGATTGGAAAAATACAAGGAGATCATAAAAATTTGGATCCGATTTTTTTTTTAAATGTCTAACAATTACTCGATTATTGAGTAATAGTGTAAGATAAATAGAATGAATGATAAAACCATACATACTGTAATAGAAAAAAAACTATTGTAATATAAAATAAAAATATTTTGTATATAATTAAGTTAAAAATATAGCTACTATTAGTATTCTCCATTTCCTTTTGTATAAAAAATTTTTATACTAGAGGAAGTTTTTCGATCTATTATTAACGCCACATTTTGAAGATACACACGGGCTGTAGGTAACCGACTTTGTAATTTTAAACCTTGATTAGATGACGAGAATAACATCTGAGTTCGCATTTCCACAGCATACAAAAGTGGGGATTTTGCACCTCATCAGATTTAATGTGTATTAATTCCTTTAAACGGGTCATTAGAAAGTATACGATTTGTGTTGCTGTTGTCGTTTCTAATAACACGTGTTTGACGCAGTCAGATCGAGGCCCACGGAATCCATCGTGGCATTGGCTAGATGTACACCTGTCGTTGACCTTGAGCCCCATACAGGTGACAGTGCAATTTAGGTCGGTGAAATTCCCGAAGGGACGATAGATGGCGACAGCACCGATCTCCACCTCCATAATTTTATTATGGAACTGAAGGGGAGGGAAATATTCTCCAATACCCTGCACTCGTGATTCAGCCCACAAGACTTTCGGACCCACTAATTTAACATGCACGTACTCCATGCGTAGTCGGAGGGTATTTGGTGGCATCAGGCATACAAACTCAGGCCTTCCGGTCTAGAGTTCGATGCTCTAACCACTAGGCTACCCACGACGATAATAATATAAATGGAACAAAAGGGAAATATGGTAAGTGATTCAAGTTGAAAGCAAATGAAATATATAATCTTGAATATTATTTGATAATTATATATATATATATATATATATATATATATATATATATATATATATATATATATATATATATATATATATATATATATATATATATATATATATATATAACAATACCTTTAGAATTCAAACTCAAAGATGAATAGTTACCGGATTTTTCCTTGTGAAAAGAACTAATTTAAAAAAAGGTTTTTTTTTTTTTTTTGAAAATCGCAACCATGATTCAAGCACCACTAGTTCTCCAGGTGATTTACTGCGTCGAATAGAAGTTTCAAAAATGAAAATTAATAAATGTAACCCGTCTGAAGATAATTTTTAGAAGTTTGAAAATTTTGTATTGCACTTTTATAGCTAGACAAAATTTATAAAAAAAAATATATTGATTGATTTAATAGAAACATTTGTGAAATAATATTATGTGAAACTTTATATAGGATTTATTATTATTTTTATAAGACTATGAATTACTTAAGAGTTCTATAATATCTAAACTTTTCCACATGATATTCTCATTTAATAATTAATAACAGATTTAAGAATTGGTGATCATTAGCAGGTAGAAAACTGGCCTGGAAAAGGCTTCTTGAGAAGGTCAAGACCCAACCCGGGTTGTCAAAACATTGAGAAAAGAAGGAATTAATATCACGCAGTAGTTATGGACAGTTAAGATTATTATCAAGATAACCATAAAATGTTATTTAAAATATGCAAGGAATTTTAAAATGATTTTGAAAAATCTAAAAGTTCGGAAGTTACCAATTGAATTGACAATTTTCTTCAAAAAGAGAAGACTGGCTGAGAGAAAATAAAAAAACACACAAGATTATTTAATTATTGATTCATATTTGCATCTATATTCGATATTGGTTCCTGTGCAAACTTCAAATATTTTTAAGATAAAAAATTGTTAATATACGCATTGAAAATAAAATGGAATTCTGTCGGAATTCTGACAGAATTCCGTAAGAAATGGGATTCTGTCACAAAAGCTATTACTAAACATTACTCACGCATTAATTAGTTACATGGAATATCGAATACTTTTCACGTCGTTTCCAAAGAAAAGTAAAATGATCTTGATTATAATAGATTAGCGTTCTTTTGACATATTTTGGAAGTGTTCCTGTCATAAGAGTCATATCTCTTAAATAAAATTCTGAATTAACTTTTTCGGGTCTGGACTTGGAAAGTCTGAACCATTGACCTGCTTCCACACAGTTTTTTTTCTTAAATTAACAAAAAATTAAGAGAAAGAAGTAATTTTTTGCTTTGGGCACGCAATAATGTCAAGTAAATTTTTTCTTATCTCCAAAGTCATTCTGCTACGAAAATTTACCACAGACTCTGTGTAGACAATTATTTGCTTTTTTTGATTTTAGTGAAAAATTTATACATTTAACAGACGAAAATATTTTTATGTGTTAAAAATGTTGTATTTCTTTCAATTTTAATTACGTTTCTTTGTTGGATGTATTTTTCAATTCATACTATTAGCTCACTCTCTCTCAAAATGAATTTATATATTTATCTTGTTCAAATTTTCAATCGTTAATAAAACACTTTCTATTGATCCAATCAAGTTCAAATAAATTTTTTAACTTGTAGTAGATGACACTTGATGCTATTACAGTTTTTGTTCGAATATTAATTAACTAATTTAAGTAAATTAAACTAATTACCGGTTTTCGGCGCCAACTTAAATTCGTCTTCATTGTTGCGACAATGTAACTGTTAAAACAATGACAAAAATTAACGTCGAAAATCAGATTTTCAACCAAACTAGCTAAACCGGGCGTGCATTATTACAAAAATGCAGACAAATCATGCTCTTTTTTCAATTCCTACTATTTTAGTTTACTCTCTTCCTATATATATATATATATATATATATATATATATATATATATATATATATATATATATATATATATATATATCTTTTTCAAATTTTCAATCATTGATAAAATAATTCTATTCATCCATTCAAAGTAGGAATTGACTTAAACAATATTTTTATATTACTTTTCAATCTTAACATTCTTTGAAGGGATTGTCAATTTGATAACAAGCGTTAGTTAATAACGAATTAATCTGTTGCATAAACTCATTTTTAGCATTTATTTTAGGTTTAAGTGTATAAATGTTAACTAAATAAAAAATATAAAATTAGATCTTTCTAGCGTGAAAAAATTATAACGTTTAGAATATTAAGTATATTTAAAATATTGTATTTATAACAACATTAAATCATTTTAAGCATTCAATCAAACAATTTCAAAATGGACAAGAATTTGAGTTTTTTTACTTGCCTTGCTAGTTATAAAATAAAACTGAAAATTCAAAATAAGCCCAATTATTATTTTGTATTTAACACGATTATAAAGAATGTTAAAAAACAACAATACAGATAATATTATCGAATATCTACTGGTTTATATATATCACTTAGGTTTTTGTACCAAGCCATATTTATCATGGAATGTATCGGCAAATCTGACTGAAATATTTCTATAAATTATGTTTGGATTTCAACTCTAATTATAAAGGAACTGAAATATAAAGGCGTCTTAATTTACTCAATAGACTCAATGTAAAGGGTTATATAATTCTACAGAGACATGTTCTAGCAGGAATTATTTATTCTCAAAGAAGGATATACTGAATTCATTTTTCAATGAAATCGAATTGAAAGAATATATGTGAAAAACAAATTAAAGAAATAGATAGACAATTAAATAAAATTATCCTCATTTCTTAGGATAATTTAGAGTCAAATGTTCTTTTTTATATTGAAAATTCTGAATTAAATAAATGGAAAAAAAAGTTCTTATGCACTGTCATAATATTGTACTTTGCTTCCAATTTTGTCATACATTTTTAAAATGCCAATAGGTAGCTTTATTGCTCTGTTTTAAATAATTCATAAAACTGAAATTATTTTAAAGAAAGTAACGCTATCCTTAAGGCAATGTTTTGGAAAAAATACATGACTCATCAATTTACTTGTTTTCATTTTTAATTTTTTCATTTCTTCTTAAATCGTTTTAACCCTTTATCTACCACATTATGATTTACTGCAATTTTTTTCATGCAACATTTTTTTTGAATCACTACATTGAAATTTTAATGGATATACATACATAAAGTACTCAACTTCGGTAAATTTTATTCGTTTGAGCTAATTAATTAAATTGGTACTTTAAAGTACCGTCAGTCCACAAAGGTCTCAAATATATTCTCAAAACACGGAAACACTCTTAAAAATATTAAATAACTAGAGAACACTAATATTTTACAGCACAAAATACTTATTTTTAAAGATTATTAAATTTTTAAATTTTTTAGTACTCTTAAAAACAGCTTTTATACATAAACTTAATGTGCTGATATTTAAAGAAAAAGTTTTTCTTTTCATTAATACACAAAAATTCATTGCACTTTGTGCATCTTGAACGAGATTTTGATTGAATGTTTTTTAAAGTATTGCATTCTGGGGCAGAAAATGCTGTATTTTCTTGCCATGAACTACTGAACTTTGAATATTATTCAGTCTCTTAATCGTCATCTAAAGAATCTAACGAAATTTCCTCAGATTATTTGCTGGGACTTTTTCATCTAAAAAATCCTCTGTTAGTACATCACTGATTTCAAATGATAGGTTTTATAGTAAATCCAAAGCATCTTGAAGACTGACCTATATTTTCCAGACTTTCTAAGAAACGAAATAATAATAATAATATTAGCATCTAGAAAATCTCTGTTATACATAAATCAATTAAAATGTTGTTAATTTTTGAAATAAGAATACATATTTCATTTAACTGTGTGGCGCAAAAAAAGCTCAGATTTAAAGATAAATATTTTTGAAAACGTTAAAATAAACAAAAGAAAAGCAAAAAAAAAAAGTTAAGCAAAAAGAAATGCTTAAAAAGGTATAACTCTACTTCATTATAGTGATGATGCTTCAACACAACAAAAATCAATAATAAGCTACACGGATGTCCTTGCTCCAAAACCCAGTGGCTGTCGGTAGTTATAAGTATTTAACTGTGAAATTAATTATATACACTGTTCACTTAAAATAAGTAGTCAAATCGTTTTCTAAGGTCTTCAATAACATATAAAAGAATAAGACAGTAACCTTTTGACATTACCTACTTTTTCGGAGCAAAAATGACAATCTACGCAATCGATCAAAATGTCAGCTGAAAATGCAACTTCTGCTATAAAACTATTCGCCTTCCCTGCTAAGATATTATAGCACCTATGCTGCCATATATCTTGGAAAAGAGGACTTAAAAGAACAATCGTACTAAGTATTCTCAGAGTATTCCTAAAAATGGTTATTCTATGTAATTTTAAAGTGAGTGGTACCTATAAGTATCGTCAGTGATAAATGGTTAGTAAAAACAGTTTTTAATAAAGGGTGTTTTTTTGAGAGGTATAGAACTTTAAAATGCAATAAAACAACGATGTATTATTCGATTGACATGAATTTTTTTATTCGAAAGATAATCTTGTGGCATTACATTTTAAATATGATTTCTCGCATAGGACTACCACGGCTGGCTCGGATGTAGTCCAATTTTCGATGACTTTTTCCAACATTTGTGGCCGTATATCGGCAATAAGACGGCGAATGTTGTCTTCCAAATTGTCAAGCGTTTGTGGTTTATCCGCATAGACCAATGACTTTACATAGCCCCACAAAAAATAGACTAGCGGGTGTTAAATGACATGATCTTGGAGGCCAATTCACAGGTCCAAAACGTGAAATTAGGCGGTCACCAAACGTGTCTTTCAATAAATCGATTGTGGCACGAGCTGTGTAACATGTTGCGCCGTCTTATTCGAACCACAGCTCCTGGACATCATGATTGTTCAATTCAGGAATGAAAAAGTTAGTAATCATGGCTCTATACCGATCACCATTGACTGTAACGTTGTGGCCTTAATCGTTTTTGAAGAAGGATTCCACCAGTCCATAAAGTGCACCAAACAGTCAGTTTTTCTGGATGTAACGGTGTTTCGACATACACTTGTGGATTAGGTTCACTCCAAATGCGGCAGTTTTGTTTGTTGACGTAGCCATTCAACCAGAAGTGCGCTTCATCGCTAAACAAAATTCGCTTATGAAAATCGACCATTATTTTCGAAATAAAATTGCACAATTTGAAAGCGTTGTTCAGGCGTGAGTCTATTCATGATGAAATGCCAAACCAAACTGAGAATAAATCACTTGACAGCTGTTAAATGGGTCGCCATCTTGGAAAGTAATGCCAACTTAAACTTCTATACCTGGAAAAAAAACACTCTGTACATGGCATAAATCAAAATTTTGAATTTAAAGCTATAAATTTTTCTTCAATTGTAAAATAACAGATGTGCTGAACCCCCTGGGTCACACCTTGAACACCAAGATTAATTTGAGGCAAAGAACCACCAAGAGCCATTTTGAATAATAATATTATTTATTTTGTTATAATTTCCTCAAAAAATCTCCGATAACATATAAGACAATAATGTTACATCGTTTAAAGGGATTTGCCTTTATATTAAATTAAATTACTAAGAATACAATTAATTAATAATCTAGCTCAACTCAAGTAAGGTTTATCGAAATATGAGATCCGAGAAGCACATGTATTCGAATTTTTAACTGTCATTAACTTTAACTAAGTAGCTCAAACTGACGCTTACTTTAAGCGTACGTGAATTATATTTACCGCTGGCTTATATCAGCTTTCTGGTACGTCTAGCAGCACGACGTCTTCACGAATCTAATCTCTTTGAATCTTCTAGTTAAGCGTTTAACGTTACTGGCTCAATAGTCTACCATCATCTCTCTTGCTATCTCGCAACCCTCGACTTAAATACCTTATCTAATTTAAATATCCTATCCTTCTTTTTGTAGTTGATTGGAAATAAACGCGAATTTATATTCCGCGGAAAGACGCCTAAGAACATTAGTGGAAAGGTTCCGTACAGATTCGTCACACAGATGTATATGTATATTAGTCCATCGGAGGAGAAAAGTAAATAGTGATAGATTTCATACTTTAGTATTCAGTACACATTTTTTAAAACGCTGTGGATCAGTATGCTTTGATAATTCAAATACATTTGGAGTTCGAATCTGTTTCAAAACTCTATGAAGAGAATATTTTAGGGAAGTATTTACCTTAAAAGATAATCAAAGGGTTTAAATCGCATTATAATTTTGTCATCTTAAGTATTTACAATTTTCATTAATGCTACATACTTTATAAAACTATTATACTCTATGTGTATTATTGTATCTTTAATTAAATACCTTTTAATCCCAAGAAAATTTCTAAGAATATCAGCTCTTCAAACTAAACTGAGTAAACAAATCTCCTACAAGACTAGGGAACTGAAGATTATTTATGAAACGTTCTTACAAATATTTAAAATGATTTAAGTAATAAATATAGTGAAGAATTATTTTTGTATTTATTTCAAAATTTTATGCATAAAGGTGTTTATTTTATATTAAAAATACTCAAAAGTGATTTATCTATCAATAACTCAAGAATTTAGAATGTAAGAATGTATTATATAAAAGAAATTTAAAAACTTCAGCTATATATCGATGAGCTTGTTTTTAACAAAAAAAGAACATTTTAATGCCGCTATCAATGCTGCTGTAGCACCAAATGATTGGATTTTTGATTTAGCTTTCTATGTAAAACATTTTTTTTGGCCTTACAGACCAGCATATTAAGTCTGTTAACTTCATGTGTACTTTATTATTGACGATTGTTGATCTTCAATAATTGTCGGTAATCTCATTAATAATATCAAGGAATGAAAAGTCGTTTACCCGATACAGCGTTTCTCAAACTGTGGGGTGCCCCCGTTGGGGAACGTTACAATACTACATGGGGGCGCGAGCATTTCGAAAAGTCAAAAATAGAAGATTATTTTAAAAAATTATCAATTTACCTTAAAGTTGCAAAACAAAAAATATATTCTGACACATTTATATTGATATAATATACTGATAAATGCATCCGTACTGCACAACGTATTAGATAACTAAGTTATCAATACAAAGTTAAGAAGAGGTTTAAGATTTACTAGTGTCGTCCATGGGTTTGTCATATACAAAATTTAATACTATCTTGTTAATTTGTGCGGTTTATAATTAGAGTAGTAATGTAGCATTTTTAAACATAGTACATTATTGTTACATTCTATAGTACTTTATTCTATACATTGTTACATACAAAACATTGTTGTACGTTATTGTTACATTCTATGGTACATTGCTATTGCATTCTATATATTGCTACATACATAACATTGTTGCACATTATTGTTACATACATAATATTGTTGCACATTATTGTTACATACATAATATTGTTGCACATTATTGTTACCTTCTATAGTACATTATTATTTCATTCTATACATTATTACATACATAATATTGTTGTACGTTAATGTTACATTCTATAGTACAATATTTTAAAATTCTATATATTGTTATATTCATAATATTGTACATTATATTGTTGCATACGTAATATTGTTGCACATTATTGTTACATACATAATATTGCTCTACATTGTTGTTACATATATAATATTGTTGTACATTATTGTTACATACATAATATTACTGTACATTATTGTTACATACATAATATTATTGTACATTATTGTTACATTCTATATATTGTTACATTCATAATATCGTTGCAGATTATTGTTACATTCTATGTATGGTTATATTTATAATATTAGTGTACATTATTGTTACATTCTATATATTTTTATTGTATGGAAGGGGGGCGTGATGAAATTATGATTGAAAATTGGGTCGCAAGCATTGAAAGTTTCAGAAGCACTGACCCAATACGTTAATGTGGTAATCGTTTGGATGGATGAAAAGGCTACAAAACTGATACTGATAGACAGCTCCCGATGTGGTTCAACGACTATGCACTAGTTTAAATATGAAGATTCTGTCAATAAAAGATATATTCCAGGTCATCCATGTGTAACATCACTTGTAGGAGACCCTTTTCTAGCTCTTTAGATCCAAAATAGCCCCAGAAAGATAGCTTAAGCTCGCTGCATGCCATTTTGTCGCTTGAGGAACAAGAATCTGCGCTAACTTGTCATGAAGACGCCTTCACAATGCAACTCTACCAAATGCGTGTGTGTCCCTGAAATGACGAAAGAGTTATTCTCATATACATTGGGTAAGTCTCTATTCTTCACAGACGAGTCCAGATTCGAATTGGAACTTCAGCTGATTTGGAGAAAACAACACACCATGTACAACGATTCAACACTGTTGAAGGATATAGTTACAGAGGTTATTTGTTTGAGGAGGATCTATGTGTGTATCTCAGTTATCACGCTGACCTATGCTATTACCTGAACATGCTTTCCATGGAGAAAATTTTACTGTTGAGAGATATTTGGACGAGTCCTTGATCGATGTGTCCATTTATATGATGCATTCTAATGCAAGAAATTCATTCTGATTATTGTAATGCGTGACTTCACCGAACTGTACTTGTTACATACTATCCAGAAGACAATAGTTCGGAACGAATAAAATAGCTAGCTGAATTTATAGACATGAACCCTATAGAGCAGTGCTTTCCAACCTTTTTATCTCCTCGGACCAGTCAAAATTTGATAATTTTAACACGGCCCACTGTTTATAACTTTGATAGTTTAGATTTAATTCTTTTAATATAATTTTATTTAATATGCCTCGGAATAAAATACAGTTACACCAAAAAATGAATATAAAGTAATTTAACATGGAATATAAAGTGATATTTCCATGGAAAGTCACACAGACCCAAGAAAAATACATCACAGTAAATAAAGAAGAAATAATTGAATCTCCCATTTGAGGCTCGGTACTATTTGATCCCCAGACCGGTACCAGTCAACGACCTGTGTATTGGGGACCGCTGCTATAAAGATTATATGGGACTATTTGGGCAGACATGTTAGTGTTTTATATCTAAGGTAAATCTATCCTCCAAGGTCATTACATGTGTTGGAACCAGGGTCACTTTGTGCCTGATCTTTGCTTCCCGTTTCGTTTTAAAACAATTGGTAAGGTGAAAAGTCGATGCAGTCAATATGTTGTAGTTAGAGATGAATATATTCTGTATTATTACTCATTTTTGTAATTTTTGCAAGATATTTTACCACTTAAAACTGTGATACTACGCTTTCTTCAAGAATTGACTTTTCTCCTGAGTATCTTTTTGTTAAAAATCATGTATGTGTCAATTTTTTTCAAATGTCTGTCACACATTCAAAGAAAAACTTTTTAGTTTACATTTTCTCTAAATTTCTTGTTTTTAAGATCATGAATTTTGAAATTATAAACCAAAAAAGTTGTAATATTTAAATAAAAAGTATGCGTACTATTCTTTAATGGGATCATTTGAAGCTAAATTTGATCCTATTTTTTTTACAAAATTGTACCGTAATCGAAGTTATTGATACAAATATATTCTTGCAGCAATTTATATCGATATAAACCCGTGGAGAACTTTCTATTGATATTTGTTAGATAGATAAAGATAATAAATTCCTAAAATTGATAATTTTGTTTATTACTATTTCGAAAAAAAGCGAAGTTATCTTAATCTTCATTAAATTATTCTATGGATTTATATTTCGGTAAAAAAACTAACATTAATATACATTACTAAATAGAGAACTTTTTATAGACATTCAACTCTCATGAATGTATTTATCAAACATGAGACAAATATAAATGTTTTTAGGCAAATTAAAAAGTAATAAACCAAATCCAATAAAAAATTAATTTTTTTATATTCTATGTTTACTAGCGCATAAGATCAAATTAAAATTACCTATATTATTACAGAGAAAAATTAAATAATGAGTCATATAGTCTTAAAGAACAGCTATTTTTTTTTAAAATCTTTTTCCCTGCTTTTATCTATCGGTTGTTATGTGTATTCCTATCATTTCTACTAATAAAATATTTAATTCATTTTAAAACATTCTTATCGTTTGTAATCCTTTATTTAAACACGGTTTATTGATTTTTATCATTTTTCCAATGGGTAAACTAATCGTTTTAGCTAAAAGCACGATATTATACATTTCCGATTTCTTATCACAACTTTCCATTTTAACGAAAAATTTCATAAATAAATGCTGTTTGTTGCTTCTGATACACCTAAGCAAAAAATGGAAATCAAATAAGATTAGCAAAAGTATTATTGTTTTATGGTTGGACTAACCCTCCCCTCCGACAGATACTGTTTGGCATATTGGCAAAAGTCCAAATTCCATCTTTAGAAAATCGTCCCCAGAAGTTTTTATGGTAAAAGAGATTAATTTTTATGATTTATTGGGTGAATGCGATAATATTTATCAGATAAAAATAAAGTTGATGTTATTTAATTGCCAGTCTTAAAACTTATATCGTTAACTTGTCGTTACCGGGTCTAGGGCTTTGCATGATGCTGTAACACTGTGCATTCGTTTTTAGGTCATTTTTATCTTAATTCTAGCATTAAGCTTTTGTAGGTTTTCAAACACTTTTTCATGTCCTTCACATGGTGATTTAAGAAGAACCGGACTTGAAATTCTAAAACAGAAGTATGTTTTTCATTCCCACCCTTGCTTCCATAGAAGTCAATTTTTCAAACAGCATTTTTAGTAGATCTCTACCCATCAAAAGATTAATTTTTTACCGAAATTTAAGTGTATAGGTCTAATTATTTAAATCAAGTTCTTCTCTATAGCGTCTTTCTTAGCTTCCATGCAAAAACCCTTAGCAGCCAATTGCCTTAAAAACTGCTCTTAATGTATATTCTGTCCAACGAAGGAAACCTGATTACCCTATAACTCACTCCTCCTAACCTCCTATAGGGAATCAATTTATCTCTTAGCGGACTTCTACTCATTAAAAGAAACATGTTTTACAAATTTCAAGTCTGTATCTAATAGTTTTGGAGATATTGTGAAGAGTGAGTAATTCGCTTTTCTTCTTCAAATATATACAGAGTGTCTCGAAATTTGACGATAAGTGGGTGTCAGAGTTGCACAGTAATGTTATTAAATTACTCGTTTTTCCGATCACGAGATAATATTTTGAACGAGCTACTTTTGTATTTTTGTCTTTGGCAACGAGCCAAAAAATGGTAGTTGATGGAATTCGCTTGAATAAAATGTGGAATTTTGTGCTGTTCTTATAAAATTTTCATTTTGAGTATGAATTGGGTTCACGACTGACATTTGTGCGAGGAAACCCCAATGGATTTCGATTTGTTTCCAAGATTAAGGATTTAGAACTGTTTTGAAGGAAGGATCTTGAATTGTTCTCAAGATTAAGAATGGTGAACTGTTTTGAAATTTGGCGACATCAAAACAGTGCTGAAGGGAAGGAATTTCAATTATATCCAACATTTAGTAGTAAGTGAACAATTTTGAATCTCTAGTAAATTGTTAATAAGTTGTACACTTGAGGAAGTTTATTTTAAAAGTGGATGAGAAATGGCGTTTTTAGGAAGAGTTTGAAGGTAGATTTGAAGTGTTTGGCGGAAGAATTAGGAGGAACTGTAATGGAAGAAATGAAAGTTCCTGCTTTAAAAAAGTTGATAGTAGCAAGTAAGGAGTATGAAGAGGTGTTCACGAATGAATTATTACACAGAATAGTAAGCGAAAGAGAAAATGAAATTAAACGCCAAGAGAGAGAAGATGAGTTAAAGCGCCAAGAGAGAGATGAATTAAAGCGCTAAGAAAGAGAAGATGAAATAAAGCGCCAAGAAAGAGAATATGAATTAGATAAGTTGAAGATAGAAGCCTCGATGATGAGTAATGGTTTTAGGAGAGAGAGGAATTCTCAGAATGAAGGAATACAAGAACACGTACCAGTTGGATTGCAAAAGTCAATGCGTACTTTTGACCCCAAAGAAGGTGATATAAGTTTTTACATAATACTGTTTGAAAGACAAGCACGAAGAGTCCATATTAAGGAAGAAGATTGGATAACGAATCTTGTTGGACTATTGCCGTTAGAAATATGCGAATTTGATTGCCAGGGAACCAGAAGAAAAGGCAAATGATTTTGAACATATAAAAGGTATGTTATTAAAAAGATTTAAATTGAGCCCAGAAGCATTTAAAGTAAAATTTAAGAGGAATTGTAAATCGGCCGAGAACACTTGGCAAGAATTTGGATTTGAGTTGGCGAACTATTTTAATGAGTGGATTTCGGGACTAAAAATCTACGATTTTGACAGGCTGAAACAACTTGTCATTGTAGAGCAGATGAAAGAACATGTTTCCAAGGATATACAGCAACATTTTATTGATGATTGGAGTAGAATTGTTACAGTTGACGATCTTACTGAGAAGTTAGATGATTATGAAAACGCAAGGCAATATAACCAGGGCACTAAAGCTACTTTGTCTCATCCGTATAGAATTTCCTATCGGGAAAAATCTAGCATGTGCAATAGAAAATGTCATACATTTGGTGAAGGATATAGACAAGAATTAAACAACCGCAGTGGATATGATAAGCGAAATTCTTTCCAAAAATCAGTTACATGTTTTAATAGTGGACGAGTAGGACATTTTGCGAGATTTTGCAGGGATAAGAAAGACGGGAGAGGAAAGACCGAGAGTAAAGTTGCTGAGGTAAAGGTATCTGAGGTGCAAGTGGCAGAAATCAAGGTAGTTGAGGGGGAAAGCAAAGTAGTCACAGCGAGATTCAACGGCGAAGTTGTAAGGGAAAATAAGAAATGCAGCGCAGTTCAACTAAAAATGTCTGATCTTAAAATAGTAAAAATTTCATATGGTGGAACAGAATATTAAGCTGTAGTAGATTCAGATGCACAAATTAGTGTGTTTAAAATCAGTGTCGTGGGAAAGGAAGTAGATTACAAAGGACATATAATGTTGCAACCCGCATTTGGTAATTGTTTAAAGGCCGAACTAAAAGAAGTGGATATTGGTTTGGTAACGAATGGGTATATTACGCCGGTAACTAAAACGGTGGTAACAACTGTGGATGGGCAGAATACTGACATATTATTGGATACTGAAACTTATGAAGCATTATTAGAACAAGAAAGAATATACAGTCCCAGATTTACAGCCGCTATGAACTTAAAATCAGATTCCTCCAAAAAATCGTTAGATGAGAGTGTAAATATTGAAGAGGAAGAACAAGAGCCAACTATAACAGAATATGATGAGGAGAATGGAAATAACACAGAAAAATTCAAGAAACAGCAACAGATTTGTGATACTCTTCAGAAAGCATGGAATTTTGCTAGGCGAAACAAAGGAGGATATGTGATAGAAAATGATATCCTGTACCATGAAGAGCTATTGGGCGTAAATAGGATAAAACAGTTAGTGACTCCTGAAATAAGGAAGAAGAAAATACTAGAAATTGCGCATGAATCAATGTTCGGAGCACATCTAGGAGCTCATAAAACAATTCAGAGAATCAAATTTTCGTTTTATTGGCCAGGGATGGTAAATGAGATTGAAGCATATTGTAGTTCCTGTCATGGTTGTCAGCTTAGAAAAGTAATTCGTTCGGTTGACAAAATTCCAATAACACCTGTGTCACATCCTGAGTTGCCATTCCAAGTAGTAAACGTTGATTTAATTGGTCCTGTAGATCCAGCATCATCACAAGGACATAAATACATACTTTGTTTGATGGACCAGCATTCTAGATGGCCGGAAGCAATCCCACTCAAGTCACTGCTCGAAATATTCAGTAGAACAGGAATTCCAGAAGTGATCGTAATGGACAATGCAACAAATTTTACGGCCAGTTTAACGCAAGAGTTTTTGAAGATTTTAGGAGCTTGTCCGCGTTTTTCAACACCATACCATCCAGAAGGAAACGGGTTAATTGAGAGATGGAACCAAACTCTCAAGAACATGTTGCACCACATTATTAGAGAGGAAGGAAGAAGTTGGCATAGGCATATACCGTTTTTACTATGGGCTTATCGTGAAGTTCCAAACGCAACTACCGGTACACCATCTTTTCTACTAATGTATGGAAGAGATCCGAAACGACCGTTATCTATACTGAAGTCAATTTGGACTTGGAACACGTTGTTACCTCTGAATATGAAGGGATCAGTGGAGAGTTATTTGAAAAATCTAAAAGAAAAGTTAGAAGTAGCAACCCACAAAGCAAATTTAACAAGTGACGTGCAATAAGGTAGCTACGCTAAATATTACAACAGGCAAAAGAAACATCGAGAATTTGCACCAGGAGATCAAGTGCTTCTTTTGATACCTGATTCAACGATTAAGCTATATGCTGGATGGACAGGTCCAGTTAAAGTTGTTAAAAGAGTAAAACCAAATTCATATTATTTGCAGATGGCTGGAGGTAATTTGGGATTGCTGCATGTTAACAAAATCAGAGAATGCAGAGCGAGAGTTCAAACGGTTGGAGTTATTTATGATATTGATGATGAATTCGGTGAAATATATGAAACGCCAACATCTAAGCATCAACAACGCTTAACTAAGAAGCAACAAATTCAACTAAAGGATCTTTTACATCGACACAGGACGTTGTTTTCTGGAAAAATAAAAAGAGCTAAAGTTGGTGAACATGTGATAAAACTGAAGAATGAGGAGGAGTCGATGAAACCCAAAACTTATAAGATACCAGAAAACTTAAAGAGAAAAGTACACGTGCAGATAGACGAATTGTTAGATTTAGGGCTGATTGAATCTGTTGTAAGTGAAATAGCACACCCCGTGGTATGTGTTCATAAGAAGGATGGAACAATTCGGTTATGCATAGATTTCAGAAGCTTGAATGCCCTTACCGTACCGGACGCATATCCAATGCAGAATATGATGGAGTTGAATTTCTTAGTAGGGAAGAAAAAATTCATTACTGTACTAGATATGTTGAAAGGATATTGGTCTATACCAGTGGTTCTCAAACTTTCACTACTGGCGTCCCCCTTTTCAATATAAAAAGTTGAATGTAACTCGTAGAAATGACATAGGCTATGACATGAATGCCATAGAATGTCATTCACGCCATAGAAAATAAAACTTTTTCTTAAAAAAAAGTTCATTTCACAATTTTGTTTAATGAAAGTTTAATCTAATCGAAAGTTCCTTCACTACGCTTCCTATAACAAAAGAACATCTGAAGCCAGTAAAAATAAATTATAATCTGTAAAAAAAATTTTAAAGCTAATTTTTTTCCATACAAAACTAAATTTAAAAAGTTAGACATGTTTTGAAGATTGTTTTTATGATAGTTAAAAATATATCTTTCCAGCCTGTTTTTAATTTTAAAACTTCTTTCAAGTATATTTTTGTACAGTACAATAAAATATAGAAAGAGAACAAAAAAAACCTAAATAAGAAAATTCTGAAATGTGAAGGTTCTTTATGGAAATAGCATGAATTCGAAAGAAATATTTCTCTCTTGAATTTAAAATATATTGATTGATATGAAATAAAAATACTTTAATGATTTAAATATGCACGAAAATAAGGTAGGATTCTTAAAAGTTCAGTTTATTAAAATTGTTTATGATAGCTTATAGTAAAAGCTGGATTTTTGTCTATTTTATAAATAGCATATCCATATATTCAATATTTTTTTATTCGCAAGCAAAATGCGTTATTAACTAAAATTATTTGCAAAATAGCTCAATTCCTGCTGTAAACTAAAAAGTATTTATATATTAACCCTTTTTGAAAGAAAAGTTAAATTTTTCGATCATTAGGATACTTTAATGCAGTGCTTCTCAAAGTGTTAATACTTGCGACCCAATCTTCAATCATAATATCCTTCGCACCCCCCCCATACAATAACAATATATTGAATGCAATAACAATATACGTTGATCCTAAAACTACAATACTATCTTAATTATAAACCACTCAAATTATCAAGATAAATATTAAATTTTGTATACCTTACTTTCAAATAATAGATATTTTAAGTAAGTTATTTTGAAGTAATAGATATTTCAAGTAAATTATATATACTTTTAAGTAATAAGAAAAGTAAAAATGTTGCTTTTTTTTCTAACTTTTAAATTGGAACACATAACAATAAAAGTGTAACAAACTTTTTATGTTAGAATGTATTTTGTTTCGCTTCCTTTAAGTAAATTTTTATTTTTTAAAATAATTTTTTATTCTCGACTTTTTGATATGCTCGCACCCCCCTCGTAAGGTTATCACGTCCCCCTAGGGGGCACCCAACAGTTTGAGAAACACTGCTTTAATGTTATTAAATCGTAATTTTAATGCGGAAAATTGTATAATAGTTTATAATATTTTTTTAAAAAATGAGGAGAATTATTATTTTTATATCTTATCATCTTGTCTTATATACATTCAGTTATGATCTTCATTACAAAAGGAAATTTGTTTCCTTTTTTACGATTTACGATGCAAAGGAAAGGACAACACAACAAATGAGTACTTTAAAGCAGTGGTTCTCAAACTTTCACTACTGGCGACCCAATTCTCAACCATAATTTTTATCGCCCCCTCTAAAAATAATAATGCATTGAATGCAATAATAATGTACTTTGGCGCTAAAGCTACAATACGATCATAATTATAAACCGTACAAAATAACAAGATAAGTATTAAATTTTGTATATGTTACTTTTAAGTAATATATATTTTCATTTTTTTTTCCTACTTTTTAGTTCGAGTCACTATAAAAGCGTGTTTTTTAGTTTGTTTTAAAACTATAATTTATTTTATAGTTATTTTTACTATACACGATAAAAATCGCAATTCCAGTGAATAATTTAATTAAGAGAAAATATACTTAGCTACTTTTAAGGACTTTTCAATTTTTCTTAGAAAATTTGAGAAAAAATCCAATAAAACTAAAGAAAATGTTCCAAATGTGCGTGTCCTTAATAAAGGACATAAATCACAGACACTTTTCGTTAACAACACAGAAACGTTATTTTCCAGCTAAACTGTCATATTTTGTTCACGTTTTTGTAGTTTTGCTGTTGTTTGATGATCTACAAATAGCATTTTGAACTTTTTCTGCCTTGTGTCTTTTTGACAAGGCGAAGTGCTACATTATGGCTTCATAGTTTTCTTCATAGAGATCTTTAGGCAGCATTTGAAAATTTCAAATCAACTCAAACGTTTCATGTCAAACGCTTTTCTGATATTTACTTTCGCTATATATATCTTGATTAATATGCATTATTTCAGTAGGTTCTTCAATTGCTTGATCAGTTTAAACTTCCTTCAATAGGGATCACAGATGCTCATTTTTTTAATATTCTGCTTATTTACATTTATAAACCAGAATAAGTCGTACAACACAGCAATCAAAACTACAAAATTGTTCATGGGGAAAGTGTAGCATGTTCTAAAAAATAATTGTGTAAAACGCTTTTCATTATGCATTAAATGTTTCAGAATACTCATGCTTATCCATATATCATAAAACTCTTTCACATGGAAAAAAGATGAAACAGAAATATATTATATATATTTACAACTTCCCTAAAAAAAAAAGACGGAGATAACCATATTAGTAAGTTCGAAGGTCAGCTAAAGTAATATTTTAGGGTAAAAGAAACGTAATAAAAAATCTCTCATCGTTTGATATCGTTAAAAGAAATGTAAAAAAAAATCTCTCATCGTTCTCATATTGATCGCAAAGCAAACAAAATATTGGTTTAATTTGATTATAGGATCAAAGATGGCTAATGAGTGTTTAAAGTGGAATTTTTTATTTTTGATGATCACCAGATGATAAAAATAAATTATATCAGTGTAAATGTGTATTTTTTATTATGTCAGAAAGCATCTTGTTTTACTTCATTCCAAAAAATTATTTTTAAACCTTTTATTTTAAATATGCTCGCGCCCCCCCTCGCACGGTTACCGCGCCCCAGGCTGGCGCGCCCCACAGTTTGAGAAACACTGGTCTATACCAATGGAAGACATCAGCAAGCATCTAACAGCCTTCCGAACTCATCGAGAACAGTACCAAAGGAATGTGTTACCATTTGGGTTAAGAAACGCGGCTGCAACCTACCAGAGAGCCATGTCTAAAGTGTTTAAAACTATATCTGATTTTGCATGTGCGTATATCGACGATGTAGCAATATTCTCTGATACATGGGAAGAACATTTAAATCATCTAGAAAAAGTTTTCAAAAGATTGGAGCATTTTAATTTCTCAGTGAATTTAGGAATGTGTGAGTTTGCAAGACAAAAAGTTAAATACTTAGGAGATGTCATTGATTCAGGTAGGCATTCCCCTGACAAAGAAAGAATAAAAGCGATTCAGAACTTACAGGCACCAACGACCAAGAAACAACTGAGAAGTGCTTTGGGATTGTGCAATTTTTATAGACAGTATATTCCGAACTTTGCAAAAATTGCTCTACCATTGACGGAGCTCACTAAAAAAAGTCCCTAATGAGATTCCATGGAGCAAGGAGGCTGAAAATGCTTTCAAGGAGTTGAAGACAGCACTATGTGGAATTACAGAGTTACAGGTCCCAGACATAGAGAAACCGTACTACTTGCATACGGGTGCTTCTCAGACGGCGGTCGGATGCTGTCTAGGTCAATTGGATGGAGAAGACAACATTCATTCCATAGCTTTTGGGAGCCAGAAACTGAACCCAAGCCAACAAAAGTGGTCAACAATTGAAAGGGAAGCGTATGCTATTATTTGGGCTCTGAAAAGATTTAAAACTTTACTGTGTGGAGCAAAGATTTACTTACTAACCGATCATAATTATCTAGTATTCCTCCGTAGTGCTGCACCCCTATGTCCGAGATTGCAGAGGTGGGCGTTGGCCATTCAACGCCATGACATTGAAGCAAGCCACATGAAAGGATCTAAACTAGTAAATGCAGATGCGCTATCTAGACTGTAAATGTAAACTGTAATTAAATATGAACTTTATGAAGGATTTAAGATAAATTTAGGTTTTAAACATTTTCTTAGCTTTATTGTTAGATGATTAAGTTAAGAAGAATATTTGTGTAAAATTTAATGTTGAGTATTTTTATGTAAATGTATAATATTAAGATAGTGACTAAACAGTGTTTCATTTTGGGTGTAACGTGTGACCCTTAGATTGTTTTAGCCATATTTGATCTTTGGATCTAATATGACTCTCGGGGGGAAGGTGTCAGGGTTACACAGTAATGTTATTAAATTACTCGTTTTTGCGATCACGAGAAAATATTTTGATCGAGCTACTTTTGTATTTTTGTCTTTGGCAAAGAGCCAAAAAAATGGCAGTTGATGGAATTCGCTTGAATAAAATGTGGAATTCTGTGCTGTTCTTATAAAATTTCGTTTTGAGTATAAACTGGGTTCACTACTGACAGTGGGCAAGAGAGGAAGGATGAGGTCATGCATGTTCTGAAAAAAAATTAAAATAAAATGCCTAGCACTTAGTCAAACGAGGATGAGCATATTTTTGGAAATGTGGAAAATAGACATCCTTCATCATACCATTATTTCGCCATAAATTTCACCATAAATTTCGCAATTTTACAATGTCTGTTTATCCTAACGTCATCTTATACAGCCGTACTGCTAATCGCAGTCACAGGGGATGCAAATAAATGTGCCGTTTTAGTTAAAATTACCGTTGTTTGTGTGAGTGTCGAGGTTTGAGAAAAAGACGTCACCTAACTTTGACTCTTTTTAATAATAATTTACACAGAACCGCAAGCAAGTTTCTTAAAAGTTGGCCCATTTAGTAAGGTCTCCAAAATGGTACATTACTTGTTGTTTTCTTTGCATAAGAATAAAAAAAAAGTTTTATTTACAGAAAATCTTCATTTCAAAAACACATGTTGACACTTTCCATCGCAAATCATTAGATACCGTCACCGCAAATTCCGCAATTTCACAATGATTTTTTCACTAACGTAATCTCTTATAGCCGTGCTGTTAATCACAGTCACAAATGACGCTAAACCATTTGCTAGTTTATTTAAAAATAACGTATTTTGAAAAGGTTTGAGAAAATGATGTCACCTAACTTTGATGCTTCATAAAAAGAAAAATATTACATACTACAAAAAAGAAGAAAAATAAGAGAAAACAAAATGGTATTGCTTGTTATGAATAGAAATATATTAAGTGTAGTACCATTTTGTAATTATCACTAAATAGGTCTTTTCTCGAAATAAGTTGCTTTTGATTAGTGTGTAACTTAAGTCAAGAAAATGTTAAAGTATATATCTTGATAATTTTTACAGTTGATTTATAACGTATTCTGTAAAAAAAAGTCTTAACTAATTAGAGTAAAATAATAAGTTAAAGGGGCATTAAAATTTATAATCACAGCTAAAAATTATAAATGTTGTGTTTGTAGATATTAACTCTTACATTTGTAGAGGGAAGTGAAACTTATGATATGTGTAGGTAATACAAGATGATTGAATTTATAGAAATTAAATTAGCATCAATGAATTTTCTAAATATTTATTATTATTATTGTTTTCTTTTGCAACAATGCATTTATTATTTCCTTATTAATTTTAATCGCCTTTATTTCAGGTATAGAAACATTTGCAATAACTTCCTGTTTAATTTTTTTAAAATTTTATATATATTTTCCCCATAAATATCAATACTTCGTTAGAAACGTTATACATTCATTTTTTTAAAATAGAATGTATTTTTATTTTTAAAAAAGCCTGGAATGCATTTTTTCAAAATAATGTTTGCTGAGAGTTATCCGTTTCATTCAAAGGTATAAAAAACTAATCTACAAATAAAGATATTCTAAATAAAATGCTTCAGGTTTTCATTATCACAACAGTTTACCTGGTCTTAAAGAATTTTTCTGATGTTAATTATTTGTGCATAAGGAACATAAATTCAGCCCCTTGCGTATTACTTTTCTAAAATAAAAATGATTTGTTGCAACGCATAAGCATTCAACTACTAAAGCACCATTAACCAAACAGTTATTAATACAATATACGTAAGTTACAGGAATATTTTTAGTTATACAACCTATGTTACTTAAATTATTCACTGTTATATCAATGCTATGTAAAGAGAAAGATTAAAACTCACTATTACTCATTCATATGCAGTTAAATCCCATCTAATGAGTTAAGATAGATTTCGCCCAAAGTCCTTCATTTCCGAACGAACTAGTTCTTTTCAGAAGCAGCAATGTTTAAGTTGTGCTATTTAAGAAAAGCTTTCAGGGAAAATCCATACTCATTTCCGCCCACGAATCTCATTATGAGAGTAAAAATTCAAAACCTTTGGCACTTTGCTCTTAATGAGCCTCGCCATGGGGAACACTTGAGAGAGGTTACATTTTAATGACAGCGTCTTAAATGTTTCTGGGAAGATCACTGTAAAAGTAATCTTTTCGGAAAATTTTATTTCCTTTCCGTAGTTCGTACGGACCAATTCGTAAGTTAAACGTTTTATAACAGAAAGGTAAATTTATCTCCCCATGTGCTTACTTTATTTTCGAGCAAACGGGAGCAATTAAGATTTAATAAAGTGACTTTCAATTTCTCTAGATTGAATGCTACCTATATAATCATTATCCGTGTTTTAAAATAATGATTAAGGATTGCAAAGATTATTTCTGAAGATTAAAGGTTGGTAGGTAAATTTTTAACTGCGCTTGGTATTAAAGAGACATATTGTGTAAATTAAAGATTATTCTCGTAAATATTCTAAAGATGGCTTCCAGTAAGTTTCTCGCTAACTAACAATTTTAAAAAATAGTTCATTTATTTTCCAAAGTTTGTAATGTTTTTTTACAGCTTTTAGGCATCAAAAGGTTTTATTGTCTGATATTCTGGTATTTTAACCTCTTAAGTGTCGCCGCCGTATATATACGTCTCACTCAGTCAGTGAGTCAACTGCCCTGGCGTATATATACGTCTTTCCGAAATACAAGTTTATTTGCGCTGTTACCAGTAAAATTGTTACAAATGCTTTGAAATGTAATAAACTGATCTTGACAGTGTGTTTATGAAGGATTCAAGTATTTCTGAAAAGGATTTTCCTATTTATTTCTCCCCCAGTACACTGCATAAGCTCGACTGAGAGAAAAACGGTGGCACTGGGGAGCAAATCGCGCAACTTTTAATCGAGAATTAAGAAGTACAAGGGCGTTATAGTATAAGGATAATCCTCAGATTCTTAATTTTAAGAATATCTGATTTGTCTTGTATCCTTTTCTTTTTCTATTACTCATGTGCTTAGGCATTGATAAATTACTGTAATGGAACTAAGATAGAGTACTATAATATTTTTAAATATATGTTCAAAACTAAAGCAAGTTTCTAAACTATTTTGAACTATAATTAGTGGATGGATCGAATTTTTTTTTCAGGATTTCAAAACCTATATGAAGAAAAGAATTTCTCTGGCGTATAGATGAAGGGAAGAGTAAAATAAAAAATATTTTTTATGTTAAGCATATCCACAAAACCAATAAAGTTGAAATATCTGAATTTTTTATTACGATAACTAATTTTAGGTAGTAGTACTTTTTAACACATATTGCGATGGGAAGACATCTACTAACTGACTATAAGGAAAAAAAAACATCAGGTACATTTCACAATTTCCTTAATATTCAATTAAAAAAACCTACGGAACCTATGAATGGTTTTCTGAAATCTCGACAATTCATGGCTTTTCTTAACAATAACGTGAAACTTTCTCCAAAATTTTTGGTTTTAATGCCGTAAAAAAAAGTCTATTAGAAAAAACTTGAAGCTCTTTATACAAGAACGACAAATAAGAAAATGATTAATCCTTCGTCGAGTGCAGTTTACCACAGAGACCAGCAGCACAGACCGGATGACTGATTGGAAACTTCTTCCAATAGTTTCCGGACTCTTGCTGGTGGGTAGCATGCCGCAGTCCAGTCAGCCTTCAACACTAACCTGACTTGCATTGACCATCCTGGCTTGTAAGGTTGAGTTTGCCCGATAGTGTTATAAATTCGAAGGTGAAATTTTAAAGATATATATTTCTTGCAATCATTCATTTTACTCAAAATATAAGTTTGTTCCGTGATATACTACAATATATTTCAATGATGGTCCCATATTTAAAAAAACAGTATACTACTTGTATTTCCAGTTATTTTTGTCTTGTATTATGCTTTGATAATTCAATTTTCATTTACATTTTGTGTCAAATTAGCAATTTTGGTGGTTTTAGTTCACGCTTCATTTTGTTTCTTAAACTGTTTTTTTTTCGTATAATTTGGTGTATTTGCTTTCCTTAGACATTACCCAAGACGTCCCTACCGAGGTTTTGAATTAAAATTGATTAGGGAGGAGGGGGATGCCAAAATATGTCGATGGCCTTACAGGCTGGGTACGCCTGATGAAGGGTTCGTTGAGAAGTGAACCTGAAGACAGGTTAGTGTTATTGCCTCAAAATTTGCTATCATCATTGAAATCTGTCCCTTTATTTGTTGGATCTAGCCTCACATATGATGTAGTTGCGTAAAAGGACTGAAGACAAAACTTAGCGTAATGTTCCGTCATGTTTTGATTTCAATACTATGTCTCTCCAAAAGGCTAAATTTATGACCAGCTTCCATGAGTCAATTACACAGGTGCAGAGATACAAGATAGAAAGTTAACTGGCCAAAGTCCATTTGGAAATACACATATTTCTTATATATATAAATTCAACATTTGATATTTACACGAGGCAGGATTCAAAAGTTCCTGGCCTGAGATTAAAATGTTAAAAAGTAATCCAGTAGAGATACCACGAGAACTTTTCTGTTTATCCCAAATAACGTGGTCAGCCCCCCACGGTGTCGTACTTTTTATGCGGATATATTTAGTAACCGGCGATTGAAAAAAATGGCATTTATGTTTACTAGAGAAAGAAAATCAAAGATTACGATTGCTTGTGGAAAAGTGCTACGATTTACGAAGAGGACATCTACGATTTACGGAGATTTACGAAAAGATAAAGCATGTGTACGGCAGGGATATATTATTGTGAACGCAAACTTTTGAGTTTCATCTACATTTCGGAGAAGGCAGGGAAAATGTCGAATACAACGAACGCTCTGACGTGAGCAAGACTTCCTGCACTGCTGAAAACATCGAAAAGGTTTCTGCAGCGGTAGTTGAGAACAGGCTTCAAACAACAGCGCACATAGCAGAATCGGAATATTCGAGGCCCCATGTCAATGGATACTATTTACAAATTTTAATATGCATGGGGTGTGTCCACACATCCTTCTTCACATGTTAAACAAAGACCAAAAGGCAATCCGAATGGAAATGGTGGGAGACTTTATCATGGATATTGTTTAAGATCCTTCACTACTGGGCAAATAGTCATTGGGACGAGAAACGGTGTTTTATATACTACCGGCAATCTATGAGAAGTTCAGCAATCACCACAATCTCCAAGAAGCAGAAATTCCGCCAAGATTGCTCTAAAACAGTGTTTCTCAAACTGGGAGGAGTGCCCCCTTTGGGGACGGGATAACTCTACAAGGGGAGTGCGAGCATATTGAAAAGTTGAAAACAAAAGATTATTTTTAAAAAATTACTAATTTACTGAAAAGTAAACGAACAAAAATACATTTTGACATAATAAAAGAAAGAATACACATTTACAGTGATATAATACACTTCTAAATGTATCAGTACTGCACAATGTGTTTTATAATTAATTTAACAATACTAAGTTAAGGACAAGTTTAATAATTACCCGTGATACCATTGTTGTGTCATATATAAAACTATATGCAAAAAATAATTTTTATCTTTATAATTTTTCCGGTTTATATTTAATCCTTTAACAACCGATTAAAAGTTATGCGATTCGCTCCCCAATGGCACCGTTTTCCAAGTAGCCGTGTTAATGTGATGTATTAGGGGTGGAGAGAAAAGGAATAAATAAGCAAATCCTCTGAAATAAGTAAATCCTTCGCAAACACTGTCCCTTTATTGCATTCCAAAACCTTCGGAATAATTTTATGGATAGCAGTGCTCAGAAAGGTTCGTACTTTTGACAGACGTATATATACGTCCAGGGAAAATAACGTTTTTAGCTGAGTGAGACGTATATATATGCGTGTGGAACTTAAGAGGTTTGAATTCTGTTGTAGCTTTAGCATCAAAGTATCGTATTATTGAATTCTTTACGTCAATTAGCATTGGAGATTATTAACAAAATTCCAGCTACTGCAATGCAAATTTATACCGACGGTAGCAAAGACGATCAAAACTCATGTGGCAGTGGCATCTTTATAAAGGCTCCTAATTGTTCTCATAATATCAAAATTAGGAATCCGGACTTTTGTTCTGTTTATAGATCCGAGTTAATTGCCATTGATGAAGCTCTCCGAATCATCAAGACGGTGACATCTCCTGATGAAATATGGATATTATGTGATAGTCGAAGTGCTATCCAACACCTTAGCGACTGGACAAATATTGGAGACAAAACATCGGTCTCAATTCTTAAAAATCTTAAAGAACTTTCCCAGCAACATGAGATATACTTCCAATGGATTCCATCTCACATTGGTCTCTTTGGCAATGACACAGCTGACCTTTTAGCCAAGGAAGGTGTCACTGAAGATTTAATGTCGAGAAGAACTTTGACCTTCTCGGAAATTTTTTCTAAAACGAAATCTTTGATTCAAGAACTATGGAAGACTCCTCCGACTCACCCCTGGTATAATAGGCAGGCCCCAGGTGGTGCCCTTTCCATCAAGGCGGATAGAGTCATCCAAACAACTATTAGTAGGCTTGCAAGTGGACACACTAGAGGCCTTTCCTTTCACTTAGGCCAGGAAATTTACGAGAATTGTACTAAATGCAATTTGGTGCATGCAACTCCAGATCATCTTTTGTTTTGTGCAGGACTTGATAGGGAGGATATCTATTCCAGTCCTCTTTTGGTGTACGATTTCCTGAGGACTCTTGGGCTCATGGACCTAGTCTAGCCTGCGGCTAGACAGGAGGAATTAGTCAACAACAACAACAATTATTGAATTCAATACATTGTTATTGTATGGAGGGGTCCGCGATGAAAATTAAGATTGAATAGTGGGTTGCAAGTATTGAAAGTTTGAGAACCACTACTCTAAAGGGAAGGTCCTTCTAGAGGTGTTTTTCGATATCCAGAAGATAATGCATCTGTGTAATTTGTCCCTGAATGACGCGTTGTGAATAAAGCACTTTACGTAGACATCCAGTATTGTTTGCGTCAGTCGATCTAAAAGAAGACACCAAAAATGTGGGCAAAGCTGCCAGGGGTGCTTTTTCATAACAACGCTTCAGAGTCCTCATCGTTGCTGACATTCTTCTGAAAATGAAAACAACTGTTTTTCCACTTCCTCCTAACTCCCCTTTTCTAGCCCCTACGAATTCAGCCTTGTTTTTGCACTGGCTCATCGCTGGTAGGGTCGTCGATTTCTATTTGCGAATGAAACTAAAAGTGTATCGCTGGTTGTATTAAAGGACATGGTCAAAAATGGATTCCAGAAATGTTTCGATGATCTTTACAAGCGATGGCAAATGTGTGTTGATGCTGAAGGGTCTTATTTGGCAGATGGACGTATTTCAACAATTTAATTGTTAATTAATTTTCTTTAAGACATAGACTCAGGTTGGGAACTTTTGAATCCTTCCTCGTACTTTAAATTTTAAAGTATTTTCAACTTATGATAAAAAGTAAGTATTAAAATCGACGAGAGTGGGTAGGTTTAAAATCTTCGTAAATCAGTGTCTCATCCGTGGGTCATTGGTTCTCTGCAGATTCTCTACTTGTTCATTTTAACCGGGTACTAATTATAGAAAAAAAGGGAGGATTTTGTGCGTTTGTTCTTTTACAACTTATTATTTAATTATAAATAAAAATAGTTATAATAAAAAAATTCTTATTTTATAACTACAGTAAGACCCCGCTTTACGCTGTTTTGGCTGAATGATCTTTTATTTCAATTGTGGGATTCCCAAAATTGCAGGCAACGTTAGGTTTCTCGATATCCGAAGCAGTTTATCTGTGTTTCTTCTTTCCTGTGGTGTTATACTAACGTATTTTTATCGTTTAAAACAGTTGTTGACGTTATTGTAAGTATAAATTTATATAATATAACGATCGTTATAGTGACAAATGTTATGATTTTTAAATTTTATCATGGGTAATCATTAAAACACGAAAATAAAGCAACACGAAAAAGCATTTCTCTAGAAACTAAAATGATAGTGATTAGAAGATTAGATACTGGTGAACGTCAATATCAAATTGGTGCTGCATTGAATTTGGCAAGAAAAAATACTGTCACATCTGTACAACTGTGCAATAACGACAAGCTCTGCAACTAGAATTACCCGTTCTAGAAACAATACAATACAGGAAATGGAAAAATGACTTTCTATATGGATTAACGACGAAATTGAACATAATATGCCATTAAACCAATCTACCTTCTTGATAAAAAGGAATGAAATCTGAAATACAGAAGAGAGAGAATGGTCTGAAATGTGTGTGTAAGCAAATTGACTTAGAATTTTATTTATTTTTATATGTATATTCGTTTATTATGTTTAAATATTTGTAATAAATATTTTTTTTGCTTATTGTTATAAAAACATAGTTAATAAATTTAATGGTAAAATACCTGACTATTTTTCTACCCATCTTGCATGATGAGATAACCTCGGTTAACGCTGTTTCATATTACGCTCTACTTTGATGGAACGTATGCCCCGCGTTAAACGGGGTCTCACTGTACACATATTTTAATTGCATTACAATATTTAATTATTAGTTTAATTTTTTTTTAAATATTATATGAACAAAGTATGTATAAACTCTAATTACATGATTCTTAATTTCTCTATCACACAATATTTTACTTAGAAAAGACTCATTTAGGATTTAAACATCTCTTTCAGACATTTAAATTTTGAATAACACAACTTTGCTTATTTAAAAAATGCTACAAATAGTTTGTTTAATGGAATCAATTTAAATACATAATTATATAATGCATACATCTGAAAACAACATTCACTTTAATTCTCTTAACTATTATTGTTAAATATAATTTTCGTAACAGACTCATTGTGCGACACACGACTCTTAATAGTAATGAATAAAACTCATTTCCTAATAATTCTTCACTTTTATTTCTTCATAAAGTTTCCTAAGAAGGTTTAAAAATGTATCCTGAAATTGTACAATCATTATTCAGCTCACTTATATTCTATGCATTATTTATGATATGTAAAAATATATTACCTGTCAATTTACAGCGTAAGAATTTTCAAAAATAAACAGCTTCATTTTCTGAATATTGATTTTATCACAAAAAATTCTTACTTTAGAGAGGAATAGCGATAAAAATATAAATGAAATAGAATCCCTTTTTTTATTCTGCTTTACTTTTTTTTAGAAACGTTTCGACCTGCTTTCGAGCAGATAATTTATGCAACAGCCATATGCAGAGTAAAGAGGGAAAATAAAAATAATGACGCTAGTAAATAGATATGAGACAATTTTTAACTGCTCCCTCTTTGAAAAAGAAAGCCATGCATACAAAATAAAAGATATTTGCTACGTCCAATATCTTAAAAAATGTATTATTTATTTAGAATGAAAAAGGACCCTTTTAGCCGTTTATGCTTTCATTTTTACCATTTCTAAAATATCTCCGAAGTCGTCTACGTTCTGCCTTTTAGATATCATATTTCTAGTTTCTGAACATTAAAAAATAACATTTTATTTTTTATTTGACAAATGCCAGGCCATTGACCATCAGGTCATTAGGCAACGGGCTCTCCAATACCTTTTTACAATGCAGTTAAGATCATTCAGTGCGGAGCACTCGTCCAAATGAGCGGCAGTCATGTCTTGTCCAGTGTCACACAAAACGCAGATAGGTGAAGTCACTAAGTTAAAACGAAACAGATGAGCACAAAGGCAGTCATGTCCGGTTAAAAGTCTAAATTTAGCCACAGCAGCAGCACGAGAACTTGGAATACCGTGGGATTTCTTACATAGTGTACTCCAAGGCTTATCACGAGCAACACGAGAAGCTGTAAGGCGAAATGATTCCCTAAAAATCCTTTTAATTTCCAGTTTGGCAGAATGAAGTGTCAGGTCTCTGCGAAAGTTCTGAAGGATACCCGTTCCCTTTTTTGCCAAAAAGTCTGCCCTCTCATTTCCCCAAAGACCACAGTGGGATGGTACCCATTGAAAGACGATCTTTCCTTTTATCTTTCCCAGGAGTTCTCTACAGTTCTGCACACGTAAACAATTATTCTCATTATAGTTGGATAAAACCTGAAGGGCAGAAGTAGAATCTGAAAGAATTACAGCTCTTTCAATGGGGGGAAGACGAACAGCAAGTCGCTGAAGGGCTATATGTATAGCTTCAACCTCACCATCAAAGTGAGTTGTCAAAGGGCCGGCGTGTAAATAGAAGGAGAAGAGGTGACTAAAAACACCAATGCCAGCGCCTTGGGCAAAGGCAATCGCTGTAGCAGATTTAGCGTTAACCAGGGTGAACCACGAGGAGGCCTGCTACGTTACACCCCAAAAAAATAACATACATATACATATATAGTCAGACCTCTATATAATGAAGTCACTAAATCCCGAGGAAAAATTCATGATATGGAAAATTCGTTATATAGAGTTTCATTTTTCAATCATCTTTATAAGCCACATAAATCAAATTTTAAATTCATAAACACTACATATTAAAAAATTAATTATTCACACCTGTTTTAAAGTTAATATATGTTTGTTTTATTTAACATACCCATCAAAAAAAAGAAAGAAAGAAAAACTGCAAGGAAAACGAGAAAAAAGAATGTCAAAGAATTCATTGTATGTTCAATAGTAAGAAAATTATTTTATACTAAATTAATTAATTTCAAGGACTTTTTATAATTTAAATTACAAGTAATATTAAACACGGGACAACTCCACTGAGGGTGAAAGAGGATATCGAAGATGTTTCTAATGAACAAGGCAATGGGGGTTAAAGGTTGCACTTCTTGGATGAAATGTCCAGAACTCTATTGCTCTAGGCGAGTTAGGATCTTATAAAGCCAGTTCAAGAGAATAACTTGAAATTTTTTCAAAAATACTTTAAAAAAGGAAGAACAAAAATTGAATCAGAAAAGAAAAGTTCATTATATATGGTAAATGCACTTCGCTATAGAGAGGATATAGAGGTTCGACTGTATATGTTTCATGTTAATTTTTTCTCAGGGGGATTTTAGTTCATAAAATGGTCTTAAGTCCTCCAAGATTTCACGTAATAATTAATTACCAGTTTATCTGCCTAACGGGATACAAACATAACCTTATTTCTCCAAATCTAAAGGTTCAGTTCTTTTAAATTAAGGATGATGTAACATTGCATCACCTGCGTATCTGGTCCAATTAGAAAATCTTTTGCCGGAAATCATATGACTTTATTGCTTTTGGGTGACGATTATTATAAAAAGACGAGATCTCTAAGAAAACCAAAGAATGCTTTTGTAACCGTCTTAAATGTGAGCCTGCTTGTCTATTTGTTTTTGCACTGTTCCTTTCATGTCACCTATTTATGCATTTGTTCGTCAATAAAAGTGTGGATGTTTAATGTCTAAAATCCTCTTTATCTTTTATACCATTGCAATAGCCTGAGAAAAAGTTCGCCTTTATTCATAAATGCTCTCTCAAACTGTAATTTAAGGTGAATTTTCACTTTTTTTCCAACTTCCTACATAATTATTGTTATGCTAAAACGCTTGAAGTCACCTCCTGTGGAAATGAAAACTGGCTTAGTATAGAGATGGAATCAATTTCCCGTCTAAAGATCTCTATTCCTCACTTTCTCAAAGTTTACGGATATGTATTGAGATTCTGAAACATAGCATTCCGACACTTGAGATATTTTTCCCTCCCAGCTGTTTTTAAAAATCAAACACTGGCCCCAATAATTTAGAAATTACAGTTGTGGGTGATTGATCATTAATTAACACTGCACTACTATGTTACACGAGATTTATTGGCAACATACATCGTAATTTCAAATCTCAAGTAAATTTTGTAGATGTTAACAGAGCTGGCACCTTATAGTCGAAACTTTTACATCTTTGCCAGCGTGAGGACTTTAAAAATAGATAGGTATTTTGTGCACATGGAACAAGGATTCGTACCCGTGATTCGATAGGTAAAATACCGAAGTTTCTACAATGGAATTTAACTAGTCTTAAATGGCCCCTGATGTAATTCAGGATTAGGAAGTGTAACGTCGCTTCTCCGAACATCAACAGCGGTCGGCATCTTTGTTGGATCCGACACCCACACGTGCATCTTGCAGCTGCAGCGCAACCCCTTTTTGACCCCCGAGGAATCGAACACCGTCGACCAGAAGATGGGAGAGGAGAGATGGCTTTGAACTAACACGACAGCGGTAGCCAACGGTTCCTCCTTTCACAAAATATTGGACTCTAACAATCTTTAATTAAGTTTAATATCTTTGATGTATCATTCAGTAAATAATATACAATAGTTGTGACGTAAATAAATTCCATATTTAAATTCACCAAGAATACGCTACCGTTATTCTTTCAAACGTTACACGAAGATAAATTTATAACAATGACAGGTATTAATTTCTTTACAAAGGGACGCCGGATCAAACTTTAAAATTAAAAATTTTAAAATTTACGCGCGTGAAACTGTAGTGAGATATTGACTTATTTTGCGTGGAAGCAGAAATAAGTCTGAAAAACGAAAACTATGATAGCCAATAAGCTCTCAAAAGCCTAAGAAATTTAGAAACATATAAAACTTATAAGGAGATTACAAGTTTGCAACGAAGCACAAAATTGTACTTCCGGTAGATAGTTTTAAGGTTCCCCTCGTTTTATAAATATCGATCGTTCTTTTTTTTTTATCTCTAAATGCAAATTTTATTCTGTAAATAATTGATCAGGGTATTATGAGCAGTCTCACAAATATCTCAAAACATAAATCAGTAACTTTTGCTTATTTTAGAAACTTTCGAAATTAAGAGGAATTATTGCGGAAATGTTTTATTGGAGTTCTGTAGAAAAGTCTCTCTCTCTCGCTGATTTTTATATCTAAGTCCGTCAAGGTATGCATTGGGAACTGTGAACAATCATATATATGTTCCATGATCACTCTGTACTCAGAAAATGACTGCATAGGCAACAGTATCAGTAGAACAGTTTCCAGTAGAAGAGTAATTACACTTTCTTTCCTACGTGATACAATGATTTCAAAACAATATGCTCAAATTTTATTGAAATTAAAAATGTTTTGGTTGAAACATGTCTTATGCAAGATGATGCTGAGATTCAACGGGCTGCTGAAGTTTTCCTTTTTATAGACGAATATTTTGAAAACTGTGTAATTGCTTTTAATTACCCATACGTTACAGATAACGGGATATACTGGCCACAATACTCCCCAGACATAAAACCGTGCGATTTTTTTTAGTATCACTTTGGGGTCACTTCAACAAGTAGTTTAACGGAGAAAAACCCCTGTAACATTTAAGAAACTTGAAAAAAATACCTTGAGATTAATGTGCAGCATTTCTATTGGCCACGACGGATTACTCGGATTACTAAATGCTATTACGGCTAAAAGTGAATATTTCGAAAGAATTGTAATGCTATTTTCCATCATTAAACTTTTCAAGCAACTGTACTGTGATTTTCAATAATTTTCTTTGATTTATATATATATATATATATATATATATATATATATATATATATAATAAGTTTATTATTTGCAACACCAAATGTCAGCGAATTTTGGAACTCAGGTCAGTAACTCTGGGAATAAAAGTTTATACCCCATCATGTGAATTTGCTGCAACATTTGTTAGTCGAACCTAAACCATTTTCCTGTCGTAAATTTTCGACAACAATCAGCTTATTTTTAAGGCTAACACTTCGCGTTATTTCATATGAAAACTGTTTAATTTGTAATGATATTTACCCTTCAGTACTCACACGTCAGTACACTGGCCTTCAAAATTTAAGGAACAACGTGTTTTTCGATGCTCACCGTAAAAAAAGACAGTAAAATAAAATTTATAGTTTATATAAATGATAAAAACGAACTTCATACAAATTTGTGCAAAAACAATAGCTACTATTTTTTTAATTGGAAAGAACATATATGTATGAGTGAGAGAAAAATATGTATATATCAGGCTTTCGTAATTACGGGTGTAACTTTTGTTGATTTACAACTTTTTTTAGCAGATTTGATGATAATAGGCAGTGGGTCTCGAAGAGAAGCCTATAGCCCGATTCGTTAGGTTGGAGGGTGGTTGGATGGATGGAAATGGAGTTTTCACAAGCTGATGCTGCTAAGCATCTTAATGTGTTTCGTAGTGTGTTCCACCGTCTCTGGAATCAATATCAACCCGAAGCATCTGTATCCAGAAGGCATGTTCCAGGCCGATCACGAGCTACAACACCTGCAGGAGACCATTTTATCGCTCTTTCGGACAGAAGGAGAAGAAGGATTTCTGTGCCGCAACTTGTTGCATCAGGGAGAAGAAAATCTGCTAGTAAGGTGTGAATGCCTTCTTCACAATTCAGGTATCTATGCAAGGCGACCAGTTGTGTGTGTACCACTCAACAGATGGCAGAAAAGGGCTCGTTTATCTTGGACAAGAGAACACGCTTCCTGGACCAAACAGCGATGGGTTTCTGTACTCTTTACAGACGAGTCCAGTTCACATTGGAGAGCGATTTAGAACGTCTGCTCATCTCGAGGGAACGAAGCACCAGATATCATGAATCCAACACTGTTGAAAGACACAGTTACCGAGGTGGTGGAAGAATGGTTTGGGGAGGGATCTCAATCAATAGTCACACTGCTTGTGTTCCAGGGAGGAACTCTGACTGATGTGAGATATTGGGATGAGATCCTTGATCCATCTGCCCACCTGTATGTCATTGTGATTGGCAATGACTTCGTTCTGATGGATGATAATGCCCGACCTCACCGAGCTGCAATTTTTGAAGAATATCTTGAGGGTCTTAGTTTGGATCTTTTAGAATGGTCAGCTCAATCTCCAGATTTAAATCCGATAGAGCATCTTTGGAACTATTTTTGCAGACATGTTGCTGCTTTAAGTCCTTCTTCAAGATCTTTAGGAGAGCTAGAACAAAGTTTACTCCCTGTCTGGTCTTCGCTTCCCATTTTGGTAACCGACAACTTAATTGACAGCATGGAAATTCGTTGCTGCCAATGCATTCAAGCTACGGGTGGGCTTATCCCTTATTGAAACACATTTTTGTTATATTTCTTTGACATTTTACCACGTAAAACTGTGATTATTATTTTGTCCAAGAATGGACTTTTCCATCTAGAATGCCTTTTTTTTTGTTGTAAATCATTTTTGAATTTTTCTTATGTAAACTTCTATTTTGCAATTAATACATAACTGTTTTGTGCATATGTCATAAAAATTTAACATTTCTGCATTCATTCATTTGCATATATAAGGCGCAAAAAATCGGTTGTTCCTTAACTTTTGGAGGCCAGTGTAATTAATAAAGGGAATAACTGTAACTTTAACACTGCAGGATTATGTACTCAGCGTTCTTTCAATTATTCATTAGACTACCACATCGTTCGACATATGTCAACCAATCACAAGAGTTGACCGCATAATTTATGCGGGTTTTTGTTCTGCAAGTGCCGTTTAGTATAAAAACCGAGATTCTATGGAAACTTCAGCCAACTTCTTGCCTTCGTTATGTGGTACGCGCGTGTGTCGTTTGTGTGTGTGTTTCATTGAGTGTCGTCTATATTTGTGTTTGCGCATATTTTTAAATGTACACTAAACTGAATTTCTATTTATAACGGATGCCTCATCAGTATAACTGTATTCCCATCAACAAACTAAATATGATCATCGGTGTAGAAAATCATACGACTCAACACGACATTTCATATATATATATATATATATACATAAATGTTTACAAAAATCTGTGCTGATATATAAACTCCTAGAAGCATTATTTTGCAGGAATAACAGTTAGATTTTGGAATGTTGATTTTATAAGTGTCATTGCTCTCAAGAATGTGAAAACCTCATCTCTCAAATTTACGCTTGCAAGGGAAAAGACCAAATCTTTAAGGTATCCGACTACGTTCGGAACCGAGATTTTAAAAAAGGCGCATAATTAAATATTTTCATGATATTTAGTGTCACTTAGATTAGAATACATGCATAAAATTGTTTTAATGACATTTTGACAAAAAAAAATATTTAAATTTAATATTTTGGCAAAAAATTAACTCAGAATAATCTTTTTTCCAAATGTTCTCTTTTTGTGAAAAATGGTTTTATTATAATAATATTTTGCCTGTGTATAGTTCAGATCTCTCTACAGAGGCTCAACTAGAATTTTTTTAAAAAAATAACATTATTTTCAGAGTTACCACCAATTGAAATAATTATTCGGAATTTTTTCTTAAAATTGCTCCCTTCTGTTGTCGTAATAAATATATATGAATAAACCCACTTCTAAATTATATATTTCAGAAATTCTAGATGAGCCTCTTAGCAGAGGTCTGAGCTATATACCGGCGAAATATTAATATAAAAGAAGTATTTTTTAAAAAAGGAGATTGTTTTGAAAATTGGTCACTCTAAGTTAATTTTTCGTCAAAATATTGCACTTAAATAATTTTTTTATTGTAATAATATTCTTAAAACAGTTTTATGCATATATTCTAATCTAGGTGACACTAAATATCATGAAAATTATCTATTCATAACGGTTCCGAAAGTAGTCGGATACCTTAAATGGCGACATTTACTTTTGGTCAATGAAACATGATCCTGAAAGTTAAAAACTAAAAATTGAATTGGAAATTAATGCAGCACGAAAAATAGTAGTTTCAGGTAAAGGTCAATAAAGAAAGTGAAACAACCAATCAACGAGAGAAGGAGTAGCAATGCAAATATTTTGAAGTCTTACAAATCTCTTATTTATCCGTGTTCAGATGGTAACATTTTACATGGCCTATATTTTCGTAACATGTTTAAAGAGTTTTTAAACAGACAAAAAAATTTGCACGAATATAATGACACCTATTTTTATGTATCTAAAATCTACGAATATAATTTTTATTGCGAAAGGAATAAATAGAAAGAGAGAGAGAGAAATAACTAAGTCAACACACAGTATTTTTTATGAGGTACCTTAGTTACAATAATTACAAAATCAATATAAAATGATCTCTGAGATATTTCTCAGAACGTGGTGTTTAAAAATTCATAAAACTGCATCATTTATTTTTCCTATAATATATAGCATTTGAAGGCTTAGCGCATCAAATTTCCTTTTATTTATGTTTTTAAGGTATTTTTAACGATGAATATGAACTAGAAATATCTTTATTATTTATTTACATTTAAGATGAAACTTGTTTTTTATATCCTAATATAAGCCTATACCAAATTGTTTTTACATTTCCAAATAATAATAATTCAAAACAATTCCAATACACATATAGCAACTAGGGACATTTACATAATCGCATATAGAACACTTACGTTATAGTTATTACGTGTATACAATGAGAGAATGAATACAATGGAGAATCAATCAAAAATACAAAGTATTGAGTATTATTTTTGAAATTGCATTTATATTCTTCAGTATACAATGTATTTTGAATTAATGAAATACTAGATTAAATAATAATTATCATATTGAATAACAATTATTATATAATTATCTCTATTTATCTATGTATATAACAGAGAAAAGCAACTCTCACACTCATTATGACATCTCCGAAACTATTAAACCTACAGGCTTGAAATATGGTAGGCATGTTTCTTTTGTAAAGTAGAGATCCGCTAAGAAAGGATTTTGAGAAAGTTGACGCCCCCTAAGGGGCATTGTGAAGGCTTTAGGGACATTATACATAAATATTCCCGTTTATGAATTATTAGACCTACAAATTTGAAATTCGGTACGCATATTCCTTTCATGGAATAGATATGTGCTACAAAAGGATTTGACAGATTAGAATCGACCCTTAAGGGGCTATGCGAGGGTCTAAGAGACGTTATAGATAAATATTCTCATTTTTGAACTATTAGAGATACAAATTTATAAAATATGGTGCATTTTTATATTTTGATTTTTTTTACAACATATGTATTAAATGACTATAAAAATTAGAAAAGTATTTTTAGCTGAAACTTTTATTGTACATATATTTTTAAAATAATCATTTCTTCAATTGAAAGGTAATTTTCTAAATGAATTCTCAGTAATCTTAATGATAGAAAAAGGAAACTCGGTATCAAATTATTCAATATTTAGCCTTATAATATATAATTGCGTTTCACACATAAAGAAATAAGTAACAAAATATTTTAAAATATTAATAACTAATAGTTTTACTACATATCTAATAGTAAACTATATAATTAATAGTAAGCAGTATTACTAGTAGTGAACTATATTACTAATAGTAAAGTATATTACTAATAGTAAACTATATAACTAATAGTAAATTATATAACTAATAGTTTTACTAATAGTCCAATTAGAGAAGAGAGATAATCTGGAAGAGTCGATTATGATATCAGGGAGTTATTTTCATTCGGTTTTGACTTTAAAAATTTGTAGATAAAATTAAATTTATAACAAATGTTATTGTATATTAACCCTAAATTCATTCTTGAAATTACTTGAAAGGTTGCAACAATTTATTTAAAAATTTTATTTTGTTTATGAACCGCTATGAATTTTTGACCGACTTGAATAAAAAAACTGAAAATTCTCTCTCACTCAATCTAAAATTCACTAAAATGCGCTTCAGAGACTCAAAGGAATCAGTGCAAATTAGAAAAGAAAGAATTCACTCACCTGGCTGAATATATTTTCTCGAAAGTGAGGACATTTTATTAATTTCAAGCAACATTACTGTGGAGTACAGGGTTGTCAAAGTTAATTTAGTTATTAAAAAAGGAAAGTGAAACAACACACACACATCTAAGCATTGGCGTTAATAAAGGGTGTTTTTTTAGAGGAGTAGAATTTTAAATTGCAATAAAACAACGATGTATCATTCGATTGACATGATTTTTTTTATTCGAAAGATAATCTTGTGGCATTACATTTTAAATATGATTTCTGGCATATGACTGCCACGGCTGGCTCGGATATAGTCCAATCTGGACGTCCAATTTTCGATGACTTTTTCCAACATTTGTGGCCGTATATCGGCAATAACACGGCGAATGTTGTCTTCCAAATGGTCAAGCGTTTGTGGTTTATCCGCATAGACCAATGACTTTACATAGCCCCACAGAAAATAGTCTAGCGGTGTTAAATCACAAGATCTTGGAGGCCAATTCACAGGTCCAAAACGTGAAATTAGGCGGTCACCAAACGTGTCTTTCAATAAATCGATTGTGGCACGAGCTGTGTGACATGTTGCGCCATCTTGTTGGAACCACAGCTCCTGGACATCATGATTGTTCAATTCAGGAATGAAAAAGTTAGTAATCATGTCTCTATACCGATCACCATTGACTGTAACGTTGTGGCCTTCATCGTTTTTGAAGAAGGATTCCACCAGCCCATAAAGCGCACCAAACAGTCAGTTTTTCTGGATGTAACGGTGTTTTGACATACACTTGTGGATTAGCTTCACCCCAAATGCGGCAGTTTTGTTTGTTGACGTAGCCATTTCACCAGAAGTGCGCTTCATCGCTAAAGAAAATTCGCTTATGAAAATCGGGAACAACGGCAATCTCGTTTTGGGCCCATTCGATTCATTGTTCAGGCGTGAGTCTATTCATGATGAATTGCCAAACCAAACTGAGAATAATTCAATTGACAGCTGTTAAATCGGTCGCCATCTTGGAAAGTAATGCCAACTTAAACTTCTATACCTGGAAAAAAACACTCTTTAGCTCTGAAGGGGCCTTGTATCAAAATTTCTTCGGGACCCTTTTTTCGATATTGTTAGTGAACTGTAGTCACTCATATTGGGGCCCATGTAGCTTGAGGCCCCGTATAATTGATAAGGCTGATTCGGTGATAGCTACGCTCCTGCATCTAAGCATCCTCTTTATTTAAAGCTTTGATTTTAGAAGAATGGAAATAGGAACACATCATTTTCATTTGTATAGTAATTAATTACAATGAATGCTCTATATTTTTAATATTTTAAGATTTGTTGTTCGAAGATTTTAACAGCACACTGCTGCATTTGGCGACAAACGTTTATCGCCAAGTGGCACCAAGAATAAACCCGCGTTTTTCAAAATGGCGTCAGAGATGAAAACAAGAGCGGATAACGTAGTTTTCCAAGTGGCGTCAAGAGACGAAAAATATCGAAAAAACGTGGATTTCTAAAGTGAGCAACATAGGAAACATCAAATGAAAACTAAGAAATTAAATACAAATTCTTTCCAAATTTCGAACATCCGTACCAAAATTCTATCAATCTTTCTTTCATACAAAAAACAATCATAACTTTAATATTTTTTATTCAGAAGAAAATCTATTCGTCGTGTTTTTACGATGAAACGTGGTTTCTAAAACGAATTCTACAAGAAAATCTAAAAAATCATCACTTCTAAACCGCAGCTGAAGTGAGAAGCTAATGAATGCTTTAGGCTGATGAACTAACGATCTACAATTTCTCTGAAACGCAAATTATTTTCAAATGTGGACATCCATGCCGAAAGATTTTCAATCTCTTTCACTCATTCACTAAGCAATCATTTCTTTCTTACCTCTTTCATTCAAAATAATAAAAAAACAATTGATCGAACTTCAAAAAAGAAAAACGTGGTTTCAAGAAAATAACTTAAAACTTTCAACATGACCATCGGAAAAAAAAAATGACCGCAGTTCAAATCCTGAAAAGCTAAAAAAAAAATCTGTTCCAAGTAGGGTTTCTACTTCCCTAAATTTTGTAGGGATGCCATACTGTAAACTTTATCGCCAAATTTTTGGGGCCAAAAAATTTGTTCCCAAGAAGTGTGCCTTTCTAGGAAGCTAGGAGAGAGAGTGCGAACTCATGTGTCATCCTTGTCACTTGACCATGGTTCAAAATTACAAGGTCCGTCGCCAAACACCCTTGAGTAGCTGAATAGAGCGACGTTAATGTTCACTCACTCACTGAAGCTCGATAAATTTAGCCTGCATTCGCCCCTTTACACGCTGAGTTTTCAGTGGTATTTGGTCTCGAACTTGTGTCACGCCGGTCATGAGTTCCTGATCATAACCACTAGATTGTCGGGGCCTTAGTTTATTAAAAAACTGATCATCATAATTAATTATAAGTGCGTAAATCTTAAAATAAATTATAATAAATAAATATAGGATGAAAAACAAATAAAGTTATTTAAAATACCCCCATGAAATGTTTCAGAATCAAGAAATATTTCCTTAAAGTGTAAAGAAATGTATCATTTTCTTTTCGTTATGAAGTACTAAATTTGAAATAATATGGATCTGGAAGTCGTAAAACATTACACTCGTCAGATTTTAGGGTTTTTTCCCATTAAAAGTTGCGCTTATTTAATAACTGTAGAAATATTTATATTTTTAGCTCTAATAAAAAGCAAATAACACACAGTAAAATGCATTGTTTTATGTTAAAAGAAATTACATTTGCAGTAATATGTATAAAAACTGAAGGAGTATACTTAATATTTTAAAATCAAATAATCATTATCAAACATTATAAAATGTAAAAACTTTTATCCATAAGGTGACCAAACGTCCTCCTTTAGGAAGGACAGTCCTTCTTTTATAGGTTCTGTCCTTCCTAGAAAAGTGTCCTCCTTTTCAATATTTTGAAATTCATCTGTTAATCTCTATTTTCAGAGATGAACAAAACATGTTTCTAACATGTCGAAGAAAGGTCTAAAACAAATATCTTAGAAAATAACAGTTTTCCATGGTGTTTTTTGACTTTAGCTCAAGTAAATTGGACAGATATATATATATATATATATATATATATATATATATATATATATATATATATAACTGTGTTGATCTTTTGTCAAAAGAAATACCTGATATTTAAATCGTTGACTATGGTTTGTTTGATGAAATTGGAAGACTGAATGTACATTTAAATTATAATAAATTGAAACAATTCGAACATCATGCTGAAAATGATAAAAGATGGGTGGAAATACTTAACCATCTAAAAAATGAACACATTCCATATAAAAATTTAGTTATTCCTTTTGAATTTACGTTGTGCTGTCCTGGAACTAATGCAGCGGTCGAAAGAGTTTTTTTCAGCTGGTAATGATTTTTGTGCAAAGACTAGTGAAAAATCAAAATTAAATGTTAATATTTTAGCAACAGTGCTTACCATAAAATTCAGTATGAAGGATATTTTTTGTCCGAACTTTCTAATACATTAAAAAATGATACGTTGACAAAAAAAGTAATTCATTCAGTGGGGGGAAAGATAATAATTTAAGATAATAATTAAAAGATAATAATTAAAAATAATGTAAGCGTAATTAGCGTATTTTTGTGTGAATTAATAAAACATTTCATATATTTAAGTTGTAATTTTTTCTTAATTTTTTTGTCCTCCTTTTCATTGTAAGAAAATGGTCACCTTAATATTATCCATGAAAAATATTTATTACTGCTCGTATCTATGATAAATTTCATTTTTAGCTTGTTATTAAATGGGAAAATGAACCAACAGAAAAAAAAACAAATTGGAATAATTTTGATTATTATGTTCTGTTTAAAAAGGAGCTTTTGTAACGTTATTTTTACAAAAATATTTAAAAGAGTCCGTACAATAGTAATTAATATAAAACATGGTTTATCGTTCTGAAAAACGTGCGTTATTTACAACCCACACTCAAAAATATACATAAGAAACCCCCCATCGATTTAAAAAAAGCATTTTACGATAATTTCTTTTTCGAAAAAGAATTCTAGTATTTCTCTCTCTCTTTCTGACCCTCTGCTAAGCTTTAAATTTTTTTTCTCAAAATCATAAACTTCAAAGATAAAAAAAAATGTTACTTAAGAAAAAAATAAGTTCATTTAAAGCTTCTGAAATTTTCTTTGAGGAAAGTTACTGACATAAGCACATTTCAATTAAGTTTACAAAAGGAAAAAATACTTGAAAGAACAAGAAGGATCTGATTTTCTGTTGGCTTTATTTGATGAAATTTCTCATCGCCAAATGGCGACAACTGGCAAACATATCCGGTGTTAAACAGTTCTCCCTTTCAGAATGGGTAGAACTTTTCTGCCGCCAACATCTCTCCAGAATTGTTGTCTTTGATTGGACGCTCTCGTACTAAACAAACGTGTGCGTGAAATATTATTTGAATAAACATTTTAAGTACTAATTCGAAGAAATTCGTCGAACATTCTTAAAAAAAATATTATATAAACTATGTGATTTAAAATTTTTAAGTTAATATTCGATACACAGAAAAGTTATTTTTTTTAAATAATAGCAACGTGTTTTTTTGGACTTGAGTTTTGTTTTTTAAGCTTCATCTACCACAACTATGAGGTCAAAATTGAAGGTAGGTAATAACTTAATTCTAAATTTTGCTTCTTAATACATATATTTAGAAAGTGAATTGACTTTATATTTATGTCCAAGATAGAATTAAAAGAGTGAATACAGACGTTGGTTGCTTTGGTAGAAATAAAAAAAAAACATAATTCACTAGTTAAAATTTGAGATTTTCTTTAGTGTGTTAAATATTTTCTTTTCAAATAAACTCAACTTTGAAACTTATAAAACAACCTTATAAACAACATCAGATTAGCTTTCATATATGCATTGATAAGAACAGGTAAATACTTGTATAAAAAATATATTGATAAATATCTATTTATAAAATACACCTTAAAAAATTTAAGTATAATGTATGGATTTTATTTAATTGTGATGCTAAAATTATTATCTCTGTTTAATATGCTTTTCTTCTAATAGTCGTTACAACAAATTTTTTTTATATATATATAATTATTTGTAGCATATTCTTTGCCTAAAGTAATTAGACAGTTTATTAATATAAATAGTATGTTATATATTTGAAAAAAGCACATTTTGATACATATAAAATTTCATAATGATGGCATATAAATTTTATGGGTGACAGTAAATAAAATTTTATCAATTATATTTTATGCTTAAGGTTATTTAACAAACTGAATTGATGCAAAAAAATTGAAAAAGCATTTATTTGTTTGAATTTGAACCTTTCTAAAGGGATTCCATTATATAACCGTTTAGAAATGATTAGCTAGTGAATTAACTTGATATCTTGAATTTAACACAGAATGACTAATATTCAATTTCAAATATTTATAATTATACATTTAGTTTGTTACCTTTTGCTGTATTTTCTAACACGATGTAGATTTTTAACGCCTGTCACTACTAAAAATGACATATTTTGTGCAATTTGCTTATGGATCTGCTCGCAAAGTTATGATACAAGACGTAACGTGTAATAAAATGTTAAACACACGTCATATAGAATTTCTTTTGAATTAAAGCATAACTATATGAGTTTAATTCGATTATATCTTTTTTTTCAACGTGTTTCTTTAGCGAGCGTATTATTCGTTTCAGAGTTAACGCTAAAATTATTTATCCAAAGGAAAAGTAAAGATAATTTTTACTTAATTTACTGTGATACTCAATATGAATTTGACACATACTTTAATAATTAAAAAAAAAGTTCTCCAACTATTGATTGATATTTAGATGCATAATCTCTAAATATGACGCTAAAATAATTCTCATATTTTAAAAACTTATTGTTTTTATAAAATTATTATTCACTTTTAAAAACATTTTTGATATATTAGTTTATATTTATAACATGTTTAACCACTGCTGATACATTTATAAGATCAAAATATGCGATATTTAAAAATGAAAATCATAATAATATTTTTTTAATTTAACAGTTTTTAAATAATTGCTATTTATTTTAAAAAACTAATATTTTTGATAAAAGACTTAACAGTGATTGGAAAAAATAATTGAATTAAAATGAGTTAATTTTAATCCCATTCAAAGTATTTTTTAATATTTTGCATAAAATTAATGCAGCATTTATCAATCAGTATTCCATTTGACCCACGAAACACCATTTCATCCATGTCACGGATGGAGTCAGTTCATTTCATGGAAAAATAAATTGCCCTTAATACATGGGACATTCTTAATATCCAACTCTCAAGTGTGGAATCTTTATTCATGTTACACTAAATTTGCTTGAATGAGTTCCGCTTGAATAAGTGTTTACATCTGGATCGATTTCCATTACTCTTCCGTTGAAAAGCTGTAATGAACACTTAAAAGTAAAATTGTGAGGGTTACTTCCTTCTTTATTGATAATTTAGTTCTAGAGTATCGTCAAGTGGCATCTTGGCAAACATATTAAAGCCGCACTAGTTTGAAGCACTTTAAAGCATATTTAGTAAAAGCATCAAATAAAATTTAATTAAAAATACCTAAGTAAATTCCTAAATTTGTGTCTTGTTACGCGAATTTTAAAATTCAAAATATAAAACAAAACTATCATTTGTATTTTATTTCATTTTTAATACTAAATTTAAAAAAAAATTCTCTTAATACATGCTGTTCATTTGGATTCATGTAATGCTATTATCATATAATTCATTCAAAGCAATAAGAAAAATTATTTTTTATATGTATAAATGGTTGCTAAATGTTTATAAACAAAAAAAAATTAAAAAATATAACTAACAAGAAAATTTTATACAGGGTGTCACTAAACTCAAGGACAAGCGGGTACAGGATGAAAGTGGGTGGATAAATCATTTCAGTTCAGGGAAAAATAAATAAAATATTTTCATTTTCACTTGGTTAAGTGATGACTTGTATACTTTTGAAAAATATGGGAAATTGACTCAATCCCATCTTTAAGTACCGTTACACAACATATTTCACACAATTTTTCCGTAATTTTTACAGATTAACATGATCTTACATAACCTCAGTGACATAACGTACAACTCCGCACCGTTGGGGGGGGGAGGAGGATTCTAGGGGACCTAAAACCTGACTTTGCAAGGAGACCCTAAAATTCTACACTAGGCCACTCATTACCTTGCTGTTAGTATAGTAATATACAGTCGAACCTCTTTATAACGAGCTTCTATATTGCGAAATTTTCTATGTAGCGAACTTTTTCCTGGAACCTTGAACATTTCCCGATTTTCTTCGTAAAATAATCTCTCTATAGCGAAGTGCATTTTCTATAAAACGAACTTGTTCTTCTGTGATTAAATTTTTGTTCTCCCAATTTTCAAAGTATTTAAGATCATTCAAGTTATTTTCTCCTTGACACATTTTTCGGTGGTCATAAATCGTGTGAATTAGTTTTATTAGATCCTAACTCGCCGAGAGCAATAGAGTTCTGGACGTTTCATCCACCTTTAACCCCCACTGTCTAGTTCACTAGAAACATCTTCTATATCCTCTTTCACTCTCAGTGAAGTTGTCCCCTGTCCCCGTGTTCTAGTTAAAAAAATAACATAAGCTTAGTATTACTTGTATGCTTTAAATTAGAAGGTGTCCTTAAAATTCATTAATTTTAATATAAAATTAATTTCTTAAAATTGAAAATACAGTTAATTCTTCGACATTCTTTTTTCTTGTTTTCTTGCAGTCTTTCTTTCTTTTTTATAGGTAAGGTATATGAAATAAACATATATGAATTTTAAAAAAGATGTGAATATTTACTTTGTTTAATAAATACTCGTAGTGTTTATTAATTTTAAAATTGTTTTATTGTGGTTTATAAAGTATATTAAAAGATGAACACCTATATAACGTAATTTCCATGTAACGAACTTTTTTCCGGGATTTAGCTACTTCGTTATATATAGGTCCGACTTTATATAGCAAAAATACTAAATTAGTTAAAAGTAATTCAGTTAGGATCAGGGTTTGAGGAAGAGACATAACTTAACTCTGATTATCTATAAATAGAAAAAAAAGCATAACATGAATATAAGTTATTTCAAAAGAGGATCCATTTAGATAAAAATCCAAAATGGTACAACTCTTGTAACTTTTCTATCCATAAACAGTATTGCCATTTTTTTTTGTTTGAAAAACATCTTCATTTTAAAAATAAAATTACGAAACAATGCTTTTGTGCACCCAACGATTCTTAGGAATGGAAAAACGAGAACATGTATGGTGGTCAATAAAAAAAAGAACAGAGCGATATATAGAGATAGATAATGATGCTATCTAATATGAGTGAGACGAATAGAGACTTATAAGTCAAGTGACTGTTACCAATCTGTGCAATTATATCATCTTTGTTGTAACATTATCATTATGATGATGCTATTATTGCTAGAATGATTGCTCCTCTTTCATCCCTTTCCCAATTAATGTTGTTTCGGGACTCCCTGTATACAATGTAATGTAAAAGTAAATTCATAGAAATATATATTTCGCGACAAATGTTGAATTTTTTCCAGAAAACTTCCAAAATGTTCCCAATAAAAAGGCACAGTTTTACTGCATATAACTAAGCATAATACTTAACAAAAGAGGAAAATGGAAGAATTTTATTTTAATTTTAAATTTTGAAGTTTTCACATAATTTATTTTATAATTGTGGAACGCAATAAACCCTAAATGTTTGCTTTTTATTAATACACTGCATCCTATGAAAAATGCTTCTTCTATCTTAAAATAATTCATATCCTACTTACTGAAAAATTTGATATTCGTAACTTTGTTTCAAATGGTTGAGAATTTTGTGTGTGGTGTGTGTGTGCATATATATGTTGATACGTTGATCGGGGTTCTAGGATCTTAAACAAATCAGTCACAAAGTACGAGACATTTCTTTTAGAGTGATGAGAACTTTTATCATAAACCCAATCCTTTAAATATAGAATTCAACATCAATATTCGCAGAATAAATCTCAGATGGTCTTTACACTTCAACAACACTCAAACACAATAATCAACGTTTAAAATATACGCATGTAAAAGATTATTCACAAGCATAGCCGATCTAATCGGTAATCATGGTCAGGAGAAGTTTACTAATCGCTAGTTGAAATAAAACTGACTCATTCCGACCAACACCGGCGGAAAAAGACCCGGCGGAAACTTCCAGAAAGATCCACTTGCGCCATGGAGCGTGAAATAAGTGGATCACAAATTTCTCTAGAATAATCCAGAGGGTCCTGAACTCGGCAACATGGTCATCAATGTCACCAAATTGTTCGCCAAATTGGTGGCCAACTTGGTCACCAAATATGAGGCCAACTTGACTCTATCACCAAGACCTCGCTAAGTTAACATTGAATCATCATTATAACCTAAGGTACGGCGTTGTTTGTGAATATTACAATTTTAACATAAAATAAATATAACATCGAGTAATATAAATGCTTTACACATCGAAATACAAATTTTTTACACTATTTACACAATATTCGTAACAATACATACATACATACATACATACATACATATATATATATATATATATATATGAATTTACAATTTAAAGCATGGCGTAATACAAAGTCTTAAATTGGAGTAGGGACAGACATGATATCGGCTGTTTTGGATTATTTTTCGGTTTTTTCAGTTATTCTCAAGCAAGAAATTACACATTGTATTTCCAATCCCTGTTCTTTATCTGTCTCTAAAAAATCACTTTTATCACAAAGAAAAATTTTGGATGAGAAGTATTTCAGTGTCATGGACAAATTTCTTCGAAATGCTTTGTTACTTTTCATGAATTATTTTGAGTGTAGGAGTAACTTAATATTGGATAGTTTCTTTTATCTACGTAACTCTATCATCTTTTGCAAAATTGAATGTATCATCTTTTGCAAAATTGAATGAGTGTTAATTTATTTAACTCTATAAGGCAACACGAGAGCTACTGGCAGAATGTCCAAAAGAACCGAGTTCACCTGAAGAGAGTTTAGAGCTGCAAATCGATCTCTCGGGAAACACAACCTTCCTTACGTCTAGTCTTTATCGAAAAAAAATGAAAGTTTGTGAGAGGTTTTCACCTCTTTCTTGGGCATCTAGATAATTGGGAGGTAGGGAAGAAACACTCGCCATGATACAATCAATCTTTTTACGGATCACACAATAAAGCGACGCAAATTCAATTAATAATAGTAAGGGAATGCTTCGGTGCTAATCGTGAAAGTGGAACAACAACGATAATACATGAAAGATTAGGAGACTATTAAACTCGATCCTTATTTTACCTACGATCTAATCCATTATCCGATTTAACCTCAGTGAACAATCGTCACTTTAAAGCGTTCTCCTAATAAGTAGTATTCACAATAATTCAATAATGATACCTGTCAGTAACGATCTCACCTGATTTCTGGTTTATCTCATCCCCTACTCTGTATTCTAGCTAGAAAACTTCTACTATATATAGTAAACTTAATTTGCATATCACGATTTTCTTCTTCCGAAGGGTTGGTTGTGAATAACGCGAATTGATATCCCAAAGATTTCCAAGAAAATTAAGTGGAAAGATCGCAAATAGATCCGTCATAAGTTCACATTTTAAAGAGTGGAATTTAAAATTTCGAGGGAAGCGGCCCCGGTTTAATATATCAGCCTGACATTACAGACCCCCAAAATTTCAAACACCCTTCTCTGACTCTCAACTCATGAATGAGTGATATTAAAGGTTCCTCAATTATACTAAGAATGCCTCTGCTACTTATGTACAGACATTATTTTCTTTTTTCCTTGGAGAAAAACAATAATATCTGTAATTGCAAATAATATTAAACATAGAATTAATATTCTTGAACATTTTTTAGAAGAGATTTTTCACTGAGGCAGTTTAGTGATCTAGTCTAGGATGCCACACCTTCCAATTTTTTCATGAGATCTTTCAGTTTGTAAGAGGGAAATTTTAACATTAACCCCTACTTCTCGCTCCCGTCAAAATCACGGGGTGAAATTTCCTTTTCTATTTCTCTTGCCGGTGATATTTCCGGGCTGGAGTGCTCAAAAGTAACTCGCTAAAAAGATTAAAAATGTCTGTTTCTTTTGCCCGGAATCATGTTTATTTCTCACAAGATGGCAGTAACAGATTATTAGTAGCGTGTTTAGAGATAATTATTTTATTTTAAACTAGATGTTGTAGCACAATCAAACATTTACGTTTTTGTTGTAACTTTAGCTCAGTAACTTAGTCCCCCTCTTCGTCAATAGATGTAGTTTGCGTTCTGCGATAAATATATATATATATATATATATATATATATCCTTCAGAACTTTCGCAGAGACCTGACACTTCATTCTGCCAAACTGGAAATTAAAAGGATTCTTAGGGAATCATTTTGCCTTACAGCTTCTCGTGTTGCTCGTGATAAGCCTTGGAGTACACTATGTAAGAAATCCCACGGTATTCCAAGTTCTCCTCGTGCTGCTGCTGTGGCTAAATTTAGACTTTTAACCGGACATGACTGCCTTTGTGCTCATATGTTTCGTTTTAGTTTAGTGGCTTCACCTATCTGCGTTTTGTGTGACACTGGACAAGACATGACTGCCGCTCATTTGGACGAGTGCTCTGCACTGAATGATCTTAACTGCATTGCAAAAAGGTATTGGAGAGCCCGTTGCCTAATGACCTGATGGTCAATGGCCTGGCATTTGTAAAATAAAATAATATGTATATATATATATAATATTGTATACGCATTATGGAATTAGTTTGGAAGTGAATCGGATTCTACTTTAAGTATAAAGAGATCTGAGATTGATTTTGAAATAAATGATTGTTGTGAAAGTTTGGTTAGTGAACCTGAAAGCAGTGATGATGGATTTGTACTGTTACCTGTGATATTTGCCTTTTTATCACAGGCTTTGAAATTTATCTTGCAAGAAAAAAAATTTCTAATGTGTTTTTACATTGAAAAAATGTAATAAAATTCTCTTTTAATATTTGAAACATATGGTTTTTTTAACTTTTTGACATTGCTAGAAAACCAACATTCAGTCATAATAACCCTAAATGTTGGCCAAATAATTTTTTTGTATTTAAAGCTAACAATTTACCCAAAATTTAAAAATAAATATATATATATTGAACATACACTACTTGGTTTTAAATTATTTTCTTGAATTAAAAATAGGCATTTATGACCGTTTTCTTCAGAATTATGTGACTGTTAAGAGGTTAAATGAAAGAACTTCCCCCTTCCCCCCCTAGAATAGCTCTGTGTACTCGCAGGAATTCGCAGACTATAGTTTAACAACCGCTTCATCATAAGATAATTGCGGTTATATCATATTTTATAAATGAATGAATATTTGAAACTATATTGATTCACGCCTATTCACAATTGATTCGCTGAAAAACTTTTTATTATGAAATTATTTAATTAAAGTTGTTAAAATTTGAACTCTTTAAAAAATCTAGAATTTTTTAATAGTTGCTCATACTGAACAAAATACAATGTATCAAATTTTTTGAAGACTGTAAAAGAATAGTTTATTGTAAAATGTGTTACCTATTAAACATAACGCATTTTTAAAAACTTTTAAAATTTAGAAATTATTTTTTAACTTTGTTAGTGTATAAGAACAAATAATAAATGCTACTGAACTTATTTTAAATAATAGAACAAATTCAAAAACTGAACTTAAGTCTTATAAAAGAGGGGAAAGTTCCGTAATCACATTTTTTTTTCTTAGTTTTATCAATTTCTGCTTATTTCATTCTAGGTACGTAACGACTTAGACTGTATTTATTTAAAACTATAAGTAAACTGAAGAAATAAATATTATATATTTTTGACGTTTATGTAATATAAACACAAGTATCCCAAAACGTACATTTTTCCGTCTACGCTGTAGTGAAATTCAAATCTTTCCAATATTTATTTTTTTCTGTTAACTCCACTCACTGCATCCATTTTGATTCCCTTAGGAAATAATATTTACAATTATTGTTGCCAGCAATTCATGTATTTATTTTTCCTTTTGCTTATTTATTTTATTGTAGTTTTCCGTACATTATATTGAAATGCTTATACAATAAAGCTTGTTTTTATGCGGTCCTTTTTTATGTGATTTGTTTCGTGTCATTTTATTTCTGTGCAATCTTTTCCTACACGCTATATAAATTTCAACGACTTTAGCGCCACTGCAATGTTTTCTATCTATGTGTACATTACAAGATGCTGTGTTCATTTAGTATAAACAGTCTTCGGGGACAATTCTCATTCCATCGCTTTCTCTCAACTCGCTGGCAGAAAGCGCTTCATTGAAGACCAAACTTTCAATGACAGTGACATTATCAATAATTTGATAGATTATGAAAACGGACAAGAACTGAATCCTTTTAGAACGGATAAAATATATTCAGGGACAACTTTCAAGCACACACACACACACAAATCGGAAAATCATTTTTCTTAATATATATTCCAATTCCGTGAGGAGTTTGAAATTCCAAAAAAAGATTCGATCATGCGTATCTGGTTATAGTGACACATAAAGCAACTGACCAACCAACCGTCATCTCATAAACTTATCACTTACTTTATTGTACCAAAAAATAAATCAATTGAAATTGTATTTTCAAGGGACGATAGCAATTTTGAACTAATTCATCACAGGAAGATACGCGCTTTGGATTACGATGAGTAGCAGTGAATTATGTATGAGCATTTTGAAAACTTCTCCATATACACAATGAGAAATTAAATGATTCTAAAAATGCTTTCATGTGTTATTTAATTGTTTATTATATTTGTAAGCATCTTCTCATAAATTTCATAAATCATTGACGTATTTTCTAAGCTCGACTTTTTTTTATGCGTTCTCTCTTCGCAGCATAAAAACAAATTTTCAGTAATATGTCGACAAATACGTTTGTTATATGTGTTTATGAAATTTTTGAATATATTTTTTTTTTTTCTTTTTAAGCGGTCCCTAACTACCGCAGAAAAGTAGGTTTTACTGTAATCTCTTTTCTGTTGTCCTGGAAATCAGAAACTACATTTAGATTAACACTTTTTGAAAACAGTAGTAAAAGAGAAATATCGTTTTTTAGAGTAGCAAATTCATGTAATGATACATTAAAATAAAATCCTTTTAATGCAATTGAAAATGTAAAAAAAAATAAACGGATTGTATTGTTAAGATAATAACTTGATAATTAAATTAATATCAGAAAACAAATCTTAAAGAGTTATATGTATTTTTGATAAGAATAAAAATACGAAAGTTAATATGTATAAAAATTAAAAAAAGTCATATGAATTCGGAAAACATGATGTATTTTGAAAGAAAAAACTTTTTTTAAAGGAACAAAATTAAATATTAATTCCATGACAACTGATAATTATATTATTTTGATATATCTATTTAAGAATTGTGTAAAATTATAGCTATATATAATTCCTTTTTAACAAGTGTTATATTTTCACTTAGCTAGTAATATTATGGAAGCAAATATAAATTTTCCATAATTATTTTAGTTTGTTGAATATAAATGAAATAAAAATGCACATATTATATTTTTCTCGTTTACATCGTGTTTTATTTTGCGAATTTAAATTATATTAAAATGATATAATGCCTTGCGGAAGAAAAAAAAATTCTGCTGGTATTGAAAACACGTATTTAATTACACGAGACAATTTGATAAAGAGAAAATTAGCGAATTCCTAAAGAGAATTTCTGTCTCTAATCTGTTTGCTCGGCTGTCTCCTAAGTGAATAGGAAAATTAAGAGGTAAATACAAAAGGGGTACTTCTTTGAAGATTTTACAAATAAAAAAGTGAAGCGTCACAGCAATAGAAGAAATTTGGGAAAAGTCACGTTTATTTGTCAATTAACTCGAAACTAATTAAGCTTGAAAGCTTGAATTTTCAGGATTTTCATCTTAAATTCCATTAACGGATTACGAAGCATTTCAAAAAGCTAATTAAAGTATTTAGATTAAGATCAATAATGTACATGACCAGGTTGTTTAATAACTTCATTCATGTTGTTTTAAAAGCAGTATCTCGTAATGGGTCTCTAAATTCACATGCTTGTACAAATGATATGTAATCTAATAATATTCATATAACAAAATGAAAGGGAAATTTTCACCTAATTATGCTTCTTAAAAGTGAAATCACAACACCAAAAAATAATGCACGAGCGTCAAACTGGTTTTACGCTGGTCATCATAGTTTGGGGTGGCGTAATGTTTGATCACAAGACTTCTCTGTTATACATTGACTGCCACGTTTGACAGCGGAACCGTTACGTCACATGTGGATGTTGTTTTGCCCTTGTTGCGGGAAGCACCTAACACGGTATTCCAGCAAGACAATGCTCGATCGCATGGCGAATTAACTGTAACTGCATTTGTTACCATTTTCTGGCTGGCACACTCTCCAGATCAAAATCCCATCGAACACCTGTGAGATCTCATTGGATATGACGTGAACCGAGGATAACTAAAGCAAACGTGGATGAGCTAGCTGATCACGGCATTGGATGTAGCTCTTCGATGATTACCTCTGACAACCATCAATGTACTAATTGATAGAATGCCTCTCCAGATTGCAGCCTACATAGCTGCCAGGGTGGGTAGATTAGATACTGAAAAAACTGGTTTAAAATAATTTCATAAATCTGTTTTTTTAATCATTGTATATCCACTTTTCTAATATGGCTCCTAAAATTTACATGAAGCTACGTGCATTATTTCTTGGTGTTGCAATATCAATTTTGAGGAATGTATAATATATTGAATAAGATGAAATAACCTTAAATAATACTTATATCTATAATATAGTATGCATGCACGCACACAGACAGAAACGTATATATACATGGAATAACCTGCCCCAAGTAGATATTTTCTTTATTGTTAAATATTATATTTGTGTGTTGTCGTGGCATACTTGAGGAGATTTGGTACTTGTTGCTTGTTATTATTTCTTGAAGTAGGACATTTCAAACAGTACATACGAAACCTAATTCTTAAAACACAAACGCAAACAGACAAACAGGCAGCGGCGATTACGTGACGAATGCAAAGATACAAAGACAAAGAGAATGAGCACAAATAACTTTCGTTTTATATATCGGCTGATATCCATGTTAAAACATTGTTTAATAAAGTTATTAATATTTAAATAAATATTAGCTTTATCACTAACTAAAACATTTTTACGATAAATATAGTTAAAAATATTATTTTTATATATACATATTGATAAATTTGAATTCCAGTAAGGCACTTTCAGAATGTTAAAATTAAAAGCATCTCTTTTATCATAAATATTACTATGTAATTTCAAATCCTTAATATACCATTTTACAACTAAGTAATTAGTTTTAATTGGATTATTACTAATCTTAACTTAGGTTAAGTAAGCCGGATAAAAATTAATATTGAGATTTAAATTATCATTTTCACCAAAAATAATTAAATCATCAATATATCTAAAAATGTAATAGTCATTATTAATAAAATATATTTATATTCATAAAAGTGTAAATATAAATTAGCCAAACTTTTGCTTGTTGGGCCTTCTTGTGGCAGGCCTTTGTTTTGTTAATATAGTGAACCATTAAAATTAATGTAATTTTCTTTTAAGACAAATTCTATGAGAGTTTTAAATTTGTTAAAATTAATATTAAGATTATAAATTCTGTGGTTTTATAAAATTACTTTAATAATATCATTGATATCAATGGAATTGAAAAGATCTTCAAAGTCATAACTATGAACAGAATAAATATTTTTATTTTTAAGGCTACAGTGGAAAGTTAAAATGTGGAAAATTGACTAAAACATCGAAAAATTTTTTTTGGCTTATTTTAATATTATATTAGCTCCTCTATCAAACGCAAAAAATTTTTTTTGGTTTCATGCATTTTTTACTGAGTTATGGGGTAGTTCCGATTAAGTCATCCATGACCACACCCCTTTGTTTACATTCTGATGTCATGCTGACAAAGCTGTCATGTACTTTGACAGTACGAATTTTATTTACTGTAGACATAGCCTCTCTAATTTTTATTTTTAAATGTTAATTTATCAAGGTCTGGATGGCAACAATTTGTTTTAACTGTATCTGAGACCTAAATCGGCATTATTTGTTTACAATTCGTTCGAACTTGCGTTTGCATTTTTCGTTCAATTTCATTCAAACTTTATATTGATTTTACCAAAACAAAAAGTTCTTTTCAGAACTAAAGTTCATTTTAAATTGCTTTTGTTTTTTAAAATTTTTATAATGGATCTTATATCATCGAGATATAGAAAACCTAAAGGTCGTCCTACCAAAAGGAGAAAGATGTTGGCTGAAAATAGCAAGAAGCGATGGCAGAAATTTTCTAAAACTGTTGATGAAAAAAACAGTAATAGTACGGTATTGCAGAGAGATACATTGTCTGAACCGAGTACATCTTCCCAACCTGAGGCAAGCTATATTTTCACCCACAAGGCTGTGTTTTCTGAATTATTGCAGAAAGTTCCTTGTAAATATTGTACAAACTGTACCCTTGTTATAAAACAACACCATTCCATGGGGTATTCTACAAAGATGGAACTTTTATGCGAATCATGTCATGAAAGCTATGGAAGTGTTTTTTCAAGTTTCCAAGAAGAGGCCAAAAATTCACATGATATAAACAGCAAACTGGTGAGTGCCTTCCTATCCATAGGCAGAGGGCATGCTGCTTTCGAAACGTTTTCATCTGTGCTCAACATGCCAACAATGGACCGAAAAACATTTGCCAAATGCATGCACAACTTATCCGTGAAAAACAAAGAGGTGAAGAAAAAAATGCTCGAAATGTCACGTCAAGCTGCTAGAGAAGCTCAAGTAAAAGTTGATGCTTCTCTAAAAAATCAGGAAATAATTGATGTGAGTGTATCATATGACGGTACTTGGCAAAAGCGAGGACATACACCTAACCTAGGATTAGGAATAATCATCGATATCCTTAGTGGTCTTGTCCTTGACTTTGAAGTATTGTCGAAATACTGTCATAATTGTGTAGTTGCTGGTCGAGATATGGGAATCGATAGTGCGGAGTTCTACATATGGCAAAAAGGACATGCGGATGAGTGTGACAAAAATTTCGATGGAACTTCTGGAGCCATGGAGATGCACGCTGCACTAATTATGTGGAGGCGATCAATTAGTGATTGCCAAATGAGATTCGTTTCCATGCTGAGTGATGGTGACTCAAAAACTTTTCAATTTTTGTCGGACAATAAAATATATGATTCTGATATAAAAATCGAAAAGGAAGAGTGCCTGAATCATATTGCAAAGAGGCTAGGCACATCGTTACGTAACAAAGTGAAACAATGGAAGGTGAAAAAAGTGACTCTTGGTGGGCGTAAGCAGGGAAGCCTTACAGATAAAAATATCACAAAGTTGCAAAATTACTATAGAAAGGCAATAAAAGATAATGTCCCTGATACCGATAAAATGAAAACTGCTATATATGCCAGTCTGATGCATTGCTCGTCAACTGGCAAAATGCCTATGCATGGTAAGTGTCCTGAAGGGGAATCATCATGGTGTTTCTATAAAAGAGCTATAGCCAAAGGTGAAACCCCAGGGTCACACAGTTCCATGAGAACTTACTTGTCGCCACAAGTAGTGGAGAAAATTATGCCTGTTTATCAACGTTAAGCTTTAGAAACCATTCTTGAAAGAGGCGTAGAAGGCAAGACGCAAAATTCGAATGAAAGTCTGCATAGCTGCATTTGGCGAAAATGCTCAAAAGAGGTATTCGTCTCCAAAAGAAGGCTGGAAATAGCAGTAACGGATACCATCGAAAAGCACAATTTGGGCTATGTAAAATCTCTTGAAGCGAAAGAGGACCCATGTCTAAATGACAGTTTTTCTTTGACTATTGCAGAAAGACAAGATAAACGACGCATTTCTCAGAATATTTCTACAAAACAAAAGAAAAGGAAAAGAAGCCACGAATACAAATGCAGCCTATAGTGCCGGTGCTTTTTAAATTTTTTATCAGACTTAGCAAACAGTTTTCTTGTTATGTGTAATTAGATTTGTTATTTTTTTGAATTTTGTAATTTAATTGTATTGAAATACTTTATTTTTACTCATTGTGATTAATGAAATATATAATATATTATCTGGTTGATGAAATAATAATGAAATACATTCTGTTAATTTACTTTAGATTCTATTGGAATGTGTGTTCTTGCTTACTTCAATTTTTATCACTATATATATTACATGTCAATGTGACTGTTACAATAAATATTGCAGAATCTTATACATATATTCTATGTTTATCTTATCTTTATGATATTAGTGTTTTTCAAATTTATATGAATGTCTTTAATTGTTTTTAAAAAAATTAAGTTTTTTCCTTTAGAATAATAATAGCTGTTGTTCTAAAAAATTAAACCTTCCTCGAAAGCATTGAATTTTTGTAATTTAATCCCTTTGAAATACTTTATTTTTACTCATCATGATTAATTAAATATATAATATACTATCTGGTTGAGATAAAACAATGAAATACATTCTGCTAATTTACTTCAGATATTATAAGAAAGTTCTAGCTTACTTCAGTTTTTATCACTGTATATACCACGTGTCAATGTGACTGTTACAATAAATATTGCAGAACCTTATGTATATATATTCTGCATCTATCTTATATTTGTATGATATTAGTGTTTTTCAATTTCAAATTCATATTTATATCTTTAATTTTTTTTTAAAAAAAAAATAAGTTAATTTCCTTTAAAATAAAAAAAACTGTTTTTCTCAGAATCAAAAATTTGCCTCGAAACCAAAACTCAAAATGTTCCATGCGTTGCAATTTTTGTCGAATTATAACGAAACTTTCCAAAAGTATTCATCTAATGTATACTTATAAATTCTTGGATGCATTGTGGTAATAGTGATAGGGTGAAAGAAGAAATTAAAGTTTTTTATGTAGGAAATCATTAAAATTCTTGAAATTTTTATATACAAACTTGCGTTTACCCATATTTTGTAAATTATCATATAAAACATTACATTGTATGCATACATTTGTAAAGAATTGCTTAAAGAAGTTAAATCAGGTAAAAATATGAAATTTTAAAAAAAATCAAAACGCATGGAACGTTTTGAAATTTTTAAATTTTCGTTTAAAATTTTTTTTAATTTTAAATTTTTTAAAAACTAATCATTTTTTTCTCACCAAATTTTTTATATGGTTTTAGTTCTAAGTTACATGCAGCCAGTAAAAATTTGGGGCATGTTTGTAAAAAATTAATTTTTTTTTTACTGTCCACTGTGTAGCCTTAAAAAATCTATAATATCTTCACTATTTTAATTATAGCTTTATTACATTGCTGATTAATAAAGTTATGTATAATATTATGAAGTCATTTGCCCGCAGTAGTAATATATGTTTTAAAACCATTTGTCACAGTTCTAAATTTAACAGGACTTTTATGGAATTTTGATGTTAAAAATATATATGGATACTTAATTTTATTAACACAAAAACCTAATTTTTATTAATAGCAATAAAACGATTACTAATTTAATTATGTGACAAATCTAATTTTTTAAAAGATTCATTAATTATAAAAAGTGTTCATCAAGCATATTATAATAAAAATACTTACAAATCACAGCATAGTTACCAGGTACTTTATCAATGTAAACTATGATAAAATTCTTTTGTAATTCATAAATTTTCTGTTTTATATCTTTAAACATAAATTCATATTGAGAATGGCAGCTAAAGGTCTCATAAGGTCTTTTAAAATATTGTACTTATATTCATCAAATGCCTGTATAGGTAGTCCATATTTAATTGCAGATTTTGCAATAAAATTATCTATATCTTTATTAATTTGTGTTTTAACAGTATTGTTATATATATATATATATATATATATATATATATATATATATGTGTGTGTGCGCATGTGCGTGTGTGTGTGTTTGTGCAAGAGGCATGACAGTGAATATAAGATGTCTGAGACATAAAAATTGTAAAGAAAAAACAAAACAATTAATTTTGTAAATAATAAATAATACGTAGATGTCGCAAACTTGTTCAGAATTATATAAGGGAGGATAATGACAAAAATAGTACAAAATATTTGGGTCCCTTTATGATGCTATTTTATTAAGTCTATGCTATTTTATGGTGTCGGAGACGCCTGGTCATCTCTACCAGAAGCCGTTTGGGGAAAAAGACAAGACCACTAGGGCATATGCGATGTAAATCAAAACTGTCTTGTTCATCCGGTATATATTACAGTTGATAGTTATATATTGCAGTTGATAGTTATATATTACAGTTGATACAGTCGGTGCACTATGGACACTACCCGTGTCCATAGTGCACCGGCTGCAGTTATGATAGTAGGATAAATAAATTAATAAAGTTGATTCGGTTCGAGAGGTTGAAGTAAGGTCAAGGAGCAAACATTAAATGCTTTATGGCCCATTCCTGTCGTGCTATTATAATCAGGTGCTAGAGAATATACTTCCTAATGATCATAAAGAATACAGCATTATACACTAAACACAAACAATTTTGTTGGTACTAAATTAACCTACGTATTCTGGAGCGTTACAGAGTCACGACCTCCAAAAAATCATGTTTTTGTTAATAATTAAACTAATTAATTCTTCAGGGGTTAATTCTTTCTGTAATTAACAATTGCTAGGTCCGAGTTTGACGTCAAAGATAATATATTCAATCCGACTTCAAATGTTGAAAGAGACACCACAGTTTTTACACCGGGGCTTGGGACGGCATTGCCTACGATAGCAAGTAGTCGCCGATCACTTTATGACGATTTTGCATCCAAACAATATGTGAAGCACATGTCGCGAACGGTACTCTTTGTTTAGTGTGTACAAAATGTCATTTACCAGTAGGATGATGTCGACTGCACACAACATGTATTATCCATCATTTGTAAATTGCTCAAATCTTTCCAGAAGGATCTTTTTCTCTTGATCTTTTACCTTAAAAGCATATTCGAGACATAAGAATCATCGCTTGCTATGCACTGCCGACTCGATGGATTAATTCTAAGGTATCTGACTACAGTCGGAATTGCAATTTTGCAAAAGCGTTCAAACGATTATTTCTTTTTTAATATTTAGTGCTACTTAGATTAGAATATACGTAAAAAATTGTTTTAAAAATATTTTTACAATAAAGAATTATTTAAGGGCAACATTTTTGGCAAAAAGTGAATATATAATTACCTATTTTCAAAACATTCTCCTTTTATGTGGAAAATGTTTTTATAATGATAATATTAATTTTCCTATATATGGCTGTACAGAGCCTGAAATAAGATTTTTGAACTTTGTATCTTAGAAGTGGATTTATCCATATTTTAGTATATTAGAGTAGATAAATTTTAACAAAAAATAACGGTAATTATTTCAATCTGAAAATACTGTGAATTTTTCCAAAATCCTAGACCAAATTCTCTGAAAAAGTATTTTCTATATATAAGCAACATATAATTACGGAAGCATTTTTCATAAAAGGAGAATGTTTTGAAAATAGTTAATTCTAAGTTAAATTTTTGCCAGACTATAATACATTTATATATTTTTATAATAATATTATTTTTAAAATATTTTTATATACATGTATCTAATTTAAGTGACATTAAATATTAAAATAAATATTTGTTTGTACGCTTTTGAAAAATCATTGTTTTGAACGTAGTCGGATACCTTAACAAACGGGTAAGAGTGAAGGGTCGTTAGGTCGCATTTTGCGTATTAATTGACTCTGCTTTCCTATATATATAGCTACCTGTATCGCCACTTAAGACGGTGCTACAACCTACTTCTTACTAGGTGCCGTTGCTCGCTGTATTGTTGTGTGCTATTTAACATAATTGAACTAAACAGTACAAAAATTAGAACTTTTTTTTTTTTTGATTCTGTAATTCACTGGTTATCTATATTCATCACTTTCTACATATACATTTGCAATATTCCAAGCATTAACACACACTTGCACATCTACTGCTGGTTATTCAGATTTCAAACCCAGGAAAGAAAGTGTGATCACGGTAGCCTAGTGGTGACGGACCCGTGGTCAACGTGTCACGAGTTTGAGCCTAGTACCGCTGAGAACCCGATGTGTAGGAAGAAGAAGCACGTTAAATCTGTCGAGGCTCAAAAGTCTTCCTGTTGTTTTTGTGGGGTGGAAGTTAGGAGAGGGGAGGTACCAGTTTCTTTGTCGTCCTCGTCACTTAACCATGGTTTAAAGTCCGTTGCCAAAAACCCACGAGTAAGTGAATAGTGCGACCATAATATCCACACACTCATTTAGGAAAGGAAGAAAATGACAAATATTTACTTAAAGTACATGTGCAAAATAATTGGAAGAAATTATGTTTAAATTAGTAGGCAATTTTTAAGGATGTACAGGGTAGAAAATTAATATACGATAACGTCAGTATGACAAATAACGAAGAGGAAAAAAGTTAATTGAGTGTTTGAAACATAATTAAAATTTCAAAATTATCTTGATAGAGGTAGAAAATAAAGGATAATGTTTACATTTCGCTTGAAGTTCCTCATGTTGTTTTTCTGGAAGAAGGAAGCTAGTTTTAGGATAGATAATCTAGTATAATAAGAGAGAGAATATGTTTGTCTAGGATATTCCGTGAATAATTTATTCCTAATGTTTATGTCAAGCATATTTGTGTCTTAACTCGGAAATATATATTCTAGAACTACAAAAAATAAAACTGACAAATCCACGTGACTGAATTAATAATTTTGGAAAAAATACTATTCCTTCCAGAAGGATTTAAATGAAGAAATACATTTCATCTCGTAACATAGAAATATTCAAAAATACATCGAGTAAAATATGGAAATCAGAAATTATTGAAATTAACGTTAGTAACACTAAAACTATTTTTTCATTAATATACATTGATTTAAGCTCGTTATTAATTACAAAATTGTTGTGGAAGATAAACAAAGCAAATATATATATATATAAACCCTCAGCAAATATAGCAATAAAATAAATGTACAATTTATTATTGAGTTATTAATAAAAATCTTATATTGAGTGAAATAAATAAATCTGAATACATTTATTAATATTATGAAACAGCTCTTTTTTTATAAATATAATTATAAAATTGAGATCAAAAATTGCATCTTCTGGATCTATATCCCTTCTGCATCCCCCAACTTATTTAATATTTCTTTTTTGCCTAGAATTAATATTCAAATGATAGTGGGCGAAAGCTTAGATCCAGTACAGCATCTTTCATTTAGCACTTATGGATTCTATTCAGTATTTAAGTTGCATATGCTCTTTAAAATTATCGATTAATATATTATTAAATCGATATTTGCTTTTGAGTGTAAAATTTACTGTTCCGAAAACATTCGTGGTGGGGTTTTTTAGCCAAGCTTTATCGGAATTTAAAGCAGATTACTTTTTGGTTACAGAATTGGTTACTTTGGTTACTTGTATTAAAGCAGTACTCCTTAAACTGTGGCGAGCGCCCCCTCCCCTAAGGGGGCGTTACAACCGTGCATGGGGGTTGCGATCATATCGAAAATTCGAAAAACAGGATTATTTAAAATAATTATCAGTTAACTGAAAATGAACAAAACAAAATGCATTCTGACACATTTACAGATTTAATATAACAGACATATAAAATGTATCAGTATTGCACAATCTATTTGATCATTAATTTATCAATACTAAGTTATGAACAGGTTTAATAGTTACTAGTGACTTACATAGACTTATCACATATACAAAATTATACACAAAATTTAATACTATCTTATTAATTTATCCGGTTTATAATTAGAGTCATATTGCAGCCTTACGTCATGGTACATTATTATGTTTCTATTTATTGTTATTGTTTTGGAGGGGGGCGATGAAAATTCTGATTGAAAATTGGGTAGCAAGCATTGAAAGTTAAAGAAATACTGTATTAAAGAAAAACATGAAACCCACATCAAATGGTTTTTCAAGTAGATGTCATGAGCAATAAAAAAAATACACTGCCATGAAAATTCCTTTAAAAGTTCAATTTCATTAATTTTTTTAAAAATATGTTCTAATTTTTAAAGTATGATCGGAGGGTGAAAGAGTCTGTTAATAATGTATTATTATCACTGACAATTAGTATTATTTTAATACCGTGAGTTGCGCAAAAAAAAAAAATAGTATTATTTTCTCTAAATATAGAAAACAAGTTTTTCGTTATTATGCAATGAATTTAATTATTTATCTCACACACGAGAAAAATAATTGAAGCTCATTATGTCCTGTTCAATATTATGGTTACAATTTAAAGTGCGGAGATGAAGACTTTAAACTTATTTTTTCTGCTTACAATGTATTGAAAGAAATATATATATATAACTGCGCAAGCCATGTAAATTACTGTTTTGCAGTTTTAGTAATAGCTATGAATAGTTCTTTAATTTGTGCAGTGGGCGTCAGCCTGTCATCAGGATGACCAAGGATACCCCCCCCCCTTCTACATTCTATAAATCATTTCTAAAACATATATTAAGTTTCATGAAAAAAATAACGTTTAATAAAAAAGAATAGATTGAAGTAAGTGGTAATAAGTTTGTTGCAAAGTTAAATTTAACGTGATTGGAGTAGGATGTAATATTGTCCCTCATTGGCGTGTTTTGGTTTGGAGATTTCTGATCCCCTGCATATTTTTAATTTCGTTATCAAATTATTCCAACATTGATCTCTGACGAACTAAAGATCAAAATAAATTTTATGAATATTGTTAATTTTTCAGAACAATAATCATTTACTTACCGCTAATTCCAGTTCGGAATCATTGAGCCGATTTATTCCAATCATACAAAGTCGTACTTCTTTTTTAAGGTCTAGCAATCTTGTTAAAAAATCAATAGAAACAATTAACAGTATTTTATTCAAACTTAAAAATAAAAACAGGCATTAAAACTTACATAAAGGTAGCATTTTTGTATCGTATATAAATAAATGAAAACTTTGCTACACAATTTATTAAGGAGCATTTGTCCGTATTAGACTTATCAAAGCTATGCATCTGATTCTAATGCAGTATTATCTGGTCCTATCATTTCGGATAGCAATTCTTACCTTTCGTTATCAGAGATTGGTCTGTACGGAAGTTTTCATCCAAGCAAAAACACAACTGTTCATTAGTCTGGGTTGGAGATTACTTTTCTTCATTCATTATTACTTTTCGGAGTAAGACCTTTTTTTTCCCCAATGTTTTATTTAGTAACATTTTGTTGAAGAAATTTTTCTTTATTAAATGAAAGATGAAGATTCTTATAACCTTTTTTTAATTGCTTTTTTGTTATGGTCAAAGATATATAAGTTTAAAAGAAAACTTGGAAAATTAAGAAAAATAACGTGTGAAAAATATCAGTTTGATTTTTAGAATTCTTTTCGTCTTAAGAATATGTGAATAAATATAAATGTGTAAACGTTTGTAATTTACAAGCAACTAGAATATCAAACATACAAATGCATACAAACACTAGATTATTTATAAAAGTGTTGTTTTAAAATACGTTTAATTTCATGTAAAAGTATTGAATTGTTCAATTTTAATTTTAAAAATTAAAACGTTCACATTCTAAAGAAAATAAACAAAATCAGGAACACACCCACAGATAGATAGATATAGAAATGCAGCTAGATAGATAGACGTAGATAGAGAGAGATAAATTGATATAGATAGATATATTGTGAGAACTAAAATTTTAGGTTTAAATGTTTTCAATCATGATTTCTATTCTCAATTTTTCTTGCAATATTATGTATAAATTTCCTGCTGAAGGGGAATATAAGAATCCCATAAAGCAAGCTTAACCCTACTTCACAGCTCTAAGTCAGTAACAGCAATAGAAAACGTAATGGTTTTCCATTTTGGTCCCCTGATTCTTCTTCATATATGGGTTTTTATTCTTAATTCTCGATTTCAGAATTTAAGTTTCCTCTGTTTTGTATGATACTTAATTTATCTATTATTTATCAATTCCTACTATTAGCTCGCACTCTCTATATATTTATTTATCTTGGTGGAATTTCCAATCGTTAATAAAATACATTTTAAAGCGCTCAATTAAGCTGAAATTTTAAATATATGTTTATTTTGGATGGCAATACAGTAATTTAATTATAATTAATAAAAATTAGTTGGTTAAAACTAATTATTTAAATAATTACAAATACAGCCACGTTGGCGACTTTTGTCAAAACTTGAAAAGATTTTTTTCTCACGTTTTAAAGCATTCAGCTGAAATGAAATTTTATATACACTATTGTTTTGGATGACAAAAGGATACTTTAATGATAATTAATAAAAACTAATTACTTCTTAATGTTGTGATTCTGTCATATGTGTATACTTATTTATATTAATTGTAACTATTTAATAAAAGTAGCTAAAATAAAAATTTTCTTTGTTGATCTAAGTATAATTGACTTAATTTTTTATTTTACTTGTTCTATAGTTTATTTACTACTATTATCGTAACATATATTGTTTTTTTCACAAAAGAATTATAATAACGTTTAAGGTACAGGAAAAAAAATTGATTTATGTGGTTGTATTAGACGGTATTTATTTATAAATGATATTTTCCCGGTCCAAAATAATGGATGGATTATGATCTAATTTAGATACGTTTCGGGACTTGCTATAGGTGATTAAAATGTCTTTATCCACCTTATAGCGACAGATGTGCTAGTAATGAATTTTGTATTGTAGGGAGAGAGAGCAGGTAGAGATAATGAACTCAGATCACGTTCTATACTTATTGTAAGGGCTATTGCATTTACACTAACCAGTAGAACATTTCCTCAATATGAATTCTAATCATCAAATGGTGTAATACGTGAGCTGTTTCATTGAAGGGAACTTACTAAACTTCGATCATTTTGTAAGAGCCTAAAATACTCCTACTTGTAGTTATATAGTTCTGAATTTTGATTAATATTAAAAGAAGCTGTGTAAGAACAAGCATGTAGAATTTTTTTATAAGGTGTATCATATGTTTGCTTTAATATTGATACATATTAATCGTAGTTTATTAATTAAGGGGAATATAAATTTCTTTAAGAAGGTACAGTTAAATATATTTGGATTGCGAATTTTTAATCCTACTAAGTACATAAAATGTTAGATTCTTCTTCATGAATTATACCTTAACATTATGACTTCAATCTATTAAATTTGTCTTGTTACGGTCGGTCCTGGAGGCAAATTCATACATGGCATTGTTTTGTCGAGTCATTGGTTTGATTTCTAATGCTTCTGTAGACTCTTAATTAAAAGAGATTGATCTAACTTGTAAGACAGCATCTCTGTGTGTGTTTTAAGAATTTACATTGTTATCAATCACATCCTAGCATCCTGTGAGGGGCCACATTTTATAAAGCACTTTTACTGAATTTTATGTTCTTCCCTATATTCTAAGCAATTTTGGGAAGGATCATTCATTCGGGACCATTCTGTACATGCATTACATTTAGTATGTAAATAAAGTATCTTCTTGGAGGGTTGATTCGCAGCTCGAAACCCTTTGGATGAGCTCGATTCTCCCGAGTAAGTGAGAGGTTAAAGAATCTTCTATTTAGTATGGTGTGATAGTTTGAAGATAATATTCAAGCTCAAATATTTCCTAATCAAAATTTACCGCTTGTTTAAAATTATGAGGTTTTTGTGTTGCTTCAGAATGAGATGACAATAAACCTCATTTGGGTATTTTGTAGTGGATTTTAGTCTGAGAAATAAAGAATTAAATAGCCTGATCATAGATATATAAATCTATCAATCATGCAAAAGCTTTTGAAGGAGCATATGTTTTTGTGTTTCAAAACACACTAAATAAGAAAATTTAGAACATAATAGTTAATCGTATCAAATACCTGAAACAGTTATTGAAAATAGATGTTGTAGGTAAAATTAATTAATAATGAAAAAATAATTCTTCGAAAGAATTAAATTTATAGCAAACGAGAGTAAATATTTGGAAATACTAAAATGAATAATTTCGTTTAAGTGAAAAATTACAAATAAAACTACTTCAATATATAAATAATTGAACTAAAAATCTATTTTGTCTGGTAATGATATTTAAGAATTTGGACAATAGTAACATATCCTTTTCGTCTAAGAGAATGAGCTAAAACTAAATAATAAAATATTTATTAAATCGTAAATGAACTTGTATTAAGTTGAAATTTAAATATTCTCCTAAGATAACAATAACATAGTCAGCAATGATTAATTAATCGTTTAATTTTGTCCACAAATAGCAAGATACATGTTTATATTTTACTGTCTTTATTAAGGTAACATAAAGTGAAAAAACTTACTCTCATAACAATTCAATTTATTCAAGCAAACTGACTAATATGTAAAATGAGCCATCTATTTCTCTGTTTTAGACAGTCTGTCAAGGTAACCATGGAAACCTCACAGAGATATTTAATCTCGATCTAAGACTGTAATTACAGAAAATGTTTAAAACGTGGAAAATTTAAATTATCTCTTGCTCCAGTGAATTTATACTGTCAATAGGAAGCATTTAATTAAAAACTTTGTAATACATAGATAAGTTTAATAAGTTATTTTATTAACCAAAAGTATGATTAGAGCTGATTTAAAATACCAGAATGCTTCGATAAGCTTTGTAAAAAAATGAGTAAAATGGATAAATCACCAATTCGCAAAGAGATTGGAAAACAAATAAAAATTACGAGTTCTTTGTTTGAATATATCTGAAGGAAAAAGCAAACTTTTGTGAATTTTTGTTATTAAATTTCTTTTTCTATTTGATAAGACTATTAATTTTCGTTTAACTCCAAAAAATTAATACATTAAAGGTTAATAAAATGTTTTGCAGTCTTAGCAAATCTATTTTTTTGCGGTTGATTTTGATCGGAGGTACCTAGGCTGCACCAGCAGCCTTCAACCCTCTATGTGGGACTCTGATGTTCATGGTTTTGGAAACTTGGGTTAGAAGAGGAGGGCGTGACTTCGGAAGAGCTGGTCCAATGAGAGTACAGGAGACATCGGCAGTGGAGGTGAGATTTGATTGGAGGTTAGAAGTGAGCTTTTAAGTGTGAATTCATGTACTTTAAAAAATTTGGAATAAAGAGAATTTTGATAAATATTAAGAGAGAATTTTAAATAATTAGGACAGAAATTTAAGGTTTAAATAAGTTAAGAGTAGGGGAATTTAAATTTTGTTCATTATCGCTTCTGCCAGTAGGCAGGTTTTTTCTTCTTCGGAGTTTGCAGTTTTAAATTTTGAGAGAAGTTCGAGAATTTTAGGATTTTTCTTAACTAGGCTTGAGATGATATTAAAGAGTTCTAAAACTTGAGCTAAATCTGAACTATTCATGTCTTGGCTAAGGAATCCACGGGGGGAGTCTTCCTTTTTATTTTCATTTTCGGGAGGGATTTGACTGGAGATTTCCCCACTAACAACGTTAGCGAAGGAAATTCCCTCTTTAGTCCATTTACTTGAAAAACTTTTCTTTTTAGTCGGGTCAGAAAAGGCGGTTCCTTTCTTAGACTGGGGGAATTTGGGACATTTTGTATAACATGCCGAGTGACCGAAGTCCTGGCAGTTGATACAAAACGGATTTAATTGTCTTTCTTTTAATTGACAATTTCTGGTGACGTGCTCTTTTCCCCACTTTAAACACATCGGTTTGATAAAGCAGTTTGCGGCTGTATGGTAAAAGTTATTACAGTTGAAGCATTGGGTTGTTCCTCTAACGAAGTAACCCTCAACTTTCACCTGTAAATTACCTAATTTTGCTATATCAAAGATCTTGCTATTTTTATCATTACGTGGGAGGATTAATAGAAAATAGGGGAGGGGTTTTTGGTTCTTTTAGAAGTGAGCTGCGTACAGCTTAGTATTTGAAATCCTCCTTCAGCTAAATCGTTAGTGATGCCATTTATATTTGAGGAACAAGGAAGGCCTTTAATTACGGCTTTAATAGGTTTATTTATTTTGCGATCTATTACGTAGAATTCGAATTCCTTATCCGACTTCAAAAAGTGAATAAGGGCTCTGTATTCTTCGGGGTCATTAGTAAACATTTTAACAACATCGTTTGCTATTCTATTGCGTATTTTGGGGAGTTTTTCAGAGATGCATTTAATTTGCTCTCTGAAATTCTTTTTAATTTTTAGCATTATAGGGTGGGGGAGAGTCTTCTTAGGTGTAACTACTTCAGTAGTTACTTGTCTTTCGGTTGAAAGTGGATGCTCAACATCCTGCTCTAAATCGGAAAAAATTATTATTGGTTTCTATGGGGTCCTGGGTAGAGGTGCGGGAAATAGGTCTCGCTGTCTTTTGGGGAAAGATAAACTGATCCGTGGATTCTTTACCTTTATTTTTACTTTTTTTGCTTGACTTTTTCTTATTTGATTTACTATTAATTTTATTTTCAGTTTTATTTTCAGGAAGGGAGGCTTCTAAATTTATTTCCTCGTCTAGGGTGAGGGAATCTTATGCTCAGGCAGTCTTCTACATGGGGAGGGTTTTGCTCACTTACCATTTCCTCCTTTCTCCTGATCATAGCCTGTATGCTTGATCGGTACAATTCCGTGAAAGAATTCCTGGGGTTGGGTGAACGTCCGTCCATCTCGTGTAGCGACTTGTCAAGAGCTGAGATACCTGTTACGGTATCTCTATTAGCAAATCTATTTTAACAAATGTGACAGTTATATTGTTAATCAATATAAACTCCTGTTTGTGAAAATTGCAACACCATGAAGGAAGCATCATAGTTGAATGAAATTTAATACACAGTTGAGTGGTAATGGTACAAATAAACGATTACATTTTCAAACCAAACAAGCAATTAAAAGAGACAGAAATTAGTATTTTTGTGTGGCCACCACGCGCCGCAATAAGAGCTGCTACACGACGCGGCATGGAGTTAAACAAATTTTTAATATCTGTCTGCGGAAGAGTATTCCATATTGTTTGTATGCGCAACCAAAGTTCGTCTGTCGAAGCAACAGGACAAAGATCACGAGCGATACGCCGCCCAACTATATCCCACTCATGTTCAATCGGTGACATATCCGGCGAATACGCAGGCCAAGGAATAAGCTGTACCTGCTGCGAATCAAGATAGGATGTGACAGTCTTAGCGACATGTGGACGTGCATTATCCTGCTGGAATACAGCCCCTGGCAATCCTTGCAGGAAAGGAATATCTTAGAGCTGTAAAACTTCGTTTATGTATCGGGTGCTGTTCAAATTGCCCACAATTCGTAGCAATTGTGATCATCCATGATATGCTATGGCACCCCAGACCATAACTCCGGGTGTTCGTCCACTGTGGCGTTCGATAATTCCGGAATGCGCCGTTCACCGGCATAGAGCCTGACACGAGTTCGGCCATCATGGTGCTACGAATTGAAGCGGGCGAGAAAAAGACGACCTGCTGCCAATCAGCAAGCCAGCTCCTGTGCACATTGGCCCAGTGTAGTCGCAGGTGGCGATGGTTTTGCGTGAGAGGAATCATGTATAAAGGAATCCTTGCGCGCAGCCCACGCTGCAGCAGACGTCTCCGAATTGATGAAGCACACAATGCAACACGTGTAGGTGTTGACCACTGTGCTGCCAATTGTCTAGAAAAAGCTTTGCGGTCCGTCTGAGCCATTCGCACCAGGCTTCTGTCTTCGCGAGCTGACGTCATATTTCGGGGTCCACTCCCGGATTTGAGCTGTCCGACCCTCGTCCGTCCACTGCTTCGAAACACGCATGATTGTGCTGCTGTTACGCTGCACACGAGAGGTTACTGCACGATAAGACAATCCAGCTTCACGAAGGCCGACGATTCTGCCCGTTCAAACTCCGAAATTTGCTCAAATTTCACTCCCTTTCATCGACGAGGCATAGTAAAGATTCAGTTAACCTGTACACTAGCATATAACCACCGATAATAATACACGCCTCGCGCGCTACAGCTGTCTATTTATATTCGGTTTGATCTACCCTTCAGAGGGCGCTGCTCAGCATACGCATGCGCTACCGGTCTGCAATTCTAATCATTTGCATATCATGCCCTACTTTAACAACATTTCCTGAAAATTTCAGCTTCGCGTAGGTCCTTCGTGGTGTTGAAATTTTCACAAACAATATAAAATCTAATGTAATTCATATCATTTCTTTAAAGTATGTAACCTAGAATGATTTTTTAATATAGAAGTATTTGTAGCACTCTAGAGCAAAATAGAACTATGTGGAGAAGTTATTACCTCTTATGTTAGAGTTACATAAAGATCACACTATAAAGCACTAATACACTAAGGCTATTAAACTTGTCAGAAGTCCGTGACCTTGACCACTAGGCTACCTTATTACCTCTTAAAATCCGTTCCTTAAACATATAATTTAAGTTTTGGGGGAAAAAATGTTTTGCGCGAATGATTTCAAAACAAAGAACAAGGAAAGATAGAATTTAGAAATAATGAGGTATAAATGACCAAATACAACAACGTGCAATGAAAGAGAAAAAAGTTCTACTTGCACGAACATAACATCTGTTTGTTAAGTTGTTCAATAGAAAAATTAGGCTGAATCATAAAAAATTTGACTATCGGCACAAACTGAAAAAAAAATGTTTTTACAGAACATAAATTTTATAATATATATAAAGTTAAAACTGAATATGATTTTCTAAATGAGTGTTTTGCAAGAATTATCGAAAGAATACTTTCTTAGAAATGAACGTAGTTTATGCAAACAAAGCATAATGCAACGGAGTTTCAAAGAAATTTTATAAGAGAAAGGGTAAGTATACTCTCAGAAACAGTGAACGGAAGCTTTTTTGCATTAAAGGGAAATTTAACAAACATAATGATATAAATGAAATATTCAGTTAAACTCAAATAAAAACAATCAAATATGGCCTGTTCAATTAGAAAAATACAGTGTAACTTCAGTAGCGCGTAGGTCCGCTTCTTGCCGCAGTACGGTTCGGCATTGAGATGATACATATGCCATCAAGTATACCGAGGAAGGTCGGAGGAATCCACCTTCAATGATGTATAGTATCTGGCTTCTTAGCTGGTCCGAGGAATATCCTATAGATAATATTTCCGGGGAGCAGGGCTGCCCAGGGATATCTAAATATGGCATCAAAAGTTTTGCGCTACCCAGCTGTATGTAGAGGAGCATTATTTTCCTGAAAAATTGCCCCTAAAAACCACTTAGGAAAGATTTTACGTGGGGCAAAAGATTGTTTTTGGCACAACTATGGCCTTTAAATTTCGGATTTGGAACACTTAGAGCCTACCTTATAACATAGGCTATCACTCCCAGATTTATTGCGCCTATTGTATGGGCAGTGTTTTACCCAACAACCTGAGTGGAATTGTATTGTTCACAAGGGCGCGCCTTACACCCGTGCGCGACTAAGATATGGCTCCAAAGCCAAATAGGATTCAACACTTTACCCCACGATTTTCAATTACGTGGCGTTCTATGTCACACAGATTTGGAACCACTTTAGATGGAATCGTCAATATTTCAGTGTAAAATGCAATGTACAGATAGTGTGCTTGGATTTAAGATTCGATGCCTCAAGGCATCTGATATTGTCTGTGAAACAACTGCAGCCCTATATCTGAGTGTGCCGGGGAACAAGTCACTAAAGGAACTACGAGTACTTGCGGCAGGATCCTTTGATCCTCTCGGCTTCTCGTCTTCCAGGTGCTTCAAATCTGTTTTTTTTTTTGCATTTGGGTACCAATGCGTTACTCGTGTGTCCACTTCTCCAACATGGTTTTACGCAAACTCTGAACAATTGACCTGGGAAATAAAATGACGATTCGACCAGCCTGCGCTTTTCAACTATTAACCCAGAACAGTCTCAAACTCGAGTAATTGTATTAAAACATCTTCTCACACGTCTGTCTTACACATTTCACTTACTGAATTATTCCTAGAGGCGAAATGTGATATTTATATTTATGAAGCTTCCACTATGAGCCGGTTTATATCGAACCCACTTCTTGATTGTGTAACATCTGCAAATGTGTGGTTTTGCACATTAGCCTCAACCTTGGATTATGATCTCTTCCCTTTGGATACTCTTTCTCAATGGGGATCGTGCAATAATAAATCGTGTTTCTATAACAATAGTACTCGTTATTATATATAAGAGCTGATAGTAATGCAATTATTCTTAAAAATATTATCCATCATTTCTCAACACATTCCGTTTACAGCCGGTCAAATAGCCTGGAGTGAAAAAAGATGCTCTTTTAACGTGATATAATCGTCAAAACCATTTTCATGTCGTTTCTATTATGACGTGTACAGAAGATAAAGCATAGTGTATCTACTAAAACAAATAATATTTTGAAGAAACTATATCTAGAAATACACCAGGATTTCCAATATTTAGCAGCCAAGCACTATTAAAATTTCCTTGACCAGTTCTGCAACTTAAGGCCTGACATAGTGCAATCTGAAGGGGATCCATCTTTTGCTAGTAAATACATATTTGCGGCGGTCTTCACCAAAGGACCCATTTCCCTTTGGAAATGAGTGACCTCTCAATGGTGAAGCAGTTTCGCGTGGGAAAGTATCCCAGGCTAGGCACCCCGACGTTGATGCTCTAAGGGAAGTCAACTTGTGACCTTCCTTTATCTTGCGGACAGTAAGGTGACCGGCACAGTTCCCACGCCAACCACCGGCTTCAAAGTACACAGTGTGAGGGGGACTAGGACTAATAGTAGAATGGTTTTCCCGCATATACGTCCAAGCAGAAGTGACTCTACATCACGTGTCACTTTCGTGGGCGGGACGTATCCCGTCTGTAAAGAATCGCTCGAATTGCTAGAAAAGGCCTCCTATTGCCATAGACCTATCATATCTTAGTTTTTCTAAATCCAAATTTTCTCTAAGCTCACTCCCATCATCCCATCAAAAGCCTCACTCCAATAGTCAAGCTCTTGCCACCCCATTGGTCCCTGAATCTGAAATCGCGCCTACCATCATCAGCCATGTCAACAACACCAGGTCAACTTCATTTCCAGATAGAGGATGGAGGGATAAGATGAATCCCAGTTCCTCGATCAGCATAAGCTAGGAAAGACCGAGAGACATCTTTACTGACAAGTAGAGATTTGCTACAAGCTTCTGTATTCTAACAGTCTCTCCAACGGCCTTACCAGCACCTGTGCCCTAGTATTTCCCAGCTCGTTTTATCTCCGCCTTCATCAGGAGAAATCCACGGCCACCTTAGCAGCGAACTCAACACCACTGCCCTTTATAGATCCGGGCGTCGCAGACCACAAGCGTACCCGGAATATTTTTGCTGGTGATTTCCTGGTTCAGTAACAGAAATAATTGCTTCTATTGTTCAGTAGCTACATTAACACCGGGATTCCACAGTCTAATAGACCGTTTCCCTCCATATCTCACTAGATGCATAGGATAACATTTTTGCAATGTTACTCGTTTCGGCGTTGAAAATGTTGCTTCGCCGAGATTCATTTAGTATATTTTGCGTTTCGGATTGTTATAACACACACTTTTCATGTGTTGCCATGTTTTTCACAAGAAAGCTTTTTTTGTATCTCTCGTGTGTAGCAGAATAATGCACTTCAAGATGCACTCATCATTATTCTTTTGGTTCAATGCATGTGAAATCCGTTTTTCTTTCTTCTGAATGTTTATCATTGAGTATAAGGGATTCGAAATCACATTTTTGTGATATTTCTAACAGTTCAACAAGTACTTTTTGCATTTAAGATATATATTCCTTGAGCAGTGCTTGTAAATTGTCATATCTAACCTTCGGTGGAGCAGCAATACGTTTTCTATCGCTAAAATCAAAATCGCCATTTTTATATCTAAACTCAAATGTGCTTTTCAATGCGTATTATTTCCTCCGAAAGGAATGATATGATTGGCATGATTTTCCAGCACTTTTTCTTTGGTGAAATTCGCTACGAATACAATGGCGAATAAATGATTTATCGTATATCTTTCGAAATTTCAATACTTTCAGTTTTTGCAAAGTTTTTGTGTGGCTTTGAATCTAATCCTATATCATAATATAAGCGCAGTGTTTGGATTGGTATGGTGTTTCAAATCAAATGTTACACCAAACTCGCTTTACGACCTTTCATTACACCCAATATAGTTTTATTTAATTGTTTTAAATAGTTTCTATTTCAACATTTGCCTTTCCAGATCATTCGAGGGAATATTTTTCTCAATGACATATGTCCATGTGGGTGATATAATACTCCGAAAATATTAGACATACATATTATTAATTTTTAAGTTTATTCGGTCATCTGTTCTCCAAAGATTTACAACTTGCAAATACGGGTTAAAACTCCATTAGAGGGAGAGAAATTGTATTTGAAATGTCTCCCAGTAAATTAATCTGATTTAGTAGTAGACATTTCAAACACAATTAGTAGAAATGTTTATTTACCAAACGCGGCCAAATGTTCAAACATTCTGAAACGCTAAAATTGTATTAAGATATACAATTTATTACATAACTTTTGATTTTGCATATTATCTTAAGAATATATATATATATATATATGTAATATTATTATTTTATAATTAAATTATGTCATTTATGTCGATAGACTTTTTTTCTTGTAGTCACATTGTTTGCAGCGATTTGCTAGAATTCCGTGAGTTGATTTCTAAAAAAGGAGACAAAACGTACGGTGATGTAAAATTCGCATGATAATTAAAGAATTTTGAAAATAAAATAAAAGTTTTTTTCTAATTTCTTAAAATACCAAACACAATGACACCGTCTATTTTAAAGAAATGCAAATAAAATAAAAAATAGTATATTTGAAGAGAAACCAAAGAGAAATGCAATTATCATAGCAATAACAGTAAGTATATAAAAATACACGTATCAAAACAATTAACATAAGCATATATCAAACTAATACCATTGAACATATCACAAATGCATGTATAAAGAATGTTAATAGGATAAGCATGTCCTAAATATTATATCAAAAATATTTACCATTAATAATTTTGTCATTATTTTTATGTATTACATATTTAATAACTAATAATCTTGATTAGATTTGTAATATTGCAATTAAAGAGTCTTTTACAGCATTAAAATTTAAAATATCCCTACGTAAATATTTAAATAAGTTAAGTTGTATCAAAGTGATTTGTAGCAAGTAGTTTATCGTTAGTTTTAATAAGCTTTAATGTATTAGGAAAATTAATATTTGGTATAAAGTATAATCTATATCTATTTTTACCACAACTATTAAATCATCCATATATGTATATAAAGGTAATATATATATATATATATATATATATATATATATATATAAAATACAAGTTTTCCCTAAAGATTATTCTCTTACACATTAACTTATTTGTATCCAACTTCTAATAAATATTTATTTTTAAATTGCAAAAACTGTGATGTGTTTGAGTATGAAGAATTGATTTTTATCCCTTTTCTGAAACAATATCAGAAAATACATTAAAAAAAAGAATTGCATTACATCATTTTATTCTTATAAATATAAAGCATGATATTAGGTAAAATAAGGTATATATTTATTAGCAATCTATGTGATATAATTTATAGCTAACTACTGAAGCGTGAACAAATGTTGGTTTGTAATGTAGTATAAGCCAATCCCTCAATTTTACACCCAATTAACCTGAGAAATTTATCTATAGAAAAGTATCAGTTACAATGTTATTTTCACCATTTTTGATTTTGTAATACAGAAGCAGCCATGTTAGCCTAGTAGATATGGTCACGAGTTTGTGGCTTGCTTGTCATAAGTTAGAGCCTAACTGACACTAAGGACCTGTCGTGTAGAAGAGGGACTGATGTATTTTAAATCTGCCGAGGCTCAAAATCATCCAGTTGGCGCTGTGTGATAGTTTGAAGAGAGGTGTGCCAAATCGGGTGTCGATCTCATCAGTAATAAGAAATAATTAAATATTATGTATGGAAACATTTTTAAAACATATAGTTTCTCATTGTGTATCATCGGATAAATGTACAAAATGCACAAACATATTTCATTGTTACTCGTAGTAATCTGTGCCCTTCGTCACGTTCATTTGATTTATTTTTTGGCAACATGAAGTAAGAGATAAGTTTTTGTGACGAGGTTTTGGGTGGTCAGTTCCTTGTAAATGTCACGATAACCAGACATACATGATTGAAGATCTTTTGGAATTTTATACTTTTTTCTTAATTGGTAAGTATTTTAGAAAATGTTTTTCTCCAATTTGTTGAAAAGCTGGATCCTTGCATATTTTTATCCGCTCTCAAAGAATCCGATTCCTCTAGTCCATCTTCATAATATATCAAATTATTGATAGCGTAGCTGTCATTGAAAGTTTTATCTTAATCAAGCGCGGGCTGCTGGAGTGTTGAGAGAAAGCAACTGAACACGCATTGTCGGGTGACTGTTTATAAAAAAATAAACAGAGCGTCTTGATGTGTCTATGTGTACATTTCAGGGGTGTAACGTACCCCCTCACACACACACATCACGGGGGGGGGGAGGGAGGACTATAAGTGCCCAAGGCCTGACTAACCTTAAATACATACTTACCTAACTTATAAAATATTCAAGGCAAAACCTAACTTTCAAGAGACGGGGTGCGCTAACATTCTCCGTTACGCCACTGGTATATATATATAACATTACAGTGGTGCCTAAGTCATTGAAATTCATATTCCGCATAAAAAAATTGCACAGAAAAAATTGCACAAAAATAAAATCGCATGAAAAAAGACCGCACAAAAAAGGTCCTACTGTATCAAAATTCCTTGAGAGGCGTTTTAATGAGGTCATTCAACATTCCACGATTTTTTATTTAAACATTTTGGAGTGAAGCCACTGTTGCTTGGCTAGTGGTGGGGAGGGGCGCTTATCATTGATAGGGTTGGTATGGCGATATTTGCGGCCTTGTTTAAAATTATGAGTTCCGTCATCAAGAACTAGCATGTCGTTTAAAGTGCAACGTTAATAAGCACTCACTCATTCATTTATACTATAGTAAAACATACATTGTAACAAGCATTGAAATGATTGCAAAAATTTAAAATTTCTCGAAAAACTTTACATTTACACATTTGTATATATTTTAAGGGGACATATACGATTTATAAAAAATATTTTGGTTTTTAAAATGTTTTTGATTGCTCGGTATGTATATGCGTTATGTTAAACAACAGTTTTTGGGCTCAAATTACCACAAAAAGCTAACCATTTTATATATTTTTTTTTAAAAAATTAAAATTTATTAAGTGATTTAAAATGCTCCTCCACCCCTACAATAATTGACTTACACTTATGCAATTTGATTTACAAGTACCCCAAACTATGTATAGCAAAAGTTGGCATGGGTTTTCTGCTAGCATGATTGATATTTGTAAAGTATATTTCTTTTAGGATGCTTATTGAAAATTCTTTGAAAAATGTAAAAATTCTATAATAAACTATTTTTTTTAAACACCCTTTGATTCAAAAGTGCATACTAACTTTTGTTATATGTACTAAAAGCAATCTAAAAAAAAGAATTCAGTCTTTGGCCCAGTATGAAGAAAAAAAGTTTTAAATGAAAATGAACTAATTACGTTTTCTTTCAGAGATAAATCCAACTTTATAAGTTTTTATTTGACATAGGAATGAGAATAAAGACGAACATAAAAGTAATCGTGACTCTCGGTTTTTTTAACTTAGAGCACCTAAATTTTGTGAAATTATAGAAAAATATACAAAAAATAATTTAGGTTGAAGAACTTTTTTTTTCGCTTTGGTCGTACTGTGTCCCCTATAATAATTGATCTCTAATAGTAAAGAATTATATTACTCTTATACGGTTTTCAGACAAAAACGAATCAATGTATCTAATTTTAAAATTCGTGAACTTAAGGCATGATTTGTTCCTCCTAATATGTTGTTAACGTGCTCAGAAGTAATTAAATCAAGCATTCACGATAGATGTGGGTAGGAAGAAAAATACAGCTTTTAAGTTGATAGGAACAACGCAGAAGTAGTTTTCCACGTTATCACTCACTTTATGAGTCTGCATATTTCTGCTAACCTTTCTAATTTTAGAAAATTTATGGAGTTGTAATTAGTTAGATTCTGGTTTTTAATTTTAAACACTTCATGTCTGCCTCCTACTTAACCTGAATGGAAGCTGATAGAATAACAAATTGAGTAAAACCTTTGATATGTTCTCTTTAATAAGAAATACACGAGGAAAATCGCAGTTGTTTAATAGCAATTTGGAACTTTTAAAAAATATATTTCTTCTGCAGTTAAGAATTAAGTGAAATAGTTATAATGATATGTAGCGCTAGAGATTATAGTTACATATATGTTTTTTTTTAAATTTAAGTCCATAATTAGAGTGTTCAAAAGAAAAGGGGGGAAAGTTAAAAAGAAGATCATGTGTGAAATGAATGTATTAAATTTTAGAATTTAAATCAGTATGTGTGTACCTTAGCAAACTAAATGACTGCCTAAACACAATTCAGTGCGAAACTAAAAAAATTGCGGAGATGATTACATACGGCTGGTCTGTGGCCTTAAGTGAATCCCTAGATATGGATCCACTTAATTAGAGTGTTGACCAAAACTCCATGCAGGAAGCCGCATCGTCTCAACCGGAAAACCCCTTGACTCTCAGAAGGGCAAGGAACATTGTAACTATATACATTGACAAATGTACTGCCACAACCCAAAATACACTGGCCTCAAAAAGTTAAGGTACAACATGTTTTTCGAAGCTCACCATAAAAAAAATGGCAGTAACAATAAAATGCATAGTTTACATGAATGATAATAACGAACTTTAAAAACATTAATGCAAAAACGATTGCTACCACTGTTATTTTATAGAAAAGAACGTATATTTATGAGTGAGAGAAAAATATGCAAATATCAAGCTTTATTTTGTGTGTAAGTTGTGTTGATTTTCAACAGTTGTTGGCAGTTTCGGTGACAATAGTCAATAGAGTTTAGAAAATGTCTCAGAGACGTCGTTTACCCAATTCGTTAAGGTGGCGGGCAGTTGGATGGATGGAATGGGATTGTCGCAGGCTGATGCTGCTAGACGTCTCATTGTGTCTCGTAGTGTTGTTCAGCGACTTTGGGATCAATACCAATCCGAAGATTCTGTGTCCAGAAGACCTGTTCAAGGCCGACCACGAGCTACAACACCTGCAGAAGACCGTTTTCTTGCTCTTTCGGCACGGAGGAGAAGAACCACTACTGTGCCGCAGCTCGTTGCAGACCACTTTCAAGCATCAGGAAGAAGAATCTCCGCTACTACGGTGCGAAATCGTCTTCACAATGCAGGTCTGTATGCAAGAAGACCAGTTGTGTGCGTTCCCCTCAACGGACGACAGCGAAGGAACCGCTTATGCTGGGCAAGAGAACATGTTTCTTGGACGCAGCAACAATGGGCTTCTGTGCTGTTCACAGACGAGTCCAGATTTACAATAGAGAGTGATTCAGGGCGTCTACGGATCTGGACGGAACAGCGCACTAGATACCCGCCAACACTGTTGAAAGACACAGTTATAGAGGTGGTGGAATCCTGGTTTGGGCAGGGATCTCGCTCGGTGGAACACTGACCGCATGTGTTCCATGGAGGAACCGTAACTGGTCTTAGATATCGGGATGAGATCCTTGATCCATATGTCCGCCCATATGCTGCTGCTATTGGTAACGACTTCATTCTGATGGATGATAATGCACGTCCTCACCGAGCTCGATTGTTGAGGAGTATCTGGAGGATCACGGTTTGGAACGAATGGAATGGCCAGCTCGATCTCCAGACCTGAATCCGATAGAACATCTTTGGGACTATCTTGGCAGAGAGGTTGCTGCTTTAAATCCTCCTCAAGGTCGTTACATGAGCTGAAACAAGGCTTACTCTGTGTCTGGTCTTCGCTTCCTATTCCGGTGTCCGACAACTTAATAAACAGAATGGGAAATCGATGCCGCCAATGTATTCAAGTTAGGGGTGGACACATTCCTTATTAGAACCCATTTTTGTATTGTTTTTATGCCATTTTACCACATAACACTGTGATGTGCTGTTTTCTCCAAGAATGGACTTTTCCGCAGAGATTGCTTTTTTTTGTTATAAATCGTTTTTGCAATACACTTATACAAATTTCTATGACGCATTCAATAAAAATCTATTTAATGCACATATCCTCCAAATTTTTTGTTTCTACATTCATTCATTTGCAAATTAGACACAAAAACCCGGTTGTACCTTAACTTTTTGAGGCCAGTGTACCAAAAACATTGGAGAATCATGGGAGACCCTGACCACTGTGGATCCTATCCCGAGACACCTGGAGAGAGCCGTGGTTGTTCCCAGCTTTCGCCTCGCCACAGGATAAGATTCTTTGGGCCACTCCTCCACTGACTTGACGTGGCTTCTGACAAGGCCTGCCCATTTTGCAGCCATGCCAGGATATATGGCGACCGCCAACTCCAATATACTGAACTCGATGAATATCCGACAGAGACGGCATCGTCAGTCGGTGCTGGGAGGCTCGACGTCTAATGGTCAAGAAGTCAAGCACGGGCGCTGGATAAATAAGATAAATAAATATGTATGTGGGTGCATGCGTAACAGTTTCACAACTGTTTCTCAATTTTGATTTTATAAATCAAAATTGAGCACACACAATGTTGCATTCTTTCAAACTCATTTATCTTTAGATGGAAATTTAAAGTTTTTTTTTTATATCTACATTATATATAAGTAAATTTGTTCTCCCCCCCCCATTTCTTAGAGCGTGGTAGACAAGTGGTCATAGTCGTGAACTCTTGACCTAAACTGCTTTTGTCGAGTCCTGGTGGCACTAAAGATCCACCATATTGAGAAACTAGTGAATGGTAAACCTTTAGAGGTGCAAGACTCTCAAGCTACATGGTATGGAAGTTTGGAGAATGTGGTGACAGGATAGAGTAGTTATTCTCGTCACTTGATCATGATTGAAAATCACGTGGTCCGCCACCTAATAAACTCCTGTTGTTGTTTTGTAACGTATTAAATCCTGAGGTTATTTAGTTTAAATTCAGTTACCTAGTTTTAATAAATATTCTCATAATATTTTTCTTTTAAATTTGTATCTGTTATTATAACTGAGTAAGACCACCTATCCAGTACAGTGGTTAGGGACAATGACTACTCTGGTGTAAGGTCTGGGTTAGAATCCTAGAAAAGACATGGATTTTTGTGAATGTATAGTGACTGCGCGGTATGGGAGATACTCTAAATTAGCGATACTCAACCAACGGCCCCCCAAGCCCTTTTTAAGTAGCCCGGTCATGGTCTATTGTTTTGAGAAATATTCATAAGAACACTGTGTTAAAAATTTTGTGGGCAATTCTTTTTCAAGAAATCAAATATATCATTTTTCTGTCGGTGTCGTATGGGTAGAAATTGATATTCCTTTTTTATTTGGAACGGTTACGGTTAGTGATAGCAGACAACAATGGAGTAGTGATAATTTTATGGGTGGATATAATATTTAACTATCTTTCATATCTTGTAAGCGAAAAATATTCAAAGAAAATATATCGTTTCAAGACGGTTGGGAGGTTGACTATTTTGTAGGGAAAAACAAACATGGATCAGTAATTGTTTGATTTGTCACGAAAAAGTGCTGCATTTAAAAAATACTAATAAACAAGATTCTTTCAAAGACACTTTTCCCCGAATATTTCTTTCAAGAGGTGATAAATAGGTTTTTTGAACAATCTTTGCAGCAGCAGCAAAGTGTTCTGTCAGTGGTCCCATCACACAGTGGTAACAAAGACATCATATGAAGTTTGTTATAAAGGGTGTTTTTTAAGAGGTATAGAACTTTAAATTGCAATAAAACAACGATGTATTATTCGATTGACATGAATTTTTTTTATTCGAAATATAATCTTGTGGCATTACATTTTAAATATGATTTCTGGCATATGACTGCCACCGCTGCCTCGGATGTAGTCAAATCTGGAAGTCCAATTTTCGATGACTTTTTCCCACATTTGTAGCCGTATATCGGCAATAACACGGCGAATGTTGTCTTCCAAATGGTCAAGCGTTTGTGGCTTATCCGCATAGACCAATGACTTTACATAGCCCCACAGAAAATAGTCTAGCGGTGTTAAATCACAAGATCTTGGAGGCCAATTCACAGGTCCAAAACGTGAAATTAGGTGGTCACCCAACGTGTCTTTCAATAAATCGATTGTGGCACGAGCTGTGTGACATGTTGCGCCGTCTTGTTGGAACCCCAGCTCCTGGACATCATGATTGTTCAATTCAAAAATGAAAAAGTTAGTAATCATGGCTCTATACCGATCACCATTGGCTGTAATGTTGTGGCCTTCATCGTTTTTGAAGAAGTACGGACCATTGATTCCACCAGCCCATAAAGCGCACTAAACAATCAAGTTTTCTGGATGTAACAGGTTTTCGACATACACTTGTGGATTAGCTTCACTCCAAATGCGGCAGTTTTGTTTGTTGACGTAGCCATTCAACCAGAAGTGCGCTTCATCGCTAAACAAAATTCGTTTATGAAAATCGGGGAAAACGGCAATCTCGTTTTGGGCCCATTCGACGAATCTACTCCTTGCTTGATCATATTTAAAATGTAATGCCACAACATTATCTTTCGAATAAAAAAAAAATTAATGTCAATCGAATAATACATCGTTGTTTTATTGCAATTTAAAGTTCTATACCTTTAAAAAAACACCCTTTATTATTAATAACCGTACAAAAGCGTTTACTGATGCAAAAATTGTGAAGGAATGTTTCTTAAATTCTTCTAATTTATAGTATTAGTGACAAAAATAAATATAAAAAATAATACTAAAAAAAAAAGAAACGAGTCTTACAGTAGTCGCATATAATGTGCAACATCTGACATGTAATAGCGGTAAATACGCCTTATTAATTTTTTTCTTGAAAAAAATATGAATCGGGTATGAGTGGAAATAATTTTCTATCGAATAATTATATCTTTAATGAAAAATGTATTTAATTAACAAAATGAGTAATGCAATATTTTATCAAAAATGATTATTCTTGTTCCATTTGGGGAAGAGCGGAGATAATAGACTTATGATAACTAAAATATGACACATATACTTGTGATTTCAAAGTATTTCATCGTTGGGTGGATGACCTTAGTACCCAACTCTTTCGAGCTACAACCACATATCAGTAGGTATTTCAGTGACTGTATATGATTGACTTTTACCCTTTGTTAAGTTTAAATGCTTTAAAAATAAAATAAAAATACTGGGAATTTTGGGAAAATAAAACTTTAAAATATTAAAATTGAGAAAGGAAGCTTCAAAGTCGGCAAAAAGCATCGAAAATGAAGTTAAAACTTCAATCTTGGGAGGGCGGGGCCAAAACAACCAATGGGAATGCAGCTAGGATCATGAAAAAGCAGTTGAAAATAAAACAGAAAACATCTTATTTAAAAGCTATTAAAATATTCTATCAAGAGTAAAAATAGTAGAGGAACATTTAAACAAAAATAGATCAGTCGGGATAATTTTCCGAGGAAAATTAAAAAGTAAAAGTTGAAAAATCTGGGGATCGAACCCGATGCAAATCATTTTGAGCGAATGGCTTTGACCACTAGAACACGGGGGACTCGTGAAAAGAAGTGAAATAGGCATTTAAGATGAAGGAAGCGAGATTTGAGAGGAGAAAAATAATTACATGAAGAGGGGGGTCTGAGAGAATATTTCTAGGTCTGTTGAAATTTGGATCAGGGATATTTTTTTCAATATCCCAGATTGAGAGATTACTAAATTTATCAATATTTTGAAAGAAGTTTGTTGCAATCTTTTTAATGAACTGACTAATTGACAGCTAATTAGATTAACTGTCTTATTGAGCGCTAATTAGAAACTTGTCTAATTGACAGCTAATTAGATTAACTGTCTAATTGACAGCTAATTAGATTAACTGTTTTATTGACCGCTTATTAGATTAACTGTATAATTGACAGTTAATTAGATTAACTGTATAATTGACAGTTAATTAGATTGACTGTATTATTGACTTGTCTAATTGAACTGTCTAATTTTACTTTCGGTCCTGAGGTCAATTTCAAAGTATTTAAAAACCGTTGAAAAACAGCGTCAATAACAGTACCACTGTTAGCAGTCGAAACGTTCTAATTTGTGTTTATTTCGAGCTTGAATTCATCATTCATAAAAGCTATGAGTGGCTCAGCTTTTGCCAAACTGAAGTTAAAGTTAAAATCACCACTCAAAATCAGGGGAAGCGAGTGATAATTTTTTAAAAGAGCATAACCACCTTCGTTATATGGTAAAAGTACAAAATGCACTTAAATCTTTTAATTTTTTTTAACCGTTTGATTCGAAGAAATGTATACGACCACCGAAATCACTGTTTGTCCATTTTCAAGTAAGCATTCTGCCGCACTTATGTCCTCCAATATCATGACTAATGGATTTAGAGTCAAGTGCTTGAGTGCTTGATGGCTACTAGAGTTGGACCATCAAGCAAGGGTAGCGAAACATCACAGCCCTGCATTCTCATTGGTCACATCCTGTTACACACATACGTCCGTTTTCATGAAATAACTCCCAACAAATATCCAGCAACCGAGAGGAAAGATGTTACACATCAAAAAGCAAAACATGAGTTATATAATAATTTGATCAATTTACCACATTTAAAATTTCCAATGTTATATTGGTCTTAAAGCATTCCCTCCCCCCTCCCCTATTTATCTTCATGTTGCGACCCTCATGAAATAACTAACATATGAATGTGATTCAGTAGAAAAAAAGATTCAGTACCCCTGCTCTAAATAGATGCCAAGCCTCAAATCCTCTTGTCAGGATATGAAAGGGTTAGAGAGATGCAAGGCCCCTGACCACTTCCAGGAACCACCTCCACTCTCTCGCAATCGTGGTGGAACCAAGCCAAATCATACCGCCACCTAAATAGAACTCTAAGCTAAAGCTAACGGCAGGTCTAAATCTTGCTCTTTGCCACGATGAATTTTATGGATCTAGATCTGACACCGCCAGAGAGGTGGCATTAGAAACAACATAACTGAATAAGGTGAAAAACATAACTTTTTATTCCACGTGGTGTCTGACGGTAATTCTGTTGCAACATTGTGATATTCCCCAATGTGCAGCATATTCACACAGTACTTAATATTTTATCTTAAACCTATTTTTTGTATAACTTTTTTAATTTATATAAATTGCACCTATTTGTTTTTAAACTTACTTTGTTCTCTTCATTTTATAATTTAATTTTTCCATTTATTTTTCTTTTAATATTGCAGAATGAATTTTCTGAAATGTGTTTTAAATGTTCAGATTCATTTTTAATTATGTAACAAATATGAATATTGACACATTTATAAGGAGAAAAAAAATGATGTGTCTACATATTCTAATACATTAAAAATAGGAATGTGTTCGATTGTTTCACTTTTAATCTAACAAAATGTTAATCTTTTCCACCCAGTCTAATATTCAAAATATTTTCTTTAAATATGCTGTATCATGTAGCCCAATCTTCGTGACTTGTTATTTGGGATAACGAGACAATATTAAAAAAGGTTCCCTTCCAGTTAACTTGAATGACCTAGTGAAACCAATAATAAAGTAAGGAACAAGAACGGGTGCTTTTAAACGACCCAGGCAAAATGAAAATACAAAAATTCCCCTCTGGTGTCACTGTAGCTTAATTCTCGACAACGTCTGTTACATTATACCAGGGCATAATTTAATGTAAAAATAAAGAATATGTATAATTGCATGTACACTCTTAAAATTAAGTTAATTAAAACTCACATTTTCTTCCACATTAGCAAGTACCTGTCTTGTCAAAATTAATTTCATCCCTCGTGATCTACTAAATTTAGAAACCCAACCTACCTCATTTTATTTGCTCGTCTTCCTTCAGACTAAATATGTATGCTTTTAAACTCACTGAATAAATTTTAAAGTTAGTTTCCCCACATTTAGTCTGCTGACCCTTAAAATTGTAGACCTACAAAGGAAATCAACTAACAAAACTTTTCTTACTATACGCATACAGTAAGAAATGAAACATGATGAAGTTTGTAAGTAATTTAGGGGTTACATAGGGTCCGAAAGTAACACAGTCTGCAGCCGCCTCTAGCAGACAAAATGGCCTCTAACCCGGTAGGCATCCAGTATAATAGAGCTTTTAAGATAGACAAGGGCAAGTCCTTCCTCCCTATTTTTAGCTTATGCCACACTTGATTAATCGTAGTAATTGGGGAGTGTTCACTTAACAATGATCAAAAGTTTCTAATGGGTGAGAGATCGGGAGAATGCTCTGGCCAGGGCAGCAATCCCGCGGATTCGAGATAGGTTAAGACACGATGGACAACATGTGGACTTGCATTATCTTGTTGAAAGATGACGTCTCTAAGCTCTCACAGCCACTGACTTTAAGATCTGAGATATGTAATACTGTTTCTTACCTCTGGATAAATTAACCTAGAATGTGTGAATCAGTTTTGAAGGAAATAAAAATTTAAAGTAATACTAAAATTGAAATAAGTAGTTTTCTATTTATATAGAATACACATCCATGTCTTCATATTACAATTAGTCAAAAAGTCCCTGGAATGGTCTATATTCCCACAGGTGTTTGTTGGAGGGGAAATATCTGTTAAGGCGTTTGACAGCTCTAAAAAACACACAGCTATCTGGATTTCATTTCCTGTACTGTTGACGTTCATTGCAGATAATTTTCTACAAAGCGAATTTTTCCTTTGACGGATTTTGCAATGTCACGTCTTTGAAGCAGCGTGTAAACACCAAATTCCGTGTTTTGCTCGAGAAATAACCTTCTATAACTCTTGAGATGCGGAAAAAAGCACAAGGAAAGGATTCCGGCACCGGATGAATTTTTCCTTGTCTTCAGGGCTGAAAGTTAAATTGGAGAGACATCGTTTTGTGAATTCAGATAAAGTCATCCGAAACGCGATAAAGGACCAGTTATAAATGGATTCCAGGAGTGTTTTGAACTATTATAAGAACGCTGGAACAAGAGTGTGGATGCAGGAGGTCAGTGCTTTGGAGGTCAATAAGATAAAATTATTGTTCTGTTTTTCAATAATTTTTAATTGACCTATTTCAATAATTTTTAATTGACCTATATTTCAGGAACTTTTTTACCCTACCTTGTTGAAAGCTAACGATAGATCTTTGTCTTTGTTAATACTCAAAAATTTGATTTAAATGCGACAAAATATTATCTTTAAATAGATTTGTTGCACTTTTAGCCTCTGTCTCTAGAATCATACTTTTCAACGCAAAAGACAACTGGTTCCTATCCTTTCAGTGTCTCTCTTAACGTAAGTTTATTGTTACCATATCATCCTCATATTAACTCACCTTGATAACTTCTTACTGTGGAAAACAAAGACAAACTTTAGCTCTTCAGTGTTAAGTGTTTAATTGTTCTCTTTTGCAAGCTTATTGAAATCAATGTTATCCACCTCCAGTCCCCTGACTTTTGTCAAAGACAAGACCTCGTTGACGACAGATCCAACAAGTACCGTCCTAAACCTCTGGAATTCTCACATTCGAGAACTCTCTCCCACCAACACTTCTTCCAAACGGAAGTAACAGTTCCTTCTGTAAACTCCTTAATCTCTTATAAACACATTGTTCAGAGATGTCTGTCATGTAATCCTTATAAAATTCGTTTTTTTGTTTTTTTTTCTTCTCTTTTTAGTTTATTTCCAGTACGACAGTGTCAAATGTTAGTAGAATAGATTGCGTCCCGACTCTTTTCCTTACCAAAAACACTTTTATTTGCCTCGCCTTTGTGTTTGAACTTCAGGTATCTATCGTGGCTCAAACTCATCCAGTTGGCGTGCTGTGATAATTTGTAGAGAGGGATCCCTGCTCGGAACCACGTCATTTGACTGAGGCTCAAAATTACGAGGTCCGCTGCCAACTACTATCTTGTTTTATATGTTGCGGTGTTAATAACACTCACTCGACCAGATACTTAAAAATCGAGGGCTCTCTCTTCATTTTACTTGAGGTATCCGACTACTTGCGATAATTTTTTTTAAAAAAAGGGAGAGATGGAAATATTTTTTGCAGGTGGGTGGGGGTAGATTTATTTAGTACATTTTAAGAAGACTATGCTAAAATTAGAAGATAAAAATAAATTATTATTACTAAAATGGGGGAAAATGGTAAAAAAACTTACAAAAGAATTACATAAACGGGTCCCTAACTGTACAAAGAATTTATGAAGAAATTCTCAATTTTTTAATTAAATATGTTACTTTGGCATTCATTTTTTGAAATGACCTTCTGGATAAGAAATATTGTAAATTTCAAAACACTAGAACAATTTATTTTAGTTGTTATATGAAATTGCTTAAAAAAACAATGATTATAGCCACATAAGGGACAGTAAATTCCTTAATAAATCAGTAATTGATAAATCTGATATTTAAAACACTTCTACTATTACACAGAATATACGCAAAAAAATTTAGATAATTATTCTTAAACCCTTTTGAGTAATCGCTGTCCCCGTTTGAGTTTTTCGGAAAAAAACACATTTCAAGTAAAGAATATTTTAAAGTTTGTCATCTCGTTAAAAGTTATGCCATCTACTTTACTAAAACACTTGTAGTTTTTGTTCTAGTGAATGGAAAATAAAACCCTTAGTATTGGCTCGTAAGACGGTCTATAGAATAAAATCATAAAAAAAAATGTCAATTTTTGAAAAAATTCTCGATTTTAGGGTAGTCGTATACCTTAAAAGCCTCCCGCGTTTAATCTGTAATAATAACTTTGACACATCGAATATTCAGAGAAAAATACTTGCCAAGCATTTATACTCGTTTGAAGGGTAAATTTTTCACAAATTATTTTGCTTTTTTTTCAATATTTCGTTGTATTTTCTTCGGACTTGAACTTCTACTACAATTGATAATTAATTTATAGTTATAAAACTCATAGTTGAGATTAAAATTCTAAACGTTATTGAAAGTCAAGTTTTATTTTATCACAGTTATAATTTAGCATTATGATATATGTATAGTAACTACCGTTCTAGTTGAAGCATGTTATTGAAAGTATTCCTTCAGTTTTGTAAGGAAGAATTGTTTTAGTGGCAACAGTCTCCTTTGCTACTAAAACGAGTTTCCGTAACATTAAACCTGCACATATCTGTCGAAAACTTTAGATACACCTAAACAAGTTTATCAATGTTTAAAATATGGTTTAACGTGAGTCAGCCTCTCAAAATTGTAGCTAACTGAATTATTAAAATGTATATGACGGAGGTTTCGAATTATGTATGAAATAACTTAGTTAAGCCTAGAGATACATCACCTATTTTACTTCACAGAATTATTAAAATACGTCTACTTCCAGATTTTCTGGAAAGCAATTTCCCAGAAGTGTCATATTTTGATATGATATAACAACAGTTATGTATGTATTGCAATTTTAAAATTAGGAATGAAAATAAAAATAAGATATTGTGGAAAAAGTCGGCTCTAACGGATCAATTGATAATTTATTGCTTGAAAATTCCCACACAGCGCTATATGTTATGAATGGACATCGACTCGCTTGAAAACTCATTTAGTTGTACTATCCAAAAATGTTTGTGGAACATAGAAATAATTCTTTAAAATATTATTTTTTTAGTTTGTACAATTTAATGAAGAATTATATTTTAATGCACCAATAATAGTCTCTGCTTTACTTGTCTCCAAAGGCTTTGTTTTCTGCATAGTACTAAACAGAAACATAGAATAATAAAAAGTACCATTATTTTTATATTTTTTTATAATATATTTTTTATTTAATTTGAATTATCAAAAAATAGTAGAAACACTTAAAATTATTAAAATAGTAGAAGAATAAAAATTTAAAATTATTAAAATAATGGAAGATTTATCAAAACAGTCAGGTAATTAGCAAAACCGTAAGGAAGTTATCAAAATAGTAGAACCATCAAAAAAGTAAGAAAATTAACACAATAGTAGAACCATCAAAAAAGTAGAATGGAATCAAAATAGGAGAATTATCCAAACATTAGAATAATCATAATAGAAAAACTATCAAAACAATTCGAGCATTTATTTATAATTATCGATATAGTAATATATATATATATTTAAAATTTTCAAAAGTTCAAAATCATTATTTGACTTTTGGAAAGAAATAAACGAAATATTTTTCCAACGGCGTTTTATGATTTCATTTTTTATTTTATATTATATAACCATTTATAACATCAAACCTTTATGAGACCGTAGGTAGTTTTCTTTCCACGGACTTCATTAATTTTGAAATATGGATAGGAACTATTATTCCACTTATGATTTGTGCTGCGAACACATGAAATAGTACTACAACTGAATTATGAATTTTCTAATCGTAAGCGTAAAGGTCGACCTGTAGTTTTCCTAAGTTGCAAGGAAAGTGTTTCAGATGACATACGATTGACTGAAGCTGGGGACTATATGACAAAACTTTACGAAAAAAATAAAGACGTTGCTGTTAACACTCTACAAAAGCACATAAGAATAGAACAAGATACATTTATACAGCTTGCAATGTCCACTAGGTATTGATCTGTATTTTCTGAAATTTCATGAAAAATATTATGTATAATTTATTAAATTTTGAATGCAACCTATATCTTATTTTTGATTCATTTTGCTGATTTTAGTATTTTCAAATTATATTTCATGAATATCATGTAATGCCATTTGAAAAGATCAAGTAATATAAAAAAACTATATAATCAATTCCTATTTTGGTCAACAAAGAAAAATTTTGTTTTAGTTAATTAAATTTAATTATGAAATTAATATTTGACAAAACTATTAACAACATGTGTCATTCACTACAAGGTTAAAATATATATTTTAAGCCAAGAAAAAATTCTTTTTAGAAAAATTTACTGGTACCATCTATTGATGCTACTTCCAACTCTGCCAGAAAAATAACGCAGAATAAATTAAAAATTAAAAAAAAAGATTAGTTAATGAATTAATATTTGAAAAAAAACTGTATTAACATTGAGAGTAATTCCCTACAAGTTAAAAAAATATGTTTGATCTTCAATGGATGAATAAAAGGTATTTTATTAATTATTGGAAATTTGAACAAGATATATATATATATATATATATATATATATATCACGTATTGGAGTTATTCTTAGAGTTACAGGAGAAATACAACGTGCAGCCGTTTATTATATTATCTTTAATGTTCAACAAAGCAGTCTGTACTTCAAGCCATGACAAAACGAGTCTTATTTCAGCGTCGACCAGGAGCCAGTGCGTCGTTCGTTCACGTGGTTATTCGTAAGCTTGCTGGAGTAGAAGTCAAAGTCCTTATGCGGGAGGCAGGTTGAGTTGTTCTGGTAGGTTTTACCCCAACTGACACTTGTAGGGTTATGGATTCATCACTCACACACACACACACATATATATATATAGGGTTCGATTGATTGATTGAATGATTGATTGCACTGTTTAGCTACACGAGGGCTTTTGGTGACGGACCATGCCATTTTGAACTATGGTCAAGTGACGTGGACAATACCTGAGCTGGCACCCCTCTCCTAACTACCACACCACACCAACGGGACGACGTTTCAGCTCTCGACAGATTTAACGTTCATTGTTGCCTTACACGACGGGTCTTTAGGGGTACTGGGCTCGAACTCTTGAGAAGGCAAGCCACGATCCGATACCTATACCACTTGGCTACCGTGGCACATATATATATAGGGAGAGAGCGAACCAATAGTAGGAATTGAAAAGGAAAACATGCGATACCCTACCTAAGAATAGTCGCAGTGGGAAAAATATCTCCCCTTTCCCTCCAAAAAAAGTCCCAAAAATCAAAGTAATTTTAGATAAGCTAAATGAGTTTATTTTTAAATCAATCTCAATCACAAAAATAATTTAACATAACAGAACAAGGAAAATATCGCCCAATAAAGTATTAATTTGTCAATTTGGAGGCCCTGTCAATTTTTTTAAAACATTTATTTTTTCTCATTTATTCCACATATTAATATACTTATTACGTTTATGTCAAACGCTAATGAGAAATCAATTTTGTACTAGTAAGTGTAGTAAAGAAGATTGAAAACTACAGAATAGAAAATGTTTTTTGGTGGTATTAAACATTTTATTTGACATAAAAAAATTCTATATAAATCGAATCAAATTCATTGTTAGCAATATATATATATATATGTGTGTGTGTGTATCTTTAAATGTCGTTTTATTCATAACCATTTACAATTTTTTTTTCAAATACCATTTTTTTACACGTTAAAAAAATAAAACTGTCCCCATTGGCTACTGAAGATAAGATTTTAGTGATTTCGTAAAGTTACCGTGAGAAGCAAAAAAATATGTTTCATTAACTTGAAAGAAGAACAATTTTCTTCTTTTCGTTCAGGTAAAAAATTCTTACTTTCAGCAATTTTTTGTCTGTTTCTTTTGTCAAAGAACTTCTTTTTTGCTTCTAATTGAAGTAAATCGAGTTTCACAAGACCTTCTTGAAATGTGCCATTGTTGCGGTGAAAAAATTTTATCGGTAAAGTACCAACTGTTCAAAATGAGAAAGTTACTAATGGAAAAATCAATAAAAATGTCTTAAGAGAACTAATTATCTGATTCGATTTTCTTATAAATAAATTCAGTATCTTTTCTTTGAAAGAAAAAAAAAGAAACAAAAAAAACTGAAACATGAAAAATCTAGGCATATTTATTTGAGTCTCCTTGATTGAAAAAACAGATTGAGCTTAAAATTGAATTCTGTAACTTAATTTTATAAATTGCATCTAATTAAAAATATATTGTACATAATTCAGTGCTTTTCAAACTGTCATTGTTTGCTAACCAATGCTCAATCATAATTTTCATTCCCTCCACCTCCATTCAATATAATAACGTATTACATTCAATAATAATTACTTTGACGTTAAAGCTACAACACAAATTTAATTATAAACTATACAAATTATCCAGATAAGTATTAAGTTTTCCATATAATTTTGTAATGACAAGTGCATAAGATTACAAGTAATTTTAAAAATAGTTATTAACGTAGCATTGATGAACTAATGAGCAAATACTTTGTGTAGTACTGATATATGTACAAGCATATATTATATCATTGTAAATATGTATTTTTTATTACCTCAAATGTATTTTGTTTTGATTCCTTTCAGTAAATTAATAATCTTTTTATTTTTTTTTATTTTTGGCTTTTCCGTATCCTCGCCCCCCCCGGTAGGATTATCAAGTCCCTCTAGAGGGCGCGCCCCACTGTTTGAGAAACGATGATAAAATTAATATATAATGTACTATTATTATACAAATAGTTCAACCAGAGTGCAAAATTATTGTATAAATAGTGTAACGTATTACATAGTGTAAGATGTTAATACATAAACAGTATAATACTAATACTTGTTGTCCCAACCGACGATTTGGAAAATCAATTAAAAAAAAGAAAAGAAACGGTAAGTGATAAAAAAGTACGGTCTGCTGCGGTCTTCTTTGGTAACCAGGATTTTTTTTCTCACCAAGTTTCTGACTAGGAAAAAAAAAAGGTTTCATGTACGTTTTGTCAGACACATCAGCATTTTGGGGTTTGCTACGAAAAAAGTTCGACCATTAAAACACTCCAAAGAAAAGTTTATTTTTCAAATCTTAGGGGGAGAGGGGTTGAGACATCTAGGGGAAGAAGTGTAATATATAGTGTAATATAGTAAATATACAGTCATTATTAATAGTAATGAACCAAAGAGCATCTTTGACCTCGAGGGGATTAACTCGTTCATAGCAGCAACATACATGTTGGGCCAAGAATCCCTCACACATTTCAAAATGCAATATATAGTATAATCAACGAACTGACTTATGAGAGTGAGATTTAGATTAAAATGCTTCACACGATTGGATTTTATGTTTCCGCACGTAATAGTATTTTAGATTTTTTCGCCAATAGATCAATGAAAAAAAAACCTCGTCATCAAAAATTATGAAAATTTATTTTTTAAAAGGCAGATACACATAATTTATATATTCAATCAATTATCATATTTCAATGTGTGCGTCCTTTTTGGATCGAATCACAACCGAACGGTTCTTAATTTCTGCCTACGTATTTTTTAGCAATGCTTTCGTGGAGTGGAATGGATTCTTTGAGGGATTCCCCTGTTCACTTCTCGGATGATATCGAAGAAGAAGAAGAGTAAAATTTTTTCTTCACGGGGTTTCATAAGAAGATATCAAGAAGTTTTATGTCTGTGAAATACGATGACCACAACAAAGAATCACTTCGCTCAAGGTATCAGCATCCAACATGCCCTATTCAATTGTGCTTCAAGTAATTGGCACATCATTCTGCAGTGAAAATCAAACTAACTCAAATGACGAACTTGAAAGAACGAAATTTTGCATCTTGTCTGGTTATCTTTCATCTTACATTGTAAGCTCAGAAAAAAGAAAGTGCCGATTATGCAATAACTCATTAAACCAGACTAAACATAAACTTTCGGTGAATTACGAACAGTTTCAACAACATAAAGCGGCTTCATTGTCCTCACATTGTGTATCGATTAACATTATTAGATGTTTGAAATTTTGTTCGTCTGGAAGAATAATTTATTGCAACAAATCGTTACATTATATGTTATGTAAAAGAATCTCGACAGTAAAATTCAAACAACGTGATTTATTATCCTCGCTCAAAGCTTTAAGAAAATGCATATTGCATGTTTCCATCTTTTTTTATGTAAAACTCATTTGTTGTGCATGTAGTATCTAGTTTTACAATGCGTTCTCGTCGTTAGTATTGTTACGGATCCACCGTGTTTTTTTTAAATAGTAATCCTCTTGAGAAATATTGAGTCTTTAAAAATTATTATATTATAAAGCTTCCTCCCTAAGAAGATGTGACTATGCAAATCAAGACTTGTACAAAAAGATTAAACTTTCAGGTTAGAAAGAGAGGGATGTTAGAGTGCTAACAGATAACAGTGATTAATTAAACGTGCAGCGAGACGTGGATTCTTATTAGCTGATTATTGTAATATTAAAGTTGACGATTTATCAACTAGGAATCAAATTAGAGTAGGTAGCTATGGATTAGAAGCTATTGCCTTGACGTAAGTTATCTGATTTATTAAAGTCTTCTCGTATATAGCCTACCTCGTAATTGCTTTCCATACTTGGTATTTGGGTGCATCTCTTAACTTTGGTTAATAGAATCCGTGTTGTTGCTTACAACTGAGGTATAAATTGTTACAAATTGGTTACTTTGAATATATAGCTAATCTTCCTTCCGAATCTCCCTCACTTTTGGACGCGTCGGAGCGACTCTTACAGTATTGGAATGGAAACAAATGTTTGTCGAGATTCCAACTATATTTCCTGTGCTGTACTTGACGAAATTACATTGTTATCTATCCAAAAGGCATTCAATGTATAAAAATTCTGTTTAGATGCCAAGTCAAAGTGCTGTTTACAAATGGAAACTGTTTTTTTTTACAACTGCGATTCAATACATCAGGGAAAAAGAAGTAAATGTATTATATCTATAAAAATATATAACGAGGACTAACAAATAATTTCATACTTATTCATAATAAGCTAAAAAATCAAAAACGTCTAAGGAATTTGTAAAAAGTTTACTAAAATTGTAGAAGTTATTAAAAAAGATTAAATTATTCCCTGAAGCAAGTTATATTATAATATCTGTAATATTTCACGTATTAATCATTATTCGCGATATAATGTACATACATAACGCCCTTGTACAGTTAGTCGGTGTATGTAAGCCTATTTGTTATTCAATTTTTATTAATTGGGAGTTAAAATAACATATTAAATATATGCTTGTCTCCACTAAGATCGTATCTTATACTCGACGCAATGTCAATTTTTTCAATAGTCAACTCCCCTCTCCCCGTCCAAAAAAAGAAGAGGGGGTGAAGGAATTACTTCGAAGAAACCTTTATTAAAAATTATTTATAAAATATTATTTTACAAATCAAATTTTTAGAGAAGAATCAAAATGTCTAAGATCTTTAAAAGTAAAATTCATTCACAAGTATTCAATTCATTCTCTCTCTATTTTATTTCACTTTTAACACGCTTTTATAAGCTTCACTTGTATGAAACGAAGTCTTTGAACTCGAGTTTTACTCGCTTTAAAAGGTCAGATCAATTCAAAATTTCGCACACTTGTCAAGGACTGTTGCCAATACTATAATTTCATAATTTTGTTTCATTGTCCATAACAGGATAATCATGAATAACGATTTCCAGATTTGGCGACTAATGCATTATACCATTTCCATATTAGGCGACTAATACCATGTACCATTGCGAAATTTGGCAACTAATTTTATTTACAATTTTTAGATTTGGTGACTTAAAGATTCAGAACAACCCTAAAAGCGAAAACGTTTTTTTGCACTAGTAATTTCTTATCATAATATAAACAATTGTCTAGTCTTTCTGAAAATAGAAATATAAAAAAGAAAAGGCTCAATCATTTGAAAAAAAATTGTTCTAACTCAAGAATAGGCAAAAATTTTCGGTCGCGTACCAAAAATTAAAATAAAAAGTGTATGAATTAATGATAGTTTTAAAAAAAATAAAAATACATGCTTTTACTGTAGATCAAACTAAAAAATGAAGAATGAATTATAGTTTTAAAAAACTAAAAAACACGCTTTTATGTTTAATTGAACTAAAAGTAAAAAAATAATTCTTTATATAAGAATAAAACGATTTACGAAAAAATGGTCATTGGTGTAAAAGCGCGGAGTGCTCTATATCCAATGTGACCAATCGTCCTCCTTTAGGGAGGACAGTCTTCCTTTTGTAGGTTCTATCCTTCCTCGAAAAGTGTCCCCCTTTTCAATATTTTAAAATCGATCTGTTACTCTATATTCAGAGATGAACTCAAAATGTTTCCAATATATCGAAGAATGGTCTGAAACAAATATCAATGGAAATAGCAGTTTTCAGTGGTGTTTTTCGACTTCATCGCAAGTAAATTGGGCAGATATAGAAAATCCTGTTAAGTTTTTGCCAAAAGAATTGCTTGACATTAGAATTGATGACGACTGTCTGTTCATAGAAATTAGAAGAATGAATATATTTTTAAATTCTAATAAATTGGAACAATGGGGAAATTAACATGCTTAAGAATAGTCGGTAGGCCCTATATCGACAATGTAAAATTGAGCCATTTTAGGAACCTGTTTCTCAGAAATTGTTAAATATAAAAACTTCAAATTTTTTGGCTGTATAATAATTATGCTTTTTTATTTAAATATTGGTAACAGGTTTCAAATATATCGTTTACTTTTTTCAAAAAAATTCATCATAAAAGTATCGCTTTGAAATTTGTGAAAATTGTCATTTTTTTTACGAAAACTGCTTCTGAGCAAAATATTTTAGGAAAATCTCCAAGAAAGTAGCTCCATTATATATAGTTACAAATTATTTGTCACCAAATACCCTCCGAGTGCACACGGAGTACGTGCTCGTTAAATCAGTGGGTCCGTAGTCTTGTGGGCTTATTCACTAGCGCAGGAACTGGAGAATATTTTCCTCCCCTTCAGTTCACTTGCAGAAATTGTGGAGGTGGATATAGAGGTCGTGTCGCCATCTATCGTCCCTTCGGGGAAGTTTCACTGAGCTTAAATCGCACTGTCACCTGTATGGTGCTCAAGGCCAACGACAGGCGTACCTCTTGCCCTTGCCACGATGAATTTCGTGGGCCTCGTTCTGACTACGTCAGACAGGTGGCATTAGCCACAACAACAACAAATTATTTGTGCGCAGTAAAAATTGAAAGTAGTTTCATTCATTATTTTCTATTAAAAAGGTACACGCACTTTGAAAACAATCATTTTAAGATAATAGCATTTTAAATGTAAAAAGGCACTTATTTACAAAAATAATGAATTACAACATGTATTTGCCCTATTTTATAAAACATTAGTATCTTCTTAATTTTTTAAACATAAAATATGAAACAAAAAAACCTTAAAATGTTCAGAAATTACAAATATAGTAATTTTCAGTTTTTGTTCAACGAGATTTTTTTTAGCATTTTGCAACGATTTTCACAAATTATGTAACAATCTGTGAATAATTTTTAACTTCAATGCATTATAAATATCAAATTTGACCTTATAACATCATAAATATAATGTAAACATGTATCAATATGTAAAAGTCATGATTTGGGAATATGTGATTTTACGAAAATTTGTCTGAAAAATAAATAAACATAATAAATAAACTTCATTTGAAATTAAGTGAAATATTTAAAATATATTGTTTAGTTTTCTCAAAAACACATGTAACATAAAAATATCACTATGAATTTTTAAAAAAATTGACAATTTTGTCACGATACATGGACTCAAGTCAAATATTTTGGGAAAATCCCGAAAAAACTCACATGAATATGTATAGTTACATATAAGTAACATGAGGGGAGAATTCATTACATTCATACATTATATTCTGAGAAAAACATGAATACAGTTTTAAAAACATCATTTTTGAGAAAATTGAATTTTCACTATAAATTGCTACTTTATCACAAAAATAATGATTTACAACATGTATTTGTCCCATTTTATTGAACATTAGCATCTTTGCAATTTATTTTGCATAAAATAGTAAGCAAAAAGTTTTAAATTGCTCAGAATAGCATTTTTCAGTTTTTTTTAACGAGATAATTTCTAGTATTACATCAATTTTCTGAATTATGTATCAATTTTTGAAGAATTAGTAGCTTTCATGCTTTACAGATATCAAATTTGAACATAAAGCAACATAAATATAATGTGAAAATGTATCAATATGGTTTTTGTATGAATTTGAGATGGTATTTAAAAAATACCGGATTATATATATATATATATATATATATATATATATGATATGATATATATATATATATATATATATATATATATATATATATATATATATACGACATTTTGAAAGTTTTCTTTGGGATTTTGTAAAATTTGTAAAGTTATCTTTAGGTTTTGTAGTTGCAGACATTTTCTAAGGTTTAAACTTCAAAAATTACTCTGAATTGGACTAATGTTGTCTAAAACAGCCAAAGTAAAACGATTTTTATGTTTTTAAACATGAAATTTATGTATGTAACAAGCTTCTCGCAAAGGCAACAAGCATCACACTTGATGTATCATCTCATACCTCTATCTCAGAAACTATTAAACATATGAACTCAAGACTTTGACTATATGTATTAATTATACATTTATATTTATACTGAAGTGAAAAATTTTTAAATATATTAATTATTTTTTTCAAAAACAAACTTTTAGTTGAGCGAGCAAATATGATTATTATGAATTTATTGAAAATTGGTCATTTTTTGTTATGATATCTGCTTAAAAATATTTCAAAAATGTCACTTCAGTATACACAATTGCATTTAAGAAACAGAGTACATTTATACAATTTGAAAGAATAAAACATTTAGAAAACAATTTTTATAAAAAATCTTTCCTTGTAAAAGTATCCTATATTAAGTATACTATCTTCATTATCCATTAATGAATAAAATGAAGATTCATTATGTAAATATTTCTCACCTGGTCACAATTATACATATATTCTATTTTTTTCTTTTAACTCTACTTAAACACGCGAAGATTTAGTAATCATTAATTAACTAATTAAAAATGAATTTAAACTAAAGAAAAGACCTAAATTTCAGTAAAAACTGCTTACATTTTAAGTAAAGGGTTTTTTTAGAGGTATAGAACTTTAAATTGCAATAAAACAACGATGTATTATTCGATTGACATGAATTGTTTTTTATTCGAAAGATAATCTTGTGGCATTACATTTTAAATATGATTTCTGGAATGCAAACTGCCACGGCTGGCTCGGATGTAATCCAATCTGGACGTCCAATTTTCGATGACTTTTTCCAACATTTGTGGCCGTATATCGGCAATAACACGGCGAATGTTGTCTTCCAAATGGTCAAGCGTTTGTGGCTTATCCGCATAGACCAATGAATTTACATAGCACCACAGAAAATAGTCTAGCGGTGTTAAATCACAAGATCTTGGAGGCCAATTCACAGGTCCAAAACGTGAAATTAGGCCGTTTTGTCTTTCAATAAATCGATTGTGGCACGAGCTGTGTGACATGTTGCGCCGTCTTGTTGGAACCACAGCTCCTGGACATCATGATTGTTCAATTCAGGAATGAAAAAGTTAGTAATCATGGCTCTATACTGAACACCATTGACTGTAACGTTGTGGCCTTCATCGTTTTTGAAGAAGGATTCCACCAGCCCATAAAGCGCACCAAACAGTCAGTTTTTCTGGATGTAACGGTGTTTCGACATACACTTGTGGATTAGATTCACTCCAAACGCGGCAGTTTTTTTTTTTTTTGTTGACGCAGCCATTCAACCAGAAGTGAGCTTCATCGCTAAACAAAATTCGCTTATGAAAATCGGGAACAACGGCAATCTCGTTTTGGGCCCATTCGACGAATCTACGCCTTGCTTGATGATCGTTTGGCTTCAATTCTTGCACGAGTTGGATTTTGTAAGCACGCAAACCAAGATCCTTACGCAAAATCTTCTATAAAGTGGATGGACACAGATCCAATTCCTGTGCTCGATGGCGGATGGACTCATTCGGGTCTTCCTCAATGCTACGCTCTACAGTGGCAACAGCTTCTTCTGTACGCACCGTACGGCGTCTCTGGGGATGCGAATTATCAATTAGAGTAAACGTGGTGCGAAAACGTTCCATGGTTAATCGAATTAACTGCTCTGATGGACGATTTTGTCGACGATAAAATGGACGTAGTGCGCGATACGTATTCCACACAGAACCATTATTTTCGAAATAAAATTGCACAATTTGAAAGCGTTGTTCAGGCGTGAGTCTATTCATGATGAATTGCCAAACCAAACTGAGAATAAATCACTTGACAGCTGTTAAATCGGTCGCCATCTTGGAAAGTAATGCCAACTTAAACTTCTATACCTGGAAAAAAAACACTCTTTATAACATTTACTAAAACCCACATGAAAATCTGAAATTGCCTCCAAAGGTTTTTAGCAAATCTAACAGTGTTGCAGTTATACAATTATCTAAAGTTAATTTGGGTATTAAAGAATAAAAATTCATCGATGCTTTGCAACTTTTCCCCAGTTTTAAAAAGGCAATGTTTACAATTCTATTGGTCAAAATGGGCGTGGTAAACCAACTGATTATTATATCATTGGAAAGGTCTTGATTTGTAAATTTCAGAAAAAACAAAAATTGAAAATCGATTTTTAAAAGGGGTTAACCCTGCTGACTGTTCTTAAATTGATAAAAGATGGGTGAAAATACTTAGCCATTTCAAACATGAACACTTTCTATGTGATAATTTAGTTATTCTTGTTGAATTTACGTTGTACTGCCCTGGAACTAATCCAGAATTTGAAAGAGTTTTTTCAGTTGATAGTGATTTTTCGACAAGTGAGAAATCAAGATTAAATGTTGATATTTTAGCTGCAGTACTTACCGTACAATTCAGTATGACGAATATTTTTTTACTCCGAAATTTTTGATGTATTACAAAACGGTTTATTGACAAAAAAAATTATTCAATGGGAAAATACTCCTTTAAGTAAATAATTAAAATAAATGTAAACGTAATTAGTGTATTTTTATTTCAATTAATAAAATGCTTCATACATTTAAGTTGCATTTTTTTCTTAAATTTTTCGCACGCGCGCGTCCTCCTTTTCATTGTAAAAAAACTGTCTCTCAACTTACTAAATCTCAATTAATATAATTTCTTACTATTTCTATTCAAAAATGCTGAGTTAATATGGCATTAATTTCCTCGTAAATTGTTTTATTCTTATGTTAAGAATTTTTGTTTACTTTTTATTTCAATTTACCATAATAGCGAGTGTTTTTTTAGTTTTTTTTTAAACTATAATTTATTACATAAATGCTTCAGAAGGATGAGGATTGCTTTTGCTTTACGTATACTCTTTAACAATCGTATTTATTGAAAACCTTAACAATGAAACTTTTTGTAGTATGGATTGTTTTCCATTTTACTTAACTGAAATGGAACAAAATTTTTAAAGAAAATATTTACTCTGGTAGTTGTTATTGCATGTAAAAACCGTATAAAGACATTAAATACTACACTTATAAGTATTTTAATTGTTTCATAGACTCGTGGATGTTTATTAAAAACATTTCACAAATATGAGAATTTAAGTTTGGATACACTTTACTTATTACATTCATGTTATACGGAATTTTCCTGAGGATTCTTTTAGTTTAATTAATATATAAACCTTTAATTAATTCCTCTTTATTTGTATGTGTCATTACACACATTCTATAACATCATACTTTATATTAATATGAAATAAATATTACTATAAAAGGAAGACAAATATATAAAAATAATTACTTTGAGTTTTATTAAAGTCATGTTTTAATCTGCTTCACTTTAATGTCTTACCTTAATTTGAACTTAAGCCGCATTTAACTTCAGAAATGCTTTCATGTTTGGCGAGAAAACTCATTAATTAAATTAGCTTAATGGGTTTCAGAATTTAATTAAAATTTCTTGAAGCTAACCTGGTGTGAGAAGTGAAATTTCAAGAATTTTTGCATTTATTCAAGAAATCTGAATGATTCGAAAGGAAAATTTAATTTGGAATTAAGTTAATTGGTATTTAACATTAGTCGCGGTCTTTTATCTGTGAAAATAATTTAATTAAAGAAAGAAAACTCCTTTATTTTCTAAATAATAGTAGACTGGGCTGAAGTAATTGGTCATAGACTAACATTTCATTTTTTCATCTTGCACTTGCTTTATCTATCTCTGCATGAAGAATGTTTACTGGGCATTCTAATTTGCACTTCATTTAGAAAGACATAATAAATACAGTTGGATCCCGAATTTATGAAATCATTGGAACCGAGCGTTTCATACGTTTGTTAGGGGATAATTCATAATATTGGGGTCCATAAAAACATTAAAAAAAATTTTGCACTTTCCTTTTTGAAATTGCTTAGTAACTAACTACGCAAAAATATATCCATAGAATTAAACATTTTATTCGGAAGCTAAATATACTATTTTCGAATCATTACACACCAACACTAATTGGAAATTTTAAAATACTGACTAATATTCGTTTGAAAATCTTTTTGATTCCTTTAAATTGTTTGTTTTCGACTCCATGCTGAGAAGAAAATACTGCGTCACTTATATCCTTTGAGGTGCACGAGGGTTATTTCCACAGTTTCGAAACAATGTAAAGCTTGAAAAAACTTAACAGTTTTGATAGGAACTTCAATTAAACAATAGGAACATTGTCAACTTCTGCTTCAGAATCGAAATTCATTGGTTCCGAAAAATCACCTATCTCTTCAAATTCAGTTGTAAAAAGTGTTCTACAAAATTGTACGTATATTATAAGCATCACTTCCCTCAATACAGAAAGTAAACAGTAAGAATTAAAAACTCAACTCTCCTCCTTTGCAGTGAGGAGTAGGATAAGATATGAAAGGAATTTCTTATCATTTTCAAATTTTACATGATAGGTTACTCATAACTCATGTGCACCTATTAAGTCTAATAATGAGGCGCACCCTTTCCCGTCGAGATGTGCTACTCATAAGTAATGTCTTTCTTTGTTCCGAACTAAAACGATAAATTATTTGAAGAGAAATCCAATGTTTTCTAATCCAAATGAATATTTTGTTCCAACTGTTGACATAATTCTTAAAATTGGAATTCATTATTCGTTAGATAAGAGTTTTTTGCCTTCATGTTAAGTGGGGGAAAGTCAGAAAAACGAAATTCGCGAAATTCATTAAATCAGGATCCGATTGTAAAGGAGAAATTTAAACAAACCATTATTTAAAATCAGTTATAAGCTTATCAAGTGACGCATTTATTTAAGAAACACGTAATTAGCTGATGAAAATAAATGTTGTTTTGAACGCAAGAGCTCATCGTCATTGCTAATAAAGGAGAAAATAGCCAATTTTGAATTAAGTTATTTATAATATTATTATTGTATATATATATATATATATATATATATATATATATATATATATATATAATATATATATATATATATATATATATATATATATATATATATCTGAAAATCGAATCCTGATACTTAAAAACTGATTGGTAGAGAAATTGAAAGGGAAATGAAAATATCACTTGTGTTTTCAATTATTTGATCCATTATCCTACACAAGTGTTTGGTTTGGGGATTCAAACTCTCCAAAAGACAAACTGATTTCTAACTATAGCATTAAAATAACACTTTGGAGCTTTCGTCTACCCGTTTGTTTAATAATTTAAACTCCTTTCCAGGTAAATAATCTGTATATGCCTTGTTATTTGAACAACAAAATTAAGTCCCATTCACAATTATAATAATGGTCTAATTTAAACAGTATAATTACACCTGCTATTGCTAAGTTTTTCTACTTCTTGAAATAGCAAAATATGATTAACAATTTAATCATATTTTTGTACAAAAATATTTAGTTATGACAATAATATACAAAATTTGTATCTTCTCTATACACTAAATCTTTTAGGTTAGATCATAATAATTTAGAAGTATTCATTTTCTAAAACAATGCAATTTGAATCAATTACCATTTGTTCCGTTCTTTTTGTTCTTTTAAATACTAAAGTTTACTAAAATATAGTGGTAAACTGCTCCGAAATTTGGAAAGAAAATTTTTTGTTTTTGTAGTATACCAGGAATTTTCCTTTACATTTTATTAAGATTAGAGTATAATATTTTTCTGATTTCATAACAATTTAAATTGCAACTATAGATTTAAAATACAGAAAATATTATTTAGTTTCAATTTGTTCTATCTAATTAAATACCATATAAAATCAAGCCATTGTATTTTCAATTCAATTATTTAATGCTTGTTTTTAGAGAATTACTCACAGAAAAAGAAGAATGATAGATAAACCTTTACAGATTTTTCATTTTTACTTACATTTCACTTATTAATTTTTAATAAAAGAAAATTTTAGGTGCAGGGATATCTTATATCTTATCTGTGTTCAAGCAAGTAATAGAAAACAAATTAAGTCAATTCCTACGTAGATTAACAAAGAAAAATTTTATTTTAGCTGCTTTTTATTAAATAGTTACAATTAATATAAATATGTATATACATATTACAGAATCACAACATTAAGGGGGAATTAGTTTTTATTAAATATCATTTTAGTATGGTATTGTCATCCAAAACAATCATGTATAGAAAATTTCAGTTCAACTGAATGCTTTAAAACGTGAGAAAAAAACCGTTTCAAGTTTTGACACAAGTCGCCAAAAATGATGCCAACGTGTTTGCATTTGTATTTTTTTAAATAATTAGTTTTAATCAATTAATTTTATTAAGTAGGATTAAATTTTTGTATTGTCATCCAAAATAATCATGTATATAAAATTTCAGCTCAATTGAGCAATTTGAAATGTATTTTATTAATGATTGAAAATTCCACCAAGATAAATAAATAAATATGTAGAAAGTGTGAGCTAATAGTAGGAATTGAAAAAAGAAAATACGACTTTTAATAAGTATTTATTACATTCACACAACACCATCTTTCCATTCACAATTTTTTACTTTCGTAGTTAACATTTATTATGAAATGTGATTTACGTTTATACAATTAACTACGTTAATAAATTTATTTAACCATTAACATGAAGAAAATATACCTTTTAATTCCGAATTTAACATCATTATTTGTAATTTTCTTTTACGGTAAAACTTTTTTCTTATAAAAGAATCTTAAAATTCGAGTACAATGCTCTGAATATTAAATTTTTCACAGAGTATTTCAAAACGTAATTTTCTAATAACGTTTATACACGGTAAAAGAATAAATTAAGACTTTTAAGTGTTGTACAAATTTGTGAGTAACACATTATTTCACTATCGTATTTTCAACTACAATTCGTCAAAAATATTACTGAATTCAAATTGGCAAAAAGATTAACCCTTCATCTACAGCATTATGATTTACTGCAGTTTTTCTCATGCAATGGTTTTTTCTAATCAGAAATCGTTTTCTAAGGTTTTTATTAACATAAAAAAATTAGACACCTTCTGACATTAAATATTTTTTCGGAACAAAAATGACAATCATCGCAATGTGCTAAGAACTCCGTCAGCTGAGAGTACGATTTCTGCTATAAAACAATTCGATTTTCCCGCTAAAGTACTCATCATAGAACTCTTCTGCCACATATCTTAGAAAAGTGGATTTAAAGAATTCCTTATGCTACGTATATATATATATATATATATATATATATATATATATATATATATATATATATAATATATATATCATCAGAGAAGTCTAAAAAATGGTTATTCTATGTAATTTTAAAGTAATTGGTACTTATAAGTACCATACTATGAAATGGATTATAACAGTTGATGAGAAGTGGGTAACGTACTGTGTGATGGGTTTCGAAATCACAATGCATCGACATCGAAATCAGAACTCCATCGAAAGAAATTTTGTTGAGTATGTGGTGGCATATATATATATATATATATATATATATATATATATATATATATAATTTATATGAAGGTCTTTCAAAACCATTATCCTCTCATTCTACACTTTATATTTAAATATATTGATATATGCAATGATTAAGAAGGGACTTAGAATTGTCATTTGATACTGTTTTATCTTCAATCAAGATAGCATGAAACCCCACACAGGGCTTTTTACTTTACATCCTAGTTTCCTGACTTAGATTCTACTTAGTACTAACTATTTAATGCCTTGGGACCTTTTCACAACTTATGTGATATTTTGATGTTTTCGTCGTTGGGAAAATTGCTATCGAAGATATTTTCACTTCAAACTTCTGGACTCCTCTACCAACATTTCCTACAATAATAGAAAGATGACACAATGCCTCATATAGTGATAAAGAATATACATTATCTTCGGCTACGTGCATTGTGCATTACTTCATCGTTTCAGAAACGGTTTGAACTTTCAAACAGACCTAGTATTGAGTTACAAAAAGAAATAAAACATTATATTATGTTGTCAAAGATGAAATGTCTAAATTCTACGTTGGAATTTAATTTACAGTTGAACAATATCGCTTTAATCGATTACAACAGCATAGTAATATGTAGTTCTCTCTCTCAAAATATAAGTAAAAACTAATAATATTTTTACTAATTTAGTGCATATTCCTCCAAAAATATAGACATATATAAGATTTCAAACATATAAGCACAAATTCATTATATAATGTGACGGAAATATGAAAAAAAAATTCGTAGTGTAACATGAAATCAGTTAATTTATATTTTTCTTACATCTGATGCAATTTAAACCTCAAATACTGCTAAGACTCCCATACATTCGAGTTGTTAAAATCATTTGCGTTCCAAAGAAAAAAAAAGATTTTTTGAAACAATGTGGAGAATTGTGAAAAAGTCGAGAAAAAATCTATTCAAATAAAAATCTGCTGCATTTGAAGGCGTTCAAAGCACGTAGGAACCACTAAAACAACAGTCCTCACTTGCCAATTTATAAACTTGTTTTTACTTAATCTGTTTAGGGAATTTTCTATTTCACAATTTTTCCCTTACTTGCCAACTGACTGTTTTTCTGCTAGTTTAAAAATAAATGATTCAGAAACAGGCTTAAAGAATATAAACGTGACAAATATGTGGAAAATTTTATATCGTGCAACTTTTTTCTGAAAAACATTTTCTCTGTGCTTTTTAAAATACATAAATGGAGGAAGAAAAAACATTTTTAGATCGGATTTATAAAATAATGCAATCTGTTTATTTTTTAGTGTAAAAATTTAGAGCTAGTTTTTAGATTAAAGTAACATTCCAAAAAGAGTAGCAAAGTATGTTTTATTATTTAATAAGCGATACATTAGTTTTAAATAAAGTGTAAAATTAGCTTAATAGAAGAGTTTACATTAAAAATGATATTGCTGTAAAATATCTGAATACACTGTGATAATTTATTCTATATATACAGCGGTCTCACATAGTTTCAATTCCATAATAATGTAAATGGAATGTTATTTTAACTGATAAATTTATAATTTATTTTTATATAAAGGTTCTAGTCACTTCCTTATAAATAATACCTATTTTTATTATATGTGAAACATGTAAGTTCTATATTCTACTGATTATTATTACGAACTTTGTGTAAAATATTGTAAATAATTTGTATTTGGATGTGCAATGCATTTACATTGCTCTATGTTATATGTATTTTATGTGAAAATTGTAATATTCGCTAGCAACGCCGTCCTTTATGTTATAATGGCGATTCAATGGGGAACTTGGCGATAGAGCCAAGTTGGCATCATTATGTTAGGGAAAAGAACATTACATGACAAAGACATTTTAAATGCACGCTCACACAAACTAGCACTTAATTGAAACAATGTAGTCCTAAAGTTCATTCAAAACAATTGTTCTTCATAATATTAAAGGTCTTCACAGTATACATATATATTTAGATAAATTAGTACGAAGTGTAATGAAGAAGCTGTAGTTGAAAGAAAAAGAGAAGATTACAAAAGAAAAACTTATGCAAAAATAGAATAGTAAAATTATATTGTTCAACATTTCTGATCATGAAAAACAATGCAGCGCGATGTAAAATAAACCTAATAAAAATAACTTGAGATAATAAACCAGAAGAAATTTTGAAATGTTTTTCAAAGATACCTATTAAATTATATCCTGCAGCATGGTTTAATTACTTATTTTTGCAGCTCGAAATAATCGTCACCAATTTATGCTTTACGCAAATGTGTTAAAAAAATGTGGAGATTTTAATCTTTCATGACGTAGAGAAACATTTTTCCCCATTTTTAAACAAGTGTGTGTGTGTGATTGTCGTATTTAATTGTACCCTTATTTGAATTTTTTATTCGGAAATAGAACGTATGCCGTGCACAATTACGTAAACGGGAACATTTAGAGAAAAAAAGAACTGTTATTATTCATTTCAATTTATTGTGTCGTATAATAATATATTGCTGTGTTTCTTCGTATATTTTATGCTATTTGGTAAGCATAAATTTGTGCAATTATGAAGTGCATTTGTATCTATACAATGTTAAGTACGTTTCTTCTTTTTTTTATTCTGTATCAAAACAAATTAAATAAACAGTTACATACTAATATTTACTTATAGCAAACTTATGGTCTTGTAAAGGTTAACTGTTAAGTAAATATCGTGCTTTATCTCAGGAACAAATGAATTGCTTACAAGAAAAAATATTGAATTTGCACACACAAATTATTATGACGAAAAGAAAACGCTAGATGAACATAAAGATAAACCTACATTTTAGTGATAATACAAGTACCTTAATAAATGAAAACATGGAAAAATTATTCAAACTTCAACCAATTTTCGTATTTTATTTGCTTTATATAATGGTGCATTATTATAGGCATTCAAGCAATGAGTAATGTATTGTGGTGAGACGGATATTGCTATAAGGCACCTGACTAATAATTCACCTATCTATGAAGGCACCTAACTAATAATTCACCTATATATGAAGGCACCAAACAAATAATTCACTTACCTATGAAGGAACCTAACTAATAATTCACTTATCTGGGAAGGCATCTAACTAATATTTCTAAACTGGCATGTATAAGTTCGGATAATGATAAAGTAAGATAGTAATAACAGAGAAACCAGAGGAAGATTACTTTTACCTCTGCAATTTTTTTCACAAGTTTTTCATTGGATGAAAAACCTAAAAGAAAGAAATATACCTGCGATGGAAATGGGGAAATATAATAGGACAAATAAAGGTCCTATAAAAACAAATAGCAAAACGAGGAAAGAATTTACTGGAACTTTTAACTATAGATATGATTAATTGTTTGAAAAGACAACACAGTAAAAATGTTATCAAATCATTCGGAAATTTTACCTCTGGAATGTAAGGAAAGATTGTGTTGAGCTGAGAAGAAGCAAATGCTTATTCATCAGCCTGATGCCATTACAAAGGACAATAAGAACATAGATGGCATTAAAGTATTTGACTGAGATAAATAAAAAATAAATGAGAGAGAGAAACAAAGTAAGAAGTAGTAATTTCCTATTTTTAAATGCCCTTAAAACATTTTCCACCTCGCAGATGCAAAATCTGCTTCCCTATAAAAATAGCACTACGCCGTCCATATCTACATGTGCATTCTTAAAATATTGCGGTGATATTTCATCTGACATCGCAACAACAACTGATGGTTTTGAGAAAACAACACTTCCTAGGAGCCGCAACACTGAGCGTAATTCAAGGTGTAAGAAGCTACCGCATCCGCAGAGAGAAAAGTTAGTCGGCTTTGAAACACTGGAAATAACGGTTGTGTTTGCTTTCTGGTTTGCAAATAACTTATCCTGCAGAATGGTAATAGTCTGTAAATTTTGTAACCAACTTTCATACTGTAATTATTAACTGTAAATGTATTAAATCAATTATTTAATTTCTTAACTCTCACGCAACCCATTAATTTTCCCAAACGTCACACTGTGTACATGGATCTAGTTGGTGTTGAGGCAGTATACTGCATTGTTCAATCATAAAAATACCACTATTGAATTTCTGAAGGGATACTGCAAGGTTCTATCTCAGTTTTAACTATGAGTATGAGCCTAAAAATAGTGGAAGAATATCATATAGTGTTTGCTTATAGAAACGAGTACCAAGAGGTGTAAGGAAAAATCCTCAGAGATATTTGTAAAAAGAATATTAGATGAAAAACAAAAATTGTGCAGTGTTTTTAATGTATATAAACAATGTATAAAATGTAATGTTGAACGTGTTATTCCATGGCACTAATAAAAAATGTATGCTATTATTTCCGATTTGATTTTGATCCTAAAAAGAGAATTTAATTTTTAATCGTTTATCATACATCTACCTCATAATCGTACAATTTATTAAATGTTACTGTTTATACAAAATATTTGATGTAAAAAATACATTTTAAAAAGACTAATTGCTAATGGATTAAGAATACAAGCTAAAATTATTTATGAACCATGAAAATATTCGAGATTATTAATGATGCGAAAGGGAAAGTGTTATTGCTCTCGAGGGTATCGTAAAAACTCTATTTCTGATATCTTGGAAGGATTCCATACTTGATGTGCGGTATTTTATTTCTTTAATTTTACCACAATTGTATGAGTACCTGCAATTTAAAGAAATAATAAGTCTTTCGAAGGAAATTGGATAAAAAATTTTAAAGTACATAATATATTCTTATGTAAAACAACAAAATATTTTACTTAATTTACATGGTTTAAGAAAGGAAAAATTTCAACATAAAATATAACGAAGCTCTTATTAGAACTATTTCCTCTTTTTCTCCATAGAAAATTGTTTTGCGTCTATTATACTATATAATACTCATAGACGTTTCACTCTCTTTCGTGACATACAAAAACAACAAAAACTGAATGAAAAAGTGAACTACACCCAATTGAGATTTTCCTTGATTCTAATTTTGCACGAAGAGTTTTGTCTGTTTTTTGCGAAATATTTTATTAAACATAAGTCTTAGAGGAATGGGGGAAAGTTTCAACATAATTTTAAATCATTGATTACTTTTTACAGAAATATATACCATGATCTAGCCAAAACATTATACCGATTAATTATAGAATTCTTATTAAAGTCCACTGAAACATTACCACCACATAAGGCTGGTCCTAATTTGCTTTAAGAGATTACAGAAATTCATTCGCCAAGGAGCATGAATACGATAACTAAAACATTTCATATGATATCAGTAATATTGTAGTTTTATTAAAGTATAAATCTCGGAAAATACAGTAAACACAAAGTGTTTTGTTTGTGACTCATATTATTTTGCTTAATTTTTGTTTTCCTGAATTTCTTGCAATTTTTTTGAAAATTATTGTATTATTTTCACTGATTTCTTCCGATTGTGGAACTAATATATTTTTCAGTTAATATAATATTTGTATACAAGTTTTTATACGTATTTTAAGGGAGCTAATATATCATATAAAAACAGAACATACATTAGGTGTATGTATCTTTTCAATATTTTTTGAGGTTCGTAAAAAATTTCTTGAAATTAGGGTAATTTTTTCCCTTTATTCCTTTTGTATTTATTTGTTATCACGTGTTAAGATATCTGCATTGTCACCATACATTTTATATATATGTTTAACCTTTTTTGAAAATCCCCATCTAAGAATTCAGAAGATTTCCTTAAAACAATTTTTTCAACTTTTGGAGGGTGTCCTTTGAATGGTTACATCTCTTGCCCTCTTTTTTTTCGAGAGTACGTAAAAATTGCTTCTGTCAAGATGGAGAAATTAGGTAAAGCGTAACACACACAAAATTTCTGAGTAAATGTGTTTGTATTCTTCAACTGTACCCCGATATTTATGAGTAGATGTGTTGTCAACATTCGATTGATGCCTTCGCCGTAACAACATCGTCTATTAATATCGTTTATTAGGGTACTAACTACTTTTCCATATTAAGGACTATCATTTTCATATAATATCGAGGATTTCTCAGTCATTGTAGCCTTTAAAATGAAGATACTTTATCGCCCGTGAGCCTCCATACTTTGCTTATACTGCATTTTACTTCAACCTACTTCTTCTTGATACGAAACAATTCATGATCAATTAAATAACTGAGAAAAACGTTTTTATATCAACATATCTCAATTATTTCTCTATAAAAATTAAACCTTTACAGAACTAGCAAGAATGTAAAAGTTCTTTATTGAACCTTTACATTAATTTAAGAGACGAGCTAATGTTTCCGTGTCCCATTACATCTTAGTACACACACACATCTTCAAAAAGTTATATTCTACAATATTTCTTTAAAATTTAAGGAAACCAGCAAAGAAAAAAAAGTTATTTTACTTAATTTTCATGCTGATTAAATAAAAATGATTAATTACTTGACACTTTATTCTTCGGTATTGTTTGGTTCAAAGAACTCATTATTTTAATCATAATTTGAATGAACACCTTAAAGAAACATATCTCACTAAAGATGCAAATTAATGTTTCCCGACTATTTTTCTTACGGTTTATACTTCACTACTTCACTTTCAATTAGAAAATGGAATTTCTTGGAACTCACATCCATTATATAACTACAAACCTTTAACTAACAAAAACTGATTTTCATAGAGTAATGTGAACTTAAAGTGAATGTATGGATGTTCACACGCATAAAATAAACAAGGCTTTTCTTATTTAAATTAATGCAGACACAATTCTTTGTTCCGGGATAACAGGAACTTTTTTTTCCAGCTTTCCATTGTTTGCTCAATGCCTGTTGTTTCCTAAAGGAAAATTTGCTCTTGGAAATTCCTGCAGTGTTTATTCTTACCATTAAAACCTCGTTAACCAACAAAAGAATATTTATCAACCCAATCTATTAGTCGTAACTCTTAAAAAATTTTAAGTAATTAACCAATGAACTTTAAAACAATTTCATGAAATTATTTCCCTCTTAATAAGATAGGAAGAAGATTGTCTGAATAAAAATAGGCAATATCAAACTTATCGTAAAATCCGGCATATAACCCACACTTTTAACACAAAAATTTAAGATAGAAATTTAAGGTTGCGCGTTATACACCGGGTATATAAACGATAGTTTTAAAAATAAAAAAGGAGATGAGCATAAAAAAGTTAGACTTCTACACATTTTGGAATACTGATTAAAATACATGCCTTATGAACTACACTCATGTCCATAAATCAAGGATAATTCAGAATCACACAGAAGTTGAACTCTAAAATAAAAATTTCACCTATAGAAGTATCACACACATTTTGAAGAAGAATATGCAAATTACAGAAAACCACCAGATGGTGCGGATAGTACGTCACAATGACGAGAGTGTAAGAATGGGGTATATAAGAAATGGTGGCAAAGAAGTAAAATTTTTCACAAGCGCTTTAAAAGCCATTCAGTACAATAACCGCATTGTTATGGCACAAATAAAGCATTTGGGTGCTTTTTTACGTGGTAGAGTTATTGGACGACTGGAATGGGGCCGTACCCAGCTGGAAGTATCCGAGTAACTTGGAATCGCCCAGAATGTCATCTCCAGGCTTTGAAAGATTCCAAGAGGATGGTAATGTGAGTAGATGCTACAGCACAGGTTCGCCCCCGAGTTACAACGCCGAATGAGGACCGGTATTTGGCAGTTACTGCCAAAAGAAACAAACGGAGCACATCATCATACCTGTCCCGTCAGCTCTATTCAGCTACCGGTACAACAGTTTCAAGTCAGACCGTGTACGGACGCTTAGGGCACATTGGTCTATATGCTCGTAGGCCTGTCAGATGTGTTCCACGTACCGCAACTCACTGTCACCTGCGATTAACCTGGAGTAGAGAGCATGCATTGTGGACGCCACAACAGTAGTATTGTGTGATGTTTTCCGACAAGTCCAGGTTTAGTTTGCAGACGGATTCTCGCCGGACTTTAATATAGAAAGCTCCAGGTACCCGTTACCACCAAGAGAACACGATTGAACGGCACAGTTACGGTGGTGCAGAGGAATTATTATTGGTTCCAGAACTGACCTGCATGTTCAGAGTGTAACGATGACAGGCCACGTCTATCGAGATGTCATTCTGGAACAACATGTACATTTGTTTCAGGGTGCCATGTGTGTTGAATTTCTGTTTATGGATGACAACACCCGTCTTCTCCGTGCAAACATTGTAGATGAATGCCTTCAATCGGAGGATATCACCCGTATGGATTGGCCAGCATAATCACCGGACTTGAATCCAATAGAGCATGTGTGGGGTATGCTTGGCCGACGAATTGCAGCCCGTCAACCCCCTTCCACCAGTCTACCGGAACTTCGGAGGTCATTGCTTGACGAGTGGTGTAATATTCCCCAAGATCAGATTGATAATTTGATACTCAGCATGCCTAGGCGTTGTAAAGCCTGTATTGCATCGTCCGGGAGACATACTCCGTATTAACCATCATACTAACCATGTTATACTGTATTTTGTAAATAGGTCCTTTTTTTAAATTTGCTCCAGGGAGTAAAAATCGCAATTTTTATTAATTATGTCAAACGTATAGCATCTCTTTTGCTCTTTACCTTTTGTTTAATAAATAGAATTTACAAATAAGTCAAATTTGTTTTGCTTCTGTCTCTTTCTTTGCATGAACACTTCATTATCCGTAATTTATGGACATGAGTGAAAAAGAGATGTAGTTCAAGAAGTGTACTATTTTTTAAAAGTCTGGGATAATACCTCGAATAAATGACTTCCAAAACATAAGAGCCTTAAATACTAAGATTTCAGATTTCTTCCTAAAAAGACGGGAATGCGCGTTATACGGCGAATTTACATGCAAATTGATAAATGCAGCTTGAAAGTTGAGGTGCGTATTATGTGCCGGATTTTACGGTATTTAAATACATTTCACAGTAAAATTCAGCTTTGAACGATTTATTTAATAAATATTCACCAATTTATAAGCTGAACAGAAGATGTGATGTATATTTCTATATCTTATCAAATCAAATCTATTGACGTGGTTTTGAAATAAATTTCTGCTTAAAACTTCGTCACAAAATATTTTTATCACTAGTAAAAAAAGATAACTTTGAACTAGATATGCGATTTAAACTTATTTTTTTGACTTATTATTGCTATTATTTCAATTGACTCATTGCATATTGCGGGTGGCAAGAATAAGGTTGTTACAACTTTTATTGTTATTACACATTCCAGGAGATCAGCATGGTTAGATCAGGTCTATGACTTTCTATACCTTAAGGTAGTGAATTTTAAACTCCCGATTCTCACGGGCCATCCCTTATGCATTAGCCTGACCTCGTGGACCTCTTAGAACACCATCTCTGACTTCCAACGCATGGCTGAGAAATTTAAAGATTCCTCAATAGATTGCTTAGTCAATTTTATAGACATTTTTAACACTTTTTTTTCCTTTCAGAAAACAGAGAACATCTAATTATATATATACATATATAAAATTATTACAAAATACCAGTTTCGAGTAAATAAATAATGCAGGAATAATTCTACTAGGAAATCATGATAAATGCAATCAATACCGTATGGGTGCGCTATGTGAATTCAGTTCTTAATCCTTGCACGTGTGTTTCTACTATGTATTTTTTGAAATTATTACGTTTTATTAATGTCAATGGTGTTGAAAACAATAAAAAAAACTTGAGTTAATGTTTTTGATTGAAATACAAGCTCCTGCAAATATTTTTACTGGGGGGAAATTTAGCGATCTCGCATCAGACTGACTACTTGACCGGGACTTCTGCTCTTGCCCCTCAGGGCTCAAGGTCGCGTATACTGAGTTGGGCACAATGGGCTTTGGCCCTCATAGGCTGTTGCGCTACTGAGTTAAGTTAATTTAGCGATCTAGTCTAGGATGGCACATGTTTCAATTTTTTCACGAGGCATTTCAGAGTCTGTAAAAGATGGAAATCTAAACATTAGATGAGAGATCTTCACTGATCCCCTAGAAAGGCTCTGCAGACCCCCTCGGAGTTTGAGAACCGCTACCCTAAGAAAATTCCAAACCAACAATGGATTGACTGCAATATTCTATCTAGAGGGCTCGAGGCACTTTAGGTTATGATCTGGGGAAGCAATACCCGTGGTACTCTTGGAACAGGCTGCATAGCTATGGGCATCATCAGTGTATGTGAAGGATCTAAGATGACCACTGAGAAAGTGAGTAATTATGGTTTAGTCCTGCCTGTTGGTCTAAAGAGTCAGAGAACCACCTGGACGATTGTCTTGATACCAGTAGTGTTATAATAGAACAGTTGTTGCTACCACGTGTTTTACCCTGGCATACATAGGAAAGACGAGAGATGCAAGAACAGAATCATACAATACAAGCACAGAAAAATATAGACATTTTTTTATTGCAAACGATGATCTCAGTATGAAACAGAAGGGATGTGCTGCTTTCCATTCAAGACGGGAATCCATCACAGGTGAAAGTCCGACTTCTTTCCAAGAAGATACATCCATGGTTTATATGGAATTCGAACCTGAGCCCACTTCATTACAAGCCGAGGGTCATAACCACTATACTGTCTGGGCGGCCAACAGATTAAGTGATTTGGCTTTTGCATTTTGTCCACGAAAAGAGCTCCAAATAGGTAAAAGGTGCAGATTATATCAAAGGGTCACAAGCACCAAATTTCTGCAATCCCATTGCCTTCAATGTCAACATGTAAATGGTTATAGCAACTTTTAGTTTGTGCTTAAGTTAGATATTTATTTTAAAATAATTTAAGATCATATTTATTTTAAAATAATTTAAGATCAAATAAATGCAATCGTTAACAAATAGAAAAATGAAGGCAATCATTTACAGAATCAATAAATTAGAGAATTATTTTACAGAATTATAATTTCCAAATATAATTTTTTGTGAAAGCTGTATAAATGTCATAAATAAATAAAACAATGACGCTAAGTTACGCATAATTATTTTTTTATCAAAAAATTTGTAACTTGTTTAAATAATCAGAAGTTCTCAATTTTTTTTTAATTTGATACCAGATTTAACACCCACTTCTAATATTATTGCTTTTAATTTTAAGAAAGGTTTTCATTTACCTGAAATAAAAAGAGATTAAATTCTCAACCATTTTAGTTTTCATTTAGTTATTTATTAGCACTTCTTTTCACTAAACGGAATAAAGAAAATAAAGTCTAAGAAATGTCTCATGACAAAAAGTTTCTTCTTTTCAAAATATAAGTAATTTAACTTTTCCTATTTAGAGTTCTTAACTTTGACTTGCTTTAATTGTTACAATTTTAAATATGTAATTTCAAGGAAACGAATTATTAGCCATATTTTATAAATCCATCCATTTACTTAACATTACATGTAGGTAAACATTACATGCATTTTCTATTTTTTCACTCACAAAATCGAATATCTTATCATGAGAAAAAACCCAAACACTCGCAGCTGAGATAATGATGTAAAAGAAATAAAATACGAATCGAAGTAACTGAAAGATAAGAAAAAGCTTTTAACTGAGTTTTTGTTTCTTCTCTTCACATCCAGCACTGGGTTATTTTCTTTTACGACAAGATCTAAAAGGTAGTCAAATAAGGAATTGAGAAATATCTCCTACATCGCTTTTATCAAAGCTTTATTTGATAGAAAAAGAAAAATATTTCATTGAGTGTGTTTTAGTTTAAAATATCTCACAAGTAATGCAAACGTATTTAAATCAGACTCTACTATATCTTTCGTAAACAGATTCTAACTCAGAAAAGTCTTTAAAAATATAACTTTCTTTTTATTTCTTTGTATACATGTAAGAAAATAAAGTTCATTCCATGCAAAAATGTATTTTATATATCAGCATTTTTAATAGTATATTTGTATCAGCATGTTCCTTGTCGTAAAGAAGACAGAAAGATATATTTGCTTAAAAGCTACAGAAAACATAAAAATATCTTCCTTTGCTACAATACTTACTCTTTAAAATTTTTCTGTAACGAACAACATATCTAATTTCCTTTTGGTTGGTATCTGTTGCAAAGAATTATAAATAGCTGCTATGTATCATATTTAACTAATTATATTTTATGTTACTAATATTAATAGAATTATTTTCGATTAAAAATTTTCATAAATATAAATTAGCATCCCCTTGAAGAATAATATTCCCTAAAAGATAAATAAATAAATCGTAAGAAGAAAACGTGAATTGAATTTTTGTACCATACTTAAAAGGAGCAAATACTTAAAATAAACTTAAAAGAAAATATACTACTAAAATATACATATACTTAAAGGAAAAGGAGCAAATTTTATTCCAGTTATTATCTGGAAAAGAAAAAGAAACTTTATTTTCTTGTCTGGAAAAGATGAAAAATTACTTGTGAGCATAGTTGTAAGAACATATTTCTTTGTCAGAGGGTCGTGAATTCATGGCTTCACAGTCTCCAATGAATAAACAGATGATTATTAAGTTTAATTGATCCTCAAATTACTGAACGTAGTCTGGAATAAAAATTTGAAAAGTGAGATATTAATTTCGGTACCATCATTGTTACATAATAATGATTTAAAACTACTGGAGCCTTAAATAGTATATCTGCAGATATTTTAGAACAGCAATTAAAAAACAGCCTTAAATCAACTGATATCCATTAAATAAAAACTGTGAAAATTTCTCTGAAAATTGTTCTGAATACAGTGAAATACGTTTGACGCGAAAACGCTGAAAACGAAATATCAGTGAACACGAAATAATTATAGAATGGTCCCGACAAACTACTAAGTATTTTTATGTATGCTTTTTCTCTTAACACGAACATATTTTCCTTCTGGGAATGAACAAAAAACGGAAAATTCCAACCATGCAAGTGAGATTTAAAGGGGGAGTGAAACGAAACAGAGATGTTTTCACACTTTTCATAGAAAGGAGACTAACTCGGCTTTGAAATACCTTCGGAATATCCCGTGACACAAGCCAATTTTCTTTATCTAAGCTACTTTCACCTTCCACCACTATAAACTTTGAATCCCAAAATGAAATGAATGATGCAGCTCCTGACCCATATCATAAGAAATGAGGAACATCAAGAAAAGTATGAGCAATTATTTAGACGTTCATTTCAATGGTGGAACATATAACACAACGGACGACATCGAACAATTTGATGCTAATAACGACAATCCAAAAGAAAAAAAAATACACTGCTGGACAATTGCTAAGGACGGATCACAAATTGCTATGTAGCATAACATTAAGCGAGACATGAGGCCTAGTAGAATAAAATATAGTTGCCACACTGTTCAGACATTAGAATAAAGAATATTTATTGTTCTGGAAAGTACAAAAGCTGTGAAACATCTGAAAGAAAAAAAATGTTCATTTGATCTGCGTACGGAGAAATGGAACAATGCATCTAAAAGTCAGCAGGCACTTTAAAGAAAAGTATCAGTACGGGATATGTCCACCGTGGAGTGTGATACAACATTCCACACGTCGTACCATACTTTGCACAAAATTATCCAGCAGCTGTTGAGGCAATTTATCCAATTCCTCTGTGAGTGCACGGATGAGGGTGTTCTTGTTTGTCGGAGGACAGTTTCGACCAGCAACTTGCCTCCCCAAAGCATCCCACACATATTCAATGGGGTTTAGATCTGGAGAACGCGCTGGCCATACGAGACGTTGAATACCCTCGCTGTCTAGACAATCCTGAACAGCGAGTGTTCGATGACATGTTGCGTTGTCGTCCATAAAAACAAATTTATCACCGACAGCACCACGGAAAAGACGAACATGAGGAAGTAGAACTTCATCAATGTATCGTTGGCCCATCATAGTCCCATTCGCAACCACATGTAGGCGTGTGCGGCCATTGATCATGATGCCGGCCCAAACCATGATACTGCATGTCGGATATCGGTCCTTTTCCTGGATATTTTCTGCACGATAAGCAGTACCACTCTCGCGCCAGATCAGTTGGCGTCTACAATCCGATGACAGACTGAACCTACTCTCATCTGAGAATAGTACGCATGCCCAGTCCTGTTCAACCCAATTGTGATGCTCACGACACCATTGCAAACGGGCAGTACGGTGCTGTCTGGTCAATGGGATACACACAACAGGTCTGCGTGCGTATAGTCCTCCTCCCCTCAAACGTCTGGCAACAGTTTTTCGGGAGATCTGCTCTCCTGAGGCAGCAAGAAACTGATTTTCCACCTGCTGAGCTGTGGTGCGCCTGTTCCTTTTTGCTGATGGGATAATATACCTGTCTTCTGCAGGCGTCGTACTTCTAACACGACCTCCCCCGTGCCGTCTACTACATATTCCAGTAGTTTTAAATGACTTCCACAGCCGTGAAACAACGCTGTGAGCGATGTCGAACTCCCTAGCAACATCTGTTATTTTTCGCCCTTCTTCGATCTTTCCAATAATTCGGCCACGCATAAAATCATCTATGTGATGACGGGAAAACATGCCAAAAATTTTAAGTTCGTCTATTAAATCTTTCCTGTAAAACTTTGACTTGAAACAACAACTGTCCACACGCGTCAAAACCTTTAAAGCTTTTATGAACGCTGTCACGTGATGAACAGACGTGGGAAAAAAATTTGCATACTCATACTTCTTCTTACTAATATCCCGCACTTATTCTAGTTTTCCACATTTTGCTTCCTTTCATTTTGTGGTTGCTATGGATGATAGTGTTATCCGTCCTTAGCAATTGTCCAGCAGTGTATTAGACAGATTATTTTTCAAAACTCAACAATTTTTTTTGTTTTTCGAAGTTTAAAATTTTGTATTAAATTTCAGAAAGTTCTTGTGAATGTTTTCATTCATTGAACTCGCATTTATACACATCTATAGTCACTTATCACGAATACGTGCATATACAGGGTGTAACTAAACTCTGCGGCAAAACTTTAAGAGGTGATAGTACACATCAAGAGAAACAATAGTAAATAGGAAACGTAAGGTCCCAAACGTCTTTCGAAGGAGATAGGTGGCATTAAAGTTTAGGGTCCTAAATTTCAAATGATTATAAAAAACGGAAAAATGGGTCGATCCTTTAGCAGTTTTCGCTAAAATTATTCTTTTTGTCAGTATTTTCGTGAAAAATAAATTTTAAAGATAAATCTAGAAGAATGTCGACAGAGGGTGCTATAGACATTGGAGTAAAGAACAACTACTTTTTACTGTTATTTTTTGTATCACATGAAATGCCTTTAATAGCTTAGACTTAAACTTAAATTTTGAGCTCAAAATCTGAATCGTTGGGGGTGGTTAAGTAGCGCAAACTGAATTTTGTTCAGGAGGTGAAATTTGAAACTCCCTCTCCTCTGAACATAGTTCAGTTATTCCCGATCTTGGTGTCGTAGACCAGGCAGCAACTGCTACCTCCTACACGTAAAATAAAAGAGAGAGGGATGACAAAATTAAAAACTTTATTCTTAATAGACGAGCAATTTCTCCGCTCACAATAAAAAGAAACAATTCGATGTAGCATGTAGTGCTCATGAATGAAGGTTGAATGAATGATGACATGTAGAAAATGGTACACGCATGATTTTCTTGCGGAATGACAAAAACTGCTTGAACGAGCGCTCTCCAGCAAAGATGCAGACCTCAAATTCGCCGGTGGAGGGTCTGTCGAATATTAACAAATACCCCGGGAATCTCTCGGATATCGTCTGCTACGACGGCGATTCTCGCAACCAGGGCCTTGTCGGAGACGACTGGGCTTGCGTAAACAAGACTAGGCGTAAACGTAGGAAGAAGTCTAGACAGGAGAGCGTGCCGACCAATTTACCAGACCACCCCGTCCAATCCATCGCCCCGGATATGACGTATCCAATGCACTTCACACTTCTGGTCTGAAATGTGCAGGCACTCCGTCATGTTGGAACCGCGTACGAGCCTTTATGTTGGCTGGAACACTTCGCAGTAGAACTTTACATCTTTACATACAATAAGCACTTTGCATGCAAATCGGAGAGAAATTGCTCATGTCTGTAATGAATAACTTTTTTATTTAATTTTGTCATCCCTCTCTCGTTTATTTTACGTTTAGTGGATAGTAGTTGCTGCCTAGTCTACGACCGAGTATAGAAGATCATGAATAACTGAACTGTGTGCAGGGTGGAGGGGAGTTCAAATTTCACCTCCTCAACACAGTTGAGTTTGCGCTACTTAATCACCCCAACGATTCAAATTTTGAGCTCAAAATTTAAGTTTAAGTCTAAGTTTTTGAAAGCATTTAATATGATACAAAAAATAACAGTCAAAAAAAGTTGTTTGTTACTCCAATGGTCTAAAACACCCTCTATCGACATTTTTTTAGGTTTAACCTTAAAATTTATTTTTCAAGAAAATACTGACAAAAAGAATAATTTTAACGAAAACCGCTAACGAATCGACCCATTTTTTTCGTTTTTTATAATCGTTTTAAATTTCGGACCCTAAACTTTAATAGCACCTATCTCCTTCGGAAGACGTTTGGGACCCTAAGTTTCCTATTTACTATTGTTTGTCTTGAGGTGTACTATCTCCTCTTAAAGTTTTGCCGCAGAGTTTAGTTACACCCTGTCTATACCACTATGTAAATAAAATATACTCTAATAATCTAAATTTTGTCGAAAAAAATGTTTTTTTTTCCCTTTAACATGAAAAAAAAAATGTCCAATGCCCTCAGTTTCATTTTAACGACTTTCTCTGTATACTACTGTGATATTTGAAATTAGTATTGGAATTTCCTATGTTATATCTAAGTTTGAGTATTTCAAGCGCAGAATTTTTAAAGATAAATTCATCAATGCTAATTCAAAATTTTGTAACTTTAGAATTTTATATTATTCTACTTAAACACATTTTTATTATAAGTGTAATAGTATGAGTTGAGTGTATGTTGCAAACCTACCTATCAATTTTCTTTCATATACGGAAACACATTTTTAGAAACCTTTCATTTCCTAAAGCTGAATTACCAAGACAGTGATCATAGCTGCGTAACTAAAGAAACAGAATGGAAAAAACAAGAAGTAGACACATAAAATAATAAAGTATGGGATGAAAAGGAATCTGTTCATGATCCTAAGAAGTTCTAAATCGTACGGGGACTTTCGTTATCAGGAAGCACAGAGTTATTTTCGTTTTGATCTAACCGTCTTTGAGTGAGGTCTGTATTAATCATGTCCCTTGTAATTATTATCTTTTATGTTTCTACGAATTCGTGTCTCAATTTGTTTCAAGATTTCTTTTATTCTAAGCCATTTCAAGGGAATTTCATTCTTAATTATACTTCACGAGTGTTTTTCTTTCATATATATATATTCTTCCGTATTAAGTATAACCGCGATTAATCATGATCGTGATGGCTAGGCCAACGTTGTCAAATCGCGAGTTCAAAACCAAATGTACCCATTGTGTGGAGCACGGGAACTCAACCATTTTTTCTGCTGGGCCGCATACATATGCCAGCTATTTCACGCTGGCCACAACATGAGGATAAATGAGGAGGGAAATGCTTTAAGTTCCACATAACATTGGAAATTTAAAATGTCGTAAGTTGATCAAAACATTATAACTCCTGTTTTGCCTTTTTTAGTTATTATTTTTTGTCACTGACACTAAATTAGAAGCATTTAAGAAACACTCCTTCACAATTTCTGCATCTTTAAACGGTTTCATATGATTACCAATAATATAACAAACTTCATAGTATGTCTTTGTTACTGATGTAAAATTACTAATGACAAAACACTTTGTTGCTGTTGCAAAGATTATTCAAGAAAGCGTATCTATCATCTCTTGAAAGAGATTTTCGAGGAAAAGTGTCACTGAATGATTCCTGGTTGTCGATATTTTTTTTAAATACAGCACTTTCGTGACGAATCTAACATTTACTGATCCATGTTTGTTTTTCACTACAAAATAGTCTCAACCTCCTAATCTTCTTGAAACAATTTATTATTCTTCCGGCATTTTACGTCGCAAGATATTAAAGATAGTTAAAAATTAGTTCCACCAATGAAAAATTGTCGCTACTACACTGTTGTCTGTTATCACAAACCGTAACGGTTACAATTAGAAAGTGAATATCAATTCGTACCCATACGACTACTACATCAAAAAGCAAAATTGATATATTTAATTTTTAGACGGAATTTTAATACACTGTTCTTAAATAAGTAAATTTCTCAGAGCAATGGGTCATTACAGGGCCACTTAAAAAAGCTCGGTGCCCGCGGGCCGCAGGTTGTGTATTGCTGGTGTAGAGGAACGGGTGCCCGTTAAATATATCGATGCTTGCGGTTTGGAGAGGGGGTTGCCAGCTTAGGTACCGTACCCATTTCCTGATCGTGGTTCAAAATTAAAAAGTTCATCGTCAATTGTCTGAGTATTGCTCCACATTGCAAAGTAAATGAAAGCCAAATCTGGATTATTATGGAATATTTAAAAAATATTTTTTGACTGTAAATTTAATTCTTCAGAAGTATTTTTTTATATTAAAAAATTTTTCATGCATTAATGCATCCTGATTGTAACATGGTGATAACAATGCTGGTAGCGTAGGGTTTTTGTCTCTGTAAGGGGCTATTTAACCAAACTTGGTTGATTATTTTCATACACGTTTACAGACACATATTAAAACTTTAAAGAAACATTTGAATTCTTAAAACTATACATTCCGAATTTGAAGTTCTCGTTCCGCCTGTGATGTACCTACCCTTGGAAGTACTTCCCTCGAAGTATCAGCGTGAGCTAGAGGTGTAAGGTTAGCGAAAGAACTCGAATCAAACATTATCTTAATATGACTTTATTAAGATATTCAACTTAAGCTTTTAACAAATATAATTATAATAATTAATATGAGAGAATCTACGATGACACAATACGCAACACACAATATATATATTTATATTTCTAATTCAGACCAATCTCAATAATCGAACCGCTCTTAATCCTCAATTCTAATAAATAATCAATCCTACCTTATATTAGTCCGTAATGCTACTTGTCTTTATCTGCAATGGTATGCAGCTTGACGACTAACTTCTAGTCGAACACTAATATGTTTATCCACGACACGTAGAACTTAAATCTTGAACCACGAACTACAATAATCATCAACTGCCACAACGCACATCAACTGTCTAGCATTCCTTTACATTGTCATCACGCTTACTCTAAGATCCTGTATTTATCCTATATTATTTGCATCTCTTCACTTCTCGTTTCTTGGATTTGGTTGGAAAAGAGTTGCCATTAATTCTGGCCCAAAGAACTTGTTAAAGAAAAGACGCGTAAGACGTCACACGCCTTTTCTCTCTTCTTCTACTACTTTATGTTGCCATTCAGCACCAACTGAACTTAGCGCTCCTGTTGCGCCCTCTCACCAAAAGGCTAGTTCTTCCGTCTTTGAATGGGTTAGTTCTTCAGGCCTTTACATGATTCATAAAAAAAGTATACGCTTTTCAGATGCTGTAAGACAGTAACAGTGAAAAATAGGCATCAGCTCAGCAAATCCTGAGGCAGATGTACTTTCAAAAGTTTGTGTTTGGCCCAGACAGAAGTGACGTAAGCAATAGTGGGAGTGTCTTGTGACTAATCATTCAAAATGGAGGTGTCTACAGTGGAAGAGACATTTTGTGTCATTAAATGTAACTAATTGGAATCCACAATTGCTGTTCAACAGCATTTTTGATCACTCTTAGGAATAGAACTGCCAACTAGAAAATCTAATAAGGGAATGAAAAATTTAATACAACGGGCTGTTTGTGCTAAAGAAAAAGTTCTGGTCGAAGCTAAAACAGCGTACCACAACCCGTATGGATGGTGTTGATACCTTTGCACACGTTTTTTTTTTTAGGGGGGTCAATTACTGGCACGATGTGTCGTGTATTTAAGTGTTCACGCATAGAATATATGCGACTGTCTCGAACAAAACTTTAAATAACCCCATACAATTCCGTTAGAGTATATACATTCAATATCTTATATTGTTCTTGATATATAGTGCATCGAAACTGTATACTTCTTAATGAATCACCCAGCATTAGATGATTGTGCTTTTGTTTTGATACTGTCTTATTTTCCCTAAATCAAAATATGTATAAAAAATATGCCTAAAATCAAAAAAAAAATGTATTTCAAGTAGTTCAGAACGCTAATTATTCAAGTTACAATATGACCAGAGAGAAGTTTAATGACTTGGCATCTAGCCTATGATTATGAAATAAATTAACTGAAAAGAATGCTAAAACTTATTCATATTTGACCATCATTTAAAACAATACTTATTAAGTTCTTTTCTTGTTTCTCACTTGTATTTTTGAATACTTAGACAATATTAAATTTTTACATTTGGCCTACAAAATTTTTTTCAAAGGAATATCTATTTAGCAATTCATAAGGCTTTTGAAAATATATGTGTTATAACATATATAAATAACAAATCAAGTGTAATATATCTCTCCGTATCAGTTTTCTGTAAAAGTATTGGGAGCTTTTGTGAAAATATTTTGTTTTATTGTAATGCATATAACTAATTTACAGAATTGATTAATGTATGGTTACTTTTAATTTAACTTTAGAAGTATTTTTTAAACTTACTAAAATTATTTATATAATATAATACGTAATTTTTAGATTTTTTTATTCCTTATTTTATATACAGGCTTTTTATTATTATTATTTTTGGATATGGAGCGACAAAAGCTATTATTCCCATCCACGGGAATTATTCATAAGCATTGCACAAACTAGGGATTTGTATATTCTCTTTGTATATGATATCAACTGCTTCAATTTAGTTGGCCATATTCTTGTATTTTAGATACATGAGAAGTGATGACATCTGTAAAGCTCTAAAATTAAATTCTTTCAAGTATCACATTAAAAAAGAGTGCGAGTAACTTTGTGAAGGGCTCTATTTTCGCCTTCAACTAATCCGGGGGGGGGGATGTGTTTAACTGTTGCATGTTTATAAAATCGTGCCCCGAAGAAAAACCGTGTTTTATGTTAATTTGAGTGCTACTTAAACTCTAGCGAAGTGAGTTTAGGCGTTAGTCACTAGGCTGTTATTGAAGCTAGATTTTCAAAGTTAGGAAGTCATCGGAGTTCGTGAAGATAATCTTCAGTCCGATTCATCAAGTAATACCGGACAAGCCCTGACTAGCGCTGTTACATCGGGTTGTAAGCAAAATGAGTGATCTAATTATTTGTCCTAGAAATTTACGATAGTAATTAAGTTGACCGCTCCCTCGGTGTGTGACATTTCTTGATAATAATTTGATTGATAAAATAAATCTATTGATTGTAATAAAATGGTGGATTATTCGATGTATCTTACTTCTCCAGCGACCGCAGGGTCGCAACAACTTTTTTGTTTATCTGCCAATAATGTCAATATGGTCATCCTAGATGATTATCATACTAAAAATAATACCAAAAGACGTAGAAGAGTACCTCTAGACTCCTATATTTCACCGTAATATTTTTAACTTTTAGCTTTCAGCTTAACTTTTATTCTTATTATTCCATAAAGTAAGTATTTTTCTTATTTTTTTCTTAAATTCTGAATTTGTTTTAACTTGTATATCCTACTGGACAAGCTCTGCGTACCATAACACTCACAGGTCAACCAATGAGGGCCGTCTTCCTTACGCACAGGCAACCAATCAAAATGTGTTTCTCAGCAATCCAAGAAGCAGAAACTCTAAATTTTGCTATGTACCTCGACTATAGCCCACATTCCAAAGACCCAATCCGAATTGCCAATAGCAATACTTCCTCTCGTAGCATGACAAATTCCTCTTTCATTGTTTCAAGATACTATTTTTTCCAGATAGAGGATCGAAGGTTGTTTCACAATCCATATACCCAATGACGAATCGCAGCTAAAAGTCCTTGCATTCTTTTTGTTATTACTTAATTATTTTTACTTTCATTCTTGCATGCATTCATTTGGCATACTCTTTGATGATTATCAAACTGAAGTTAAAACTGATAGGGAAAATTGTATTTTAGTGTAGTTTTTACTATTTTTCATGTCTACATTAAACTGTGTCTAAGTGGCATGAAATACTTTTATATCCATTTCTACTAAAAATTACTCCACACAAGAAACTTTAATATATCTATCAGTTTTTCTTATATTAATGAATTATAGAAATAAACAGTTTTAACACATTTTTAATGGTTTTTCTAGTGAGAATTTGACGGCAAAAAATACTTTTTCATCAGTACAAGAAACATTTTTCCCCACCACTAGCCATTGATTAGTCTGCGAGAGACTCTTGGTCGGCATTTTCTCAGCCCCTCCACTTAAATGGTGGCAGGGAAAAAAAGAAAGAAAACGGATCATTCAGCATCTTTTGCGGTATCTTGCGTGACCATTTTCTTCCATTTCGGTTGGAAAAGTTCTTCTAGAAAGATTATTGTGGCTATTTGCCGGCAGAAAGAGCATATGGATGCACATTTATGCTACTTAATAACCATTAGTATTTTCTGCTTCAAAGTACTTCGACTGGTCACTTTTTTGTTTTCTTTTCCGTAACTTTACCAGAAAGTATAAGGAAAGCAATTGGATATGTTTAGTTTATAGAAGAACAAAAATATAATATGGGGAAAGGTAATATTTGTTCATCACAGACAGATAAAAGTTTGTTCCGAGTTATTACAAATAACTGCATTCGTAGTTTCCATGTGATTTAAGAGGTGATTGCTGTTGCAAGGCCGCAGTTTGGACACATTTGTACGTAAGGAAAGATCATAAAAAACCTTAAGCGAGTATAGTTTTTCTGCTAATGCAATAAAAGAAAGATAAAATAAATGTGAAAGAAATGTGTTTGTAAAGGCAGCGTTTCTCAAACTGTAGGGGGCGCTCCCCTAGGGGGCGAGATAACTTTGCGGGGGGCAAGCCTATTGAAAAGTTGAAAACAGAAGATTATTCAGAACGTTAGTAATTTACTGAAAGTAAACACACAAAATACTTTCTGATCTAATAAATTATAAAATACATATTTACACGGATATAATACACTTATTAAGGCATCAGTACTGTACAATGTACTTTATTATTAATTTAACAATACAGTTAAGAACAAGTGTTAAAATTACCAGTGACCCCATGGGCTTGAATTAACACTTATCTTGATCATTTGTACGGTTTATAATTTATTTCCTTAACTGCCGGTTAAAAGTTACGCGATTTATTCTCCAATGCCACCATTTACCATGTAGACGCGTGTAATTTGATGTTTTTTAGCGGGAGGGAGAAGAGGAATATATAAGCAAATCCTCTGAAATAAGTAAATCCTTCGCAAACACTGTCAAGGTCCTTTTATTGCATTCCTAAACCTTCAAAATAATTGTATGGATAGCAGGGCACAGAAAAGATCGTACTTTGGAAAGACGTATATATACGTCCAGAAAATTAATGCTTTGGCTAAGCGAGACATTTATATACGTCGGTGGCCAACAAGAGATTAAAATCGTATATATTGTATCTTTAGAGTCAAAGTATAGTACTATTGAATTCAATACACTGTTATTGTATGGAGGGGGGCGGTGAAAATGATGCTTGAATATTGGGTCGCGAATATTGAAAGTTCGAGAAGCACTGTGCTAAGAAGAAATTATTATTATTTTTTATTTAATTAAATAATAGCTGTTTTTATCAAGACATTTATTTCAAAAGTTTAAATAATTAAAGATTATAACAAATAGTTTTAAGAAGTAAAATATCCTGATTACATGTAGAAAGTTATAAATATTTAATGTTCTCTCTCTCTCTGATGAAAGTTTAATAAGTATTTCAATTAGTTCAAACGCTAGTTTATTTCAAACAATATATTTTTAAAATTAATACTATCTTTCAAAATTCACATGTTCCTCTATTTTTTTTTATTTTTTTAAATTTCAAAAATGTTTCCTTTCTTCGATTTTTAATAAAGTACTCGTTCAAAAATGTGTTGCAGCTTAAGCTCGATATTAAAATTGTGTAAATTTATTCACTTACAATGAAAATTAAATGCTGAAATAGAATAAAAAATTAGACTGATTACTATAATCGAATTTAAATAGCAGTATTTATATATCATGCAAGTTTTTAAAATAAGGAAATACATTTATTGCGTCTCTCTTTTTTAAGAAAATATCTCAAATATTTGAAAAAAAGACAATTTATTTCTCTATTTGAAAATAGCTAATTAGAAAAATAGCCATAAGAAATTTGTATGCATTTCTTATCTGAACTTCAAATGACGAAAAAAAATATCAATCAGAGGTAGCTAAAGTCATTGTAAAAACCCAGTTTCCAGTGGTAAAGTTGAATGGTAATCGTTAAGAAGTTTATTTTTCAAGAACATTTCTAATAGACATTCTGGTAAAAAAATGAATTAACGTTGTCAAGGGTTACTTGACTATGGCTGTTGCTTATTTGACATGAGTGATAGCTGTAAATTGTTATGCCATTTTAACAATTTGGAAATCTCCCTATGGAATACTTTAAAGATTCACCGAAGATTGCCATTTTGTTAATTAAAATGTTTTGTTGAAGTTGTTTCAAAATGAATGAGAAAGCTTGGTGGTTAATACATCTTCCTTTATTATTTTATGTAAAACACATTATCAAACACAGAACCTATAACGCGCACACAAAAATCCTGTATATAAGACAGTTTACAAGGTACACAAACCAAGCAGCTTGAATCTTCCAGAACATTCTAGGCTTTATAAAGGGTGTTTTTTTAGAGGTATAGAATTTTAAATTGCAATAAAACAACGACGTATTATTCGATTGACATGATTTTTTTTTATTCGAAAGATAATCTTGTGGCATTACATTTTAAGCCTTCAAAATATCGATTTTTCAATTTTCATCTTAAAAAAAAGTAGATTTAATGCTGATTCCAAAAATGTATAACATGTGTAGGTTTAAAACTTAATATCCGAGTAATTGCGGTTTTAAAATGCAAGCAACAGCTGTCACGCCTCTTGTTTACGTTATCGCACGTCAACTGCCACGCCCATCTTACAGCTTACCGAAGCATGTTTTTATGTAGATTGGAGTTTTTATATCACTTAATCTGATTTATTTATTTTATTCTTGTGGTTTGAGAAGGACTATAACTACTCAACTCAATCTTGTTTATACACAAGCTGTGCGATTTTTAAACGTTTTGCTACCTCGTTCTTGATTTACAAACACGTGAAGTACGAACTTCTTATTTTGACTGCTTATATACTATTTTGTTGTTTACATTCAATTTGTTTGTAATTTGCGAGAATTTTAAACATCTACAATGCCTCGAACAAAAAAGTTTGGCCAAGTCAAACGTCGTTTAATTCGTAGTAAAACTTCAGTAAATGCTGAGAATGAACGACTTGATGTCAGTGCATCTAAAAAGAAAATTGAGAAGAGTGAGGGGTCTTTTAAGGACTATGAAGATAATTTTTCAGTTGATACTCAAAGCAGGTATGTTATTATTGACTTAAATATGTTCAATGATATTTTCAACAATATTGCAAAATGCAGATATTGTGATAAATCTTTCTGCTTTGATGTTGCTGAAAATAAAAGTAGTTGCAAAGGCCTTGCGACTAATGTGTCAGCAACTTGCAAGTATTGTGCTTCTGGTCATACTTCAATGACTTCAAATACCGTGTCAGATGGATATGAAGTAAATTTGAGGTTTGTTTATGGCATGAGGTGCATTGGAATTGGTAAAAGTGCAGCTCAGATATTTTGTGCGCTGATGAACTTACCTCCTCCTCCAGCTAAATTTGAAAGATTGTATACGCCAATTTTTAAAGCGTTGGAAACTGTTTCATCTCGTTCAATGGTTAACAGCGCGTTAATGAAGCTGTCATTGAAAATGAACACAATAAGAACATAGCAATTGCTCTTAATGGGACCTGGCAGAAAAGAGGACACACTTCGAAGAATGGCGTTGTAACGGCAACTTCTCTCGATAATGGAAAAGTAATTGATTTTGAGTGCCTTTCAAAATATTGTTTTGAATGCAAAAGTACGAACAAAACCTGTGATAATTGCCAGGTAAACTATCATGGATTTAGTGCGGGAATGGAGAGTGAAGGAGCATTGCGGATTTTCAGTCGCTCCTTACCAAATTACAATGTTCGGTATGTTCAGTACCTTGGAGATGGAGATTCGAAGGGGTTCCTAAGGGTTCAAGAATCAAACATATACGGTGATGAATTTCCTGTTGAAAAACTAGAGTGCATCGGCCACGTCCAAAAGAGGATGGGAGCAAGACTGAGAGCCCTAAAGAACAATTTAAAATCCACCAAGCTGTCAGACAACAAACCGATATCTGGACGAGGAAGGCTGACAGATGCAGAAATTCTTCTGCTGCAAAAATATTATGGCCTAGCCATAAGAGGAAATGTTGGAAAATCAGTCGCAGATATGTCCAAATCCATCTCGGCAATATATTTCCATAAACTATCGACAGATGAAAATCCACAACATGCTTTGTGCCCTATGGGAGAAGAAAGTTGGTGCGGGTACAATAAAAGCATTGTATCAGGTGAAAAATACACCCACAAACATTCCCTCCCAGATGCAGTTCTTTTTAAAATTTAAAATTTTTTTACAGATTTAACTGCAAAAGAACTGTTACTAAAATGTTTGCATGGCCGAACTCAGAACCCCAATGAAAGCTTTAATAACTGTGTATGGAATCGTGTGCCGAAAAAACATTTGTAAGCAAAAGAACTTTCCAAATGGGTGTTATGGACGCGGTTATATGCTTCAATGAAGGTGCATATGCAAGAACTGAAGTATTAAAAGCATTAAAAATCAATCCAGGCGTCAACACTTGTGAAGGCCTTCGTAAAATTGACTACGTCAGAATTTGTGAAGCTGAGATGGCTGTTCAAAAAGCTTCCAAAGAAGCCAGGACAACAAAAGGCAAATTAAAAGGAAACAGGATGCTTTAGAACAGTCAATGCAAGATGAGTACAGTGCTGGAAATTTTAGACTTTAAATTTTAGGTAAGTGTATCATTTTATTTAGTTTTTTCAATTTTCTCAAAATAGTTTTTTTCAGTTTTTAGGTACATGTATAGAAAAATCTATTTGTTATATTTTAATGAAACTTGGTATGAGCTTTGTGTCATAATAATGTATTTAATGCTACTAAATTTATTTCTGAAAAGTTAGTATTTTTACTTTTACTGTTCAATTTCTGAAAAACATTGCCATTTTTATCAAAATTTCAAAAGTCAAAATTCAAAATTTTTTAAAAAAATTTCTAAGCAAGGAAGTATGAAAAGAACTATTACATTTAAATAAACGTACAATTTTATAACTAAAACAGCATGTTTTGTGGTGTTATATGTCATAAAAGGAAAGATACATGTACCTAAAGAGCACCATGTATCCGAAAACTTCTTTTGGTGTGTACTTTTTCGAATCCTTATATTTCTTAAAATACTTTATATATTTAATAATTTTATGATGTAGTATATTAAGGGGTCACAGGGGTGTTGAAAATGTTTCGAGAGCACAAAATACAAACAATTTTCGACTAGAAATAATTCTTTGAGATTAAAATGAAATAATTTGATTCTTTTACACATTTCTTATAAAGGAATAAAGTTTCAAAAAAGTATAAAATATCTAAAATATAATCATAATTTTAAAAATAATAAGCACATAAAAATAAGAAAAATTTTTGTAAGAAACAAATAGTGAGTTTTACGACGCGCATGATATTTTCTGCAATAATAATTCTAATTACTAGCAATAAGTTGATTTATAAAGTCAAATATATCCTTATTACATGCTAGCTTATCTTATAAAAATAAAATAAAAAATAATATTTTTAAAAATAAAAATACATTTTTTTAAATTTTTTTTAAAATTCAATTTTTGTTGAAATATTTCAAAAAATTAAAAATTTATAATACTATAATTAGCTAGATTTGAAGATTATGATAGAATTTATAATTCTGTAAAGTTTTATACATCAAAGTATGATAGTTTTTGAAACGCAATGCGCGTAATTGAAAAAAAAAACACAAACTGAGAAAAAGGGCTTTAAAGTTTTAAAATTGAATTTGAGAAAATAAATCCCAAAACTTACACGCTAAAATTCTACAGGATAAAAATATATACCTTCCTGTTCCTGAAACAGCTCAATTTCTTTACTCTTTTTAATTTTCTTGGCTCTGCGAGCTTCAAAAGATGACTGTAGACACCTCTGTCGTGACGTAAAGATTCGACGATTGTCACGTTCAGCCAGGGACACACAAACATTTCTGTTAATTTTCAAGCCAAATTTCTCTAAAATAGAAATAAGTATTTGATTTCCATCATTAAAAACACTGGTTTCTAGATTTGCAGCAATCTCTGCAATCTGAAGCCTAGAACCAATCGTCTTAGGACAAAACTTCCAAATTAATGAATTTAAACTTTCATTAGGATTCTGTGTCTTACCTCCTAAACATTTCTTCAGGAGTGCCGGATGAGATAAGTCTGCAAATACAGGCTTAATTACATCTTGAACAGCTTTAGCAACTGAGGGTTTGTGTTTATAATTTTGTAAATTATTATTAATTGCGGCATTATACTTACACCATGTATTTGGATTTGTAGGACAAAACCAGTGTATCGGTTCATCATCAGTGCTGCAAGAATGACCCCAAACAGCCCAAATGGCTTTCCGCATTTACTTTACACTAGTAGAATTGCATCGAATAGCATTACCATAGTAATGCGCAAGTTTATCAATTAAACTATCTGTTAACCTACCTTTACCGCCAATAGTTTTACCATCAGATAATTCCTTTTACTATATACTAATTTAAGCTTCATAAGTCTTGTACCCATTCTCTTTGCACATGGCCTACACATTCTATTTTCTGAATAAGATAGTCATCGCCGTATGGCTTGTTTTCAGAAAGGGCATTGAATGTTTTTGTGTCGCCATCTCCTATGTAGTTCGAATATTTCAGGTTGTGAAGCTTTTCTGATCGATTAAAAATCCTTAACATCCCGTCAACCTCCATCTTACCAACAGAGCCAGAATAATTTTTTCTACATGAAATCTTATGCGCTCTTTGCCATTTTTATTGTACTTGATACCAAATTTTACCCCTTTATAACTGTCGCATCCTTTGCAAAATGAGGACAACACTTCCCTATCCAAAACCTTACCTGTTTCGGCCCCCTATTACAGTGCATACTCCAATCAACGATGAATGTCCTCTCGTCTTCCAGGTACCATCACCACTTACCGTTAAAAGGTTATCAGGTGACGAAGAATATTCTTCGACAGCTGCCATTTTCATGCTTTCTTCAGCGACTTCCTTCATAACACGTGAAAGTTTATTATTAATAACATCATGTGATTTTTGTTCAACAGGATTAGGAAGACTCATTACAGCACAAAAGGTTTTTTAATGACTCTAAACCTTGGCCTATGCATCTCATTGCTAAAATAGATCTTCTGTTAATTTCTGAGCATTATTTTTATTCCCAGTGTTTTCACAGCTTGAAAAAGTACAAACACTCCCAGTTTTTACAACGTATTTCAAAATTCGAACATAAACCACGAGTGGACTTTTCATTAATTTTTAATGGTTTATGACATTTTAAACAACATGATACTGATAAAATAGAGCTAAAAGTTGAAATAAAATCAAAAATACGATATCCTTTGAAGAGTTTTTTCACTTACCTTAACAAGATTTGACTTTAATAAAGTCTGATATCCTGAGATTTTATTACTGGAAGCACACATTTTTATCTCTCCTTTCTGCAACATATGAGAACATACCTTCATGATTTGTTCCCTCTAAATCTTTTTTCTTAGGACGAAGGTCTACGATGAGTATTTTCCATTGCAATCGAGAATTTTCAATTTTGAGAAACGGTTTTAAACAACGCTGTTTTGAATTTCGATAAGTCATTTCAAACAAACGTGCTAGCATTACCAAAACAGAATCAAAACACATTAAAAAAGTGTGTGTTGAGTTGCAAGCTTCCTTCTCAATTAAGCAAGTGTTTAAAATATTTCATGAGGCTTTTAAAAACAGAAAAATAAAACGTATGCGGAAATCAAAAAAAAATAAGTGGGTGTGGCATGTAGCCATTTAAACATTGTTATTACTAAATTGCTGTTTGAATTTTTCGAATAACTTTCGAAGTTTTTATAGTACTATCACGTGGTTGGTATCAAAATGTTCAAAAGAAAATGAGGAACAACATATATTTTTTTCGAAAATTGAAAAAATAGAAGATTAACACCCCTGTGACCCCCTTAGAAAAGTACATAGATTGTATGACACAATTTGTTTTATTTATGGAGTCTTTCTGTTTTTGAAAATAATGTTCTTTCGAAAAGCCAAATTGTGCTCATTTTGTGTCATCGAGAACGTTCCGGTTCCCTTAAATATGATTTCTGGCATATGACTGCCACGGCTGGCTCGGATGTAGTCCAATCTGGACGTCCAATTTTCGATGACATTTTCCAACATTTGTGGCCGTATATCGGCAATAACACGGCGAATGTTGTCTTCCAAATGGTCAAGCGTTTGTGGCTTATCCGCATAGACCAATGGCTTTACATAGCCCCACAGAAAACAGTCTAGCGGTGTTAAATCACAAGATCTTGGAAGCCGATTCACATATCCAAAACGTGAAATTAGGCGGTCACCAAACGTGTCTTTCAATAAATCGATTGTGGCACGAGCTGTGTGACATGTTGCGCCGTCTTGTTGGAACCACAGCTCCTGGACATCATGATTGTTCAATTCAGGAATGAAAAAGTTAGTAATCATGGCTCTATACCGATCACCATTGACTGTAACGTTGTGGCCTTCATCGTTTTTGAAGAAGGATTCCGCCTGCCCATAAAGCGCACCAAACAGTCAGTTTTTTTGGATGTAACGGTGTTTCGACATACACTTGTGGATTAGCTTCACTTCAAATGCGGCAGTTTTGTTTGTTGACGTAGCCATTCAACCAGAAGTGCGCTTCATCGCTAAACAAAATTCGCTTATGAAAATCGGGAACAATGGCAATCTCGTTTTGGGCCCATTCGACGAATCTCTATGAGGCGTGAGTCTATTCATGATGAATTGCCAAACCAAACTGAGAATAAATCACTTGACAGCTGTTAAATCGGTCGCCATCTTGGAAAGTAATGCCAACTTAAACTTCTATACCTGTGAAAAAAAACGCTTTTTATAAAATGCCAGTAGCGGAAATATATAGGTCCTTATTGAAACTTATTACGCGAATTCCTGGAGGACTCAGGACTTCACGTAACACATACATACGTATATATATATACATCAATTATTGTTTTTGTATTAATATCAGCAATCAACAAAAAGGATGTTTCCTAAATCCATATGTTTTGAATTATCTGAACTTAATTCTATAGAGTATATCATTACCATTTTTTTTCTTTTTAAATAATGTGTACTCGTAAATAAGTAAATGAATGATTGTGTATTTAAATATTATGTAGTAATGGTGCATGATTGTAATAGATAATGAAAAGTACACCGTATTTATATCTGAGTTCTATGAAAAGTAAGAATGAGAACATTAGATGAAGAAAATGCAATAATATCGTTATAGTTTCCTTCCAAACTTTGTGTTTTATCTATATTCCTGGAAAAGGAGAAAAACGCAATTATTGAGTGAAAGAGAAAGTCATCTTTTGAACTTTTATTTGTCATTCTCATGCACAAACAGAATTTTTTTAAAAACACCTTCATTCCGTGTTCCTTTTATTTCCATTTTTACGTCTGAATACTAAATGTGAATTATATAGAATTTTTAAAAAAACGCAGAAATATAAAATTAAAAAAAATAAAGTAAAATGAAAATTACATTAGCACTTCGCTCAAAATCCGAAGTTCTTTTTTTTCTTTGTGAAAAAAATAATGAAATTAGCATATTTGACTTTGTAAAATGAGATTAAAGTTGATTTGAAATAAGGAGGCATAACGAGAAAATATTTGGGGAAACATGTGATGATTTAACAAAGTATCCTCCGCAGTTAGAAAAAATGTGCTTGTAATATGAATTTTAATGCAATCCAAAATATCCAGCGTTTTTCATTCATATCTTAAGAAAACATTTTAATATGCGTCGTATTTTAATATAATAGGTTTTTATTTTTATAGAAAGTTATTCCAAATCGTTTTTTAGAACTTAACTTTAATCTGTAATATATAAAAACTAATGTCCTGACAAACATGCTTATTGTAAAAAGCCTTAACAAAATTCAATTTTTGATCCAAAAGATTGAACATTTATGTACGTTTCTAAATGTCTGCTTCTGCTTTTATGTGATTAAAAGAAAAATATATTAAAAACTAAATTTATTTAATTCGTAGAAGTTAACATATGTAATAATATATTTTATCTTAACCATTACTATTACAATATTTTTCGTTTTATCTAAATGATAATTTGGATACAATACACATTAATTTTTAATTTCCAAAAACCAAACATTTCTTGCCATTAAAGTATCATCACAGCATTTGGTGACTAGTAAAATATCTTTTATACTATGAATTAATTTCTAAAATCCTTTAAAACAACTTTTCTATATGATTTTTTAGCTTACATTTTATTTCTCATCTTAATGTCCTTCAGTTTTTGCTTTGACAAGATCAATCACATCTCATTTCATGCAAATACAGGTTGAAGAAGGTGACCAGCGAGTCATGAGTTCAAACCCTGTTGCAATCGAATACCTGCCATGCATGAGGCTGATCCGCGTTAAATCTGCCGAGACTCTAGAAGTCCTCCCGTTGGCGTGTGTGGATGTTAAGTGAGTTGGGTTCCGGTGGAGATATCACCCTCGTCATTTCTCTACGGTTCAGGATTATGAGATTCGTCGATAATAAGATAACTACATTAGTGTTATCTTACAGTGTGACGTTGAGAAACACACTTTTGCACAAATGTTTTCTATACCTATAATTATTTTTTAAGTAGGTCAGAATTTCTAACTAATTACATCTATGTATCTGCTGCGGAGACAAAAACAATTAATGTAACTCGTACCATCTCTTTAAAGTTGTGTAATAAAGCAAATCTTTATCAACACAAAAAAATATATGCAGTAATCTAGAATATTTCACATCGAATAATGAGCATATGGATTAAACAAAATATTCTGTAAAATAAGTTTATACACACAGATAAATATTCTGTTTAATGATAGAACATGCATTTTGAAAATAAAGGAAGAAAATGGTAAAAAATGAATGGAAATTCTAATAGGTGAGTTCAAATTAAAAATAGTGAGAAAATTCAGATCTATACATTACTTACATGATTACATAATATATCTTAGGTCAAAAAACAACCTACTTAGAGCAGTGCTTCTCAAACTTTCACTACTGGCGCCCCTCTTTTCCATCACAATTTTTATCACGCCCCCTTTATACATTAATAATGTACTGAATGCAATCATAGTGCACTTTGACGCTAAAGCAACGATCTTTATTATAAACCGTACAAATTCGTGACATACGTATTAAATTTTGTATGTGTTGCTTTAAAGCAAAAAAAAATTAAGTAATGGGATAATTATCATGTTATTTTCCCTTTCTCTAAATTTTTAAATTGGAACATATTGCAAAATGCGGTGGCGGCTTAGAAGACAAAATATAGATATCAGCTTTTTTTAGAAAGAACTCAGAAGGTCAATTTCTAATCATAAGCATTCATTTGAAAAATTTGCTCTGTAAGACAAGCCGATGGAAGTCGCTCATACTTATTAAACTTGTTCTTAATTTAGTATTAATTAATTAGTTATAAAATACTCTGTGCAGCACCGATACATTAAAAGTACACCGCCTGAAGCCCCAGCTATTTGCACGAGTTCATTTATAAGAAAATAAAACATTATTGATATAACCGCTGAATTGTAAGGAGAGTTAAGCAAAGTGCGCGACAATGTTTACAAAAATGTAAAATGATTTTTTTAAATCATTGCTCAAATTATAATTAGTTTTAAGCAAACTGTAATTTTAAGCCTCTCAGAATTAGCATTTAGAATTGATGTTGAATAATGAACAATATAAAATTCCGATGAAAAATCCTTGTATTATTTTTAATATTTAAAGTGAAAAGACTTCAACATGTTATAACCCTGGAGTAAGCACACACTCGATACTAATGGTCGAGTGGGGTTATTGAGTTACCCCATTCTTTTTTTTTATAATTATTTTTATAGTACACAATAAAAATCGTAATTCCAGTGAATAATTTAACTAAGAGAAAATATACTTACCTACTTTCAAGGACACAGAAAATATTTCGGAAATAAAGTTATCACACCGGGAACTCAATCAAAACAAGTACCTTAAGATTGTAAAAAAAAACGTTTGTCACTCCCAAAAAAGAGGGAGATATGTGACAAATATATTTCAGTTCACACGTTAAGACTGTCAAACAGGAGGATAGTGTCAGAGCCATTGGTAACAATTAAACAGTTTTGCCAGAATTACCGATTTCGTGCACTCTGTGCTGGCGTGACCGCTCCGGATTAAAAGTGTATTTATTACAATATAGATTTTCTAAAAAAAATTATGTAAAACGTTTTTCATTATGTTTTATATGTTTGAGAATAACGCATAGAAATAAATCTTGGCCAAGTAATCCTTCAAAGGGCTCTCTGTGCTTTTCCAAAAATCATAAAAATATTTTACAAGGAAAAAATCGCCGCAGAAATAGTTTATTTACAACTTCCCTAAATGAAAAACAAATACATAAGAGCAGGGACGTAACTAACCGTACAAGTAAGTTCAAAGGTCAAACCACAGAAAATACATTCTTCTGCCTACAGCTGATGACAATAATATAACAGTGATGAATTTTTTATCTTCCTAATTTTTTTTTTATTACGGGTCTGGGTTTTGTTTTTTCTTATTTTGGTTTGAAAAGAAACCCTAACAAAAAAATCTCTCAACATGGGATTACAGCAAATCAAATAAAAGGGTTTTTATTTGGTTACAGTATCAAAGATAGCTAAAATGAGGTTTTGAAGTAGAAGCTTTTATTTTTTATGACGTAATATCGCAGATGATATATATAAATTATATCAGTGTAAATGTGTATTTTTTTTATTAAGTCAAAAAGTATTGTTTTACTTCATTCCACAAAATAATTTTTTTTAATCTTTTATTTTCGATATGCTCACGCCCCCCTTGTACGTTTATCGCGCCCCCGCACGGGAGCGCGCCCCACAGTTTGAGAAACTGACTTAGAGCATAATAATTTTGTGGTTATTAGTTGTGAATTTTTTAACGACACCTCTGATTAAGAAACTTCTTACTTAATAGGATCCTGATTAATGAACGTTTGTTTTATTGACAAACGACTTTTATTCCAAGATTGGAAAAAAAATCACTTATTTTTTTATTTATTTCAACATTATATATAATTCTTAAGATTTTACTATGATTGATTTTTACGGCTTTACGGTGAAATATTTTTATAAATATACTACTGCTGAAAGAAAAGTTTTTAAATTCATTATATTTAATAGTCTTTGTGATTTTGATTCTTCTTTGAGAGTCATTTCTGAACAATTCAAAATAATATTTAATCTCTTTCTACTCGTATTAGTATTAATATTTAGTTTGTTCTTTCTGGTTGACTGAAGTTTCCAATTTTATTTTTCCCAAAATATTTTAAAGTCAATTGTTTTTGATTTTTCATTATTGAAAACCGATAAATTCCCTTGCAAATATCAAATAGGAATTACAGAATAACTAAATCAAGTAAAATAAGGCAAAACAATTGCATAAATAAAATAAAGCAAAAAATACGGAGAAAAAAATGAAGTTACAAAATCAAACAATCAAACAATTTATTTTATACGCACGAAAATATATTTAATACTTTTATTGAAAAAAACCCTATTCAGTAGAAAAATTATACGAGGGAAAGTCAAAAAGTAAAGAAATCTTAGGAATTTTTATGTCCAAAATTTGCCAACAGTGCTAGCATGCAGCGCTGAATGAGGGGTAGTCGGCATCTCTTCCCTAAAACATGCCACTCGTTTTTCTTCGTAATCGTTCGGTATGGCAGCTCCGTCGATTTGCTCCAATAGTTGCTGTTTTTGAATTGTGGAGCACCTATCCCGTCAGGGCTTTTATTTCCTGTCTGGTGATTAGATGCACATAAGATAACTATTGCCCATTTTAGAAAAATAGAGTTTAAGAGATTTAGTTTTATGAAGGATAAAAGAATAAATTTTTTGCAGGACAGAACTTTATAAAATACTTGCTATTTAAAAAAGAATTTAAAGAGCAGCTTTTTCTAAGCTAAGAAATTAAACTACTGCGTTTAGCATTAAAGAATTTACTTGCAACTCTTTCGGCCAATGAGAGCCTCAGGAGGTCTGACTGCCTGACCAATGGGGTAGCAGCTATTCGTGGCATGTTGTGTGTGTGTGAAATCGTGAAGTGCTCGCTGCTTTCCCGCGTGAGCGAGAGGGAGCTCTGTGATTGGTTGTTGTGCTAATGCGATGACTTTGGTGCCGGGAGGGGTACCGTCGCCATGTCCGAGTGCGAGAGCTTCCAGAGGCCGTACGGCCAACGGAGCTCTCCTATTGGTCGTTGTGATTTGTTCCAATGAAGAAAGAACAGGAATCCACCTTTTTGTTTGTAAACGGTGTGTAACTTGCGGAAATCAATCTCCGCATGCAACCGCAGTATGGTGACAGCTGGTTATTGCGAAACAAGGTATACAAATGGATAGAGCGCTTTAAGGTATCCGACTAAGCTCAGAACCATGATTTTTCAAAAGCGCGTAAATGGATAATTTTCATGATATTTAGTGTCACTTAGATTAGAATATATGCATAAAATTGTTTTAATGACATTTCGACAAAAACAATTTATTTAAATACAATATTTTGACAAAAAATTAACTTAGAATAATCCTTTTTCCAAACGTTCTTCTTTTGTGAAAAATGCTTCTATTAGAATAATAGTTTGCCTGTTTATAGCTCAGACCTCCCTACAAAGGCTCAACTAGAATTTTTGAAATATATAACTTAGAAATGGGTTTGTTCATATTTGACGACAACAGAGGGGAGCAATTTTAAGAAAAAAAACGCCAATAATTATTTCAATCGGTGGTAGCTCTGAAAATAATGTGAATTTTTCAAAAGTTCTAGTTGAGCCTCTGTAGAGAGGTTTCAACTATATACAGGCACACTATTATTATAATAGAACCATTTTTCCCAAAAGGAGAACATTTGGAAAAAAAAGATTATTCTAAGTTAATTTTTTGCCAAAATATTATATTTAAATAAATGTTTTTTTGTTAAAATGTCCTTGAAACAATTTTATGCATGTATTCTTATCTGAGTGACACTAAATATCGTGAAAATTATCCATTTATTCGCTTTTTTAAAATCACGGTTCCGATCGTAGTCGGATACCTTAAACAGGAAAGAACTTTTTCGTGTGACGACGAAAGATTGTGGAGTCCATTGACGTCAAACACTGAGGGTCGTTATCGCTGAGGGTATAGTGATGGAAGGGATGGCTAGTATCCAGTGAAAGTATCACAACTATTGCAAACAAAAGGTGAACCACTGCCCTACTTCCTTCATTGGTGCAGATTGACTGTGGAACTGCCATGTTCCAACATGTTCCATATTGGTCTCCAACACTCCAACGACACTGAGGAAAGACCAGTAAAATGTTGTAATATTCCAAGTGCATTTTCCCGCCAAATTCCAATGCCTCCGAAACTGCTCCCGTAACCACGCCTCCTTGCCACATCCTACCCACCAATCAGGAGACTTTCTCTCATAAAGGCCCTTCAACACCAGGCCACAATCAACATCTTAGATATAGGATGGAGGAACGCTTCAAGTTCTATTTCCCAGTGACGTTCAGCGTTGTTTAGCATTGGCATGTTGCATGGAAGTGTTACCAACTCCCCCTCATTCAACGGTGAATACTAGCGTATTTAGCAAACCTTGGAAAGAGATACAGCAAGAGTCTATTTACTTTTTTTATTTCTTCTCGTAATTTGTGTGCAAAATAAATCTGCACAAAAATTAAAAGCCTTGTAGATTATTAATTGCATTTCGCTGTTAACGTATGTAAATATATTTCGTAAAAATTGATTTACTTTATCTAAGTGAATCATTTTAGTATTTTATTTCAGTTCTGAAAATATCTAACGCGAGTAATACTATTAGTGAGAATGATGGATTAAATATATATATATATATATATATATATATATAGATAGATAGATAGATATGTATATATATATATATGTATATATAGGTAGATAGACATGTATATATATATATGTGTGTGTGTGTGTGTAAGAATAATTAAATTAGATTTAAAATAAAATTCCCTGTAAAGCACTTAACTTTTATTTTTCATTACATCTTCAAATATTAATTTAATCACCCAATTATTTCTCTGAAACATATGGCCTAACCATTAAACATTTCTGATCCTAGATCATTATATTCAATAGCTCTATATGTCAGCATTAACTTTCAAGTACATATCATAAAATACGAGATTCTTCACACAGCTGTCGTAAGTGGTCAAACACTTAGATGTCACTATGGCGTTCTTTTTTTCTCTCTGCCTCTTAACGTCGATAATTCATTGAATAAAGTTCCTTTGTAAAATTAAGTCTTATTCTGGCTCGAAACATGTCATATATTTATATATAAATTACGATACAAAAAAAATTATATTTATTCAATTTCCTGGAGTTAAAAATATCAGGAATTTCTCAAGGGTCAATAACGAATTATCAATTGCATCTCAATTATTTTGCCATTTTGAAACACTTTAGTAAAACTCTTAATAACTCCCAAACTTAACGTAATAATTTCAGCGCCGAAAGTGGAGATAAAATTCAATTCGTCACGTTTAAATTTTAGGTATAAATCATTCACACTGAATTATTTTTCATAAAAGATTAGAATTAATGATGAATCAGCTCAGTTTTAGCATTACATATAGAAAAAAGATTTTTGTGTTTTTAAAAGCCACATAATCCAACGAAAAGAACATAAAAATAATCATATTTTGAAGAAATTATTTATTAATGCCACATTGAAGCAGTTGCAGTACTGTGAATAAAAATGTAGCTAACGTTTTTGTGAATTTTTTCATGAGACATAATTAGAACTGTTCGTTTTCAAAACATTTGGGAATATGCATTGTATACTATTTCAGAAGAGAATAAATATATTTTATTCTTTTTGCAAGAGAGAGAGAGCGAACACAGAGATTTAAAATATTTTTATTGTAGGAAATAATTATTCGAAAAAGAAAATTACCTTTTTTTAATTACAATTATATAATAAGAAGTAATACATCTATCTCGAAGGTATTTCGTCAAACATCACAGCATGAGAATATACAGAAGAGGTGTAATTTTATTCCATATTTCGTTGAAAGTATTCTACATTTAAGATTCGCTTATGAATCTTTTTTTTAATTCATTTCATATTCGTTTATTTCAGCTTCCTTAATTGGAATATATGATATTAACTTTGAAAAACATTCATATTTTATTTTGCGTTAGTTTTCAGTTCTTAATTCATTTGAAAGCTAATGTATTTTCATAAAGATTCAGTTTCAATTAATAAACAAGAAAACAGTCCAAAAAAAGACAGGAATTGATAGGAAAATGTTCTTTTACTCGCTTCAAAAATACGAATTCAAGTTTGGTTGTCATTACAACCAGTTAATGAATTGAATAGTATTTCATATTCAAGAATTTGTTCCTTATTCGCTTAGAAAATACTATAGAAATAATTTCTAAAATTTATACAAAAATATAATAATGGAATGTTTATTTTGACTATGTTTCTTGTATTCTATTTTAACATTTAGAAAACTTTTTTAATCAAATTTCCTTATTTTATTTTCATTTGAAAGTACCCAGGTTTGTATAGTAGATCCAGGGGTATTTTAGCTGTTACTGATTTGTATTTGTTTCGGTCTTTTTTTTCCAATTGCTACTATTAGTTCACTCTCTCCCTATATATATATATATATATATATTCAAATTTTCAATCTTTAATGAACAATTTCTATTCATCCATTCAAGAACAAATAAATTTTTTTTAAACCTGTAGTGGGTGACACTTGATTTTAATACAGATTTTTAAATATTAATTCATTAATTGAGTTTTATTTTTTAATTTTAAATTTATTCTGCGTTATTTTTTTCTGTCGTAGTAACAGCTAGCTGCGTTACGTGGCGCCAGTACGTTTTTCTTATGAAGGAGGAATTAACATTAAAACAATTCTTGTATTACATTTTTATAAATGTTTTACATTTATTATTAGCTAGAAAGAACATAGACGTTATTTTACTGACTTATCTAATATGGTCAATGAATATTCCAAAAATGTTTAAGTTTATTGCATTGAATTTTATTTTTACTTTGCTTACCTTTTTAATAGCGAAATAATCTTACAAATTTGTTTCAATATGTCCCAATTATGAAATGTTATATTACTTTCTGTTACCCACCGACTATGATCCGCATTTCATGATGTTGTATGTTTGTAAACATATAAAATTGTTCTTAAGGTGAGTGCCTAACTTCGCGCGGACCCAATTTTTTTTTTTATAAAAACAACTTTTTGAAACAAATTGTGTGTTTTTAGGAAGAAAAATAGAAAAAATACGTAAATACATAAACGTTTTAAAATAAATATAGTACTTTTAGAAAAATGTGTTCTTTTTAAGGAAACTTTACCAAATTCTTACAAAAGCGGGCAACACTGTTTTGGAAATTCTAAGGCAATTATCTTTATTTCCTTTATACTCAACATACATACTATAGTGCTCTTTAAAATGGACCAAGGTCTAAGAGTAATATTAAAAGACAAAAAAATGAAATAAAGGCAATTATACATACTAATATGGAGATTTTACAGTTTTTTAAGCTTTTTCTTTATAAAAGCTACCCTAAATAAAAACAAAATTAAACCTTCAACAAAACTTATAGTCTACTTTGTGGAAAAAAGTATAAAGAACATTCCCACAAATTTTCAAACCATTATCTTGTTTGTTTCTTAAAGTATCATGCATCTGGTAAAGACTTTCTTTCGAAAACATAATTTCGAGAAAAACTCATTTAAAGTTTTATGGTACTGTAAAAAGGTACATATTGTTTACAAAATTATCTAAAATTCACCACGAGGATATGTCACGTCTTTTTTTCCTGGTGCAACCCTTTTTCTTCCGGGTGTACTCGTGTTTTTTTTTAATATTAATTTTGTAAAAGGTAATGAATGTCTTTCAGCGTCGTTATCCGTCGATAATCATACAATTTTTTAATAAACGACTACCAACATTTAACCATAACTTAGTTATCCCTTTTAAAAAGCCACTAGCACCTTCATTAAATTGTGGAACTGCTATATATGTCCTTAATTGCAAATTTTGGAGTTCAACAAAGTTTTATTTAGGAACTATGTTCCACAGAACACCATTGACAACCCTCTCATTGGCATTCTGTGTGTCATACCATGTAAACACTTTTCTTAAAGATTTTGATCATATTGTTTCAAATAAAGAGGTTTAAAAATATTTATAATTTTTTGTGGAAGTCGAGTGGCTTTGGCGGTGAATGTTTTATTAAGGAATTTTGCCTTTTGAATTTCACACTATCTGTTCCTGTTAGGCATTGACCATGCACAGGCTTTACAGTACTGGAACAATAGTGATAAAACGCAGAAATAGTTATTGATATCTAAGTCCTAGTACTAAGCTTTCGATTGCATTAGAATACATTTTCTTATGATTTTTGCTTCTTGATAAAATAAATACAGTACTTCAATAATTGCAAAACAGAAGTGTAATTATCTCTTTTACACCACCACAATTCCTCTGGAGTCTTTTTACACAAAACATATCCTTAGAGGATCCTTCTCAACAAAAGAAATATGCTTACCCAGTTTCAAGTATGTTGTTATAATAATTCAAAAACGAGATTTTTTAAAATCTTAATTGGCCTCGTGGCCCCTTTTGTGAGTGGATTTTAGTAAAGTTTCATTAGCGGATCTCAACTAAACAAAATAAACTTGCTTACCAACTTTCATGTTTGTCTTTCTAATAGTTCCTAAGATGTCGCGATGGGTGAGTAGAGATTATTCTACACTGATGGCCACCGTAAATGCAACACCAAGAAAGACAAGAGATAGCACAACAAAATTTATTTTGTAGATAACATGTTGACCAAGTATTAAATGATTAAATTTATAGACTTCTGTGAAGTGTGGTTCCTGCCACAATCAGTAGCCAGAGTAGCCGCCATTGTTGAAGATCACCGCTACCACACGCCTCGGCATTAATTCAAAGAGACTTTGGATGAGATCTTGGGGTACAGCAGACCAAGCAGCTTCCACACGTTGCCAAAGTTGATCTGGTGTGGCTGCTGGGGGTGTAATCTGGGTCAATCATTGAGCAACTATGGACCACAGGTTTTCTATTGACGAAAGATCCGGAGAGCGAGCCGGCCAGGGAAGCAATTCAATCTGGTGATTGACGAAGAACCTTCGGACAATGCGTGTCACGTGTAGCTGCGCATTATCCTGTTGAAATATGGCTGTTGACAAGCTCTGAAGGTAAGGAAGGACAACTGGCTCCAACACCTCGAAGATGAAGCGCTGGCTGCTTAAAGTACCGGCAATGCGTACTGGAGGAGTGCAAGAGGGATATCCAATACCACCCCATACCATAACTCCCGGTGCAGGACCAGTGTGGCTGATCGCTGTTTTTTACGAGACATAGCTGATCGTTTTTTTGAAAAAACCACAAGAAAAATACAATTGCCGAACTTGAAATCGTCGAAATCTCCAAGCCTTAAATAGCGCTTTGAGGTGGCGCCAAAGGTGCGCGTGATGTGTGTCTGCGCTGAAATTCTAATAATTTGCATACCTCGTCTCTGCTAATGCATGTTGTAAATTTCATGTTATTTGCATGCTTCCTTCAGGGTGTTGCGTTTACGGTGGCCAAGAGTGTATATTCATATAGTTCTAACAAAATTTGCATGTGATCTAATGAAAAAGGAAAAATGATTAAAAAAAGTGATCGATTAATTTGTATTATCTATACTGATTATTATTTTTTCGATTCAATCTTATAAGCATTTTCCATATATTTTCTGATACATAAGACGAGCAAATTAAAAAGCATAAAAAAATATTAGAACTTTTTCCGAATAGCTAACCAAAAGAAAAATTGTTGGAAGTTTTTCCCAAAAAATTATAAATAATAAACACAATTGTTTTATTTTCTATATAAAATATTTCAACAACTTACAAAAGCAATTGGAAAAAAATGACTTAAATTAATTTAAAAATTTAAAATTAGTTTCGCGTATAATGTCAAAATTTTTTTATCATATATTTGTTGTAAAAAAAGACTTTAAAAGTTTTTAGAAGTAAAATTTGCATGTATTCATAATTCATGAGAAGTATAAAACCTTTTTTAAAAAGTTTCTTCTTTATTTTGAAAATTAAAAATGAATGCCTGTTCATTGAAATTGCAAAAAGTAGCTCTGCGTTTATTGTTCTAATATTGAAGAGAGCTTCTCTCTCATATTCATGATTTCTAAGGAAAAACGAATTTCTAATTTAAAAGCTAAAAAAAAATGTTTTGAAAGAGAGGAAAAAGTATGATTCACACACACAAGTAAAGAGTTTTTTTTTTCATGAAAATATTTTCAAAAGAATAATTTCAAAGCAACGTTTTTTAGCCTTTGCAGAAATGAATAGAAAAGAGTAAATATATATTAAAATGCATAATAACATTTCAGAAATATTATCATAATGTAAGAAATATCCAATTTTTTTTTTGAAAAAAAGAGGATTTCAAGTAATTCAAAGTTAAAAAAAAGGGTAAATTCATTAGATTCTAAACTACAAAATGTAATTGGTATCGATTTTGTAAAAATGATGTCATTCAAAAAGTTTCTTTCTACCTTTGAAAATCAAGATTCCTTTTAAGTAAAGTAGGTTATAGAACATAATTTATTAATTCCTTAGCTTATGAATATCATTGCTGACGAAATAAAAAAATTAGTTTCTTAGTAAATTTAAAATACTAAGAAATCAATATATATATATATATAGTATAATGAAAATAAAAAATTATCTGATGGAGAGAAATCAAATTAACTTTGCTTCGAATTTCGGAAAAAGAGAAAATATGTTTAATCTAGGAAAATATTTACCGTAAAATCCGGCTTATAGCGCGCTCTTTTAACACAAAAATTCAGATCGAAATTTAAGGGTGAGCGTATATGAACGATAGCTTTAAAAATTGCAAAAGATTTGAGCATAAGAAAAAATTGCTTCTATTCATATCGAAATTTTATTTTTTTAAAAGAAATTCTATACTTTAAGAACTAAAAGAATTACAGTTCTAGAAGTGTACTATTTTTTTCAAAAGTCTGGGGTAATAAAGGGTGTTTTTTTGAGAGGTATAGAACTTTAAATTGCAATAAAACAACGATGTATTATTCGATTGACATGAATTTTTTTATTCGAAAGATAATCTTGTGGCATTACATTTTAAATATGATTTCTGGCATAGGACTGCCACGGCTGGCTCGGATGTAGTCCAGTCTGGACGTCCAATTTTCGATGACTTTTTACAACATTTGTGGCCGTATATCGGCAATAACACGGCGAATGTTGTCTTCCAATTGGTCAAGCGTTTGTGGCTTATCCGCTGAGACCAATGACTTTACATAGCCCCACAGAAAATAGTCTAGCGGTGTTAAATCACAAGATCTTGGAGACCAATTCACAGGTCCAAAACGTGAAATTAGGCGGTCACCCAACGTGTCTTTCAATAAATCGATTGTGGCACGAGCTGTGTGACATGTTGCGCCGTCTTGTTCGAACCACAGCTCCTGGACATCATGATTGTTCAATTCAGGAATGAAAAAGATAGTAATCATGGCTCTATACCGATCACCATTGACTGTAACGTTGTGGCCTTCGTCGTTTTTGAAGAAGGATTCCACCAGCCCATAAAGCGCACCAAACAGTCAGTTTTTCTGCATGTAACGGTGTTTCGACATACACTTGTGGATTAGCTTCACTCCAAATGCGGCCGTTTTGTTTGTTGACGTAGCCATTCAACCAGAAGTGCGCTTCATCTCTAAACAAAATTCTCTTATGAAAATAGACCATTATTTTCGAAATAAAATTGCACAATTTGAAAGCGTTGTTCAGGCGTGAGTGTATTCATGATGAATTGCCAAACCAAACTGAGAATAAATCACTTGACAGCTGTTTAATCGGTCGCCATCTTGGGAAGTAATGCCAACTTAAACTTCTATACCTGGAAAAAACACTCTGTACCTTGAATAAATGAATTCAAAACTTAAAAGCATTGCCTTTTATCATTTCACACTACCTAAAAATGAGATGCGCGTTATACGGCGAATATGCCTAAAATTTTAAAATGCAGCTTGAAAGGATAGGTGCGTGTTTTTAGTGTATATCAGAATGCACCCAAGAAGCACTTAAATTAGGGGAAAATTGATGAGTAGCATGAAGGTTAAGAAATTAAATAATTTATCTATTATTATCACAATAATAAATTAATTATGGTAATAGTTATGGTATTAATTATTTCATCTTCCATAAAGAGAAATAATTAAACACGATCTTATGCAAGTTATTTTAAAAGAGGACCCATTTTGGTCAAGAGGCCAAAATAAAACAATACTTGCTCATTTTTAAAAATTAAATCTTAACTTTGTAACTAAGCAGCAGATCTAAAAATAAAACGGAAAACAGTTTAGTGATATATTAATAAATTAAATGTCCGAAGTGTTTACTTTCTAGCTTCTTTTAAACCCAATGGAAATGTAACCAAACTGCACCAAAGCATTCTTGAAGCAGTGGAAAAAAATTGGCTAGTTACTTCCGATCCATCATGTGATCACTTTTAAAAAAGGATGTTGAACCTACATTTGTGTAGAGTCAAACACCTCGAACTCCATGCCTGCTTGGAAATGAGTTTCGGGGCACCCTGTATAAAACATTTCTTAAATACAATGAATAAGATACATGTAATATTAATAAGTTGTTAATTATAGATTACTGATAAATCTTTTATAATATATATGATTTAACTTATACTATCCAATTCTTCTAACTTTTTTATGTATATGGAAATATATACCTCATAAATTTTGATTTTATATAATGATAAATAAAATTATCTAACAGTTACGAAAATTATATAATCTTTATTATAATCCAAATAAAACAAAATCTTTTGAATTTAAAAAAAAACATGGAGCACTAACTTTCGATTAGTATAAATAACACAACTTATGTCGAAATAACATTAAACAGCATTTTAAGACATTCTGAACAAAGCAGTTCATGCCAAACTTATATTTATTAAATGCGCTCGCTATGTGTTGAAAGATTTAAAGCAACTTATGATGTGACTTCTGACCATTAATCTTGTGTATTGAATGAAGTTTTGAGTATCTACAGATATTTCATGTGGTTAAAATATGCAAATTGAGATTTCCGTAAAATGTCTTTGCTGTCAAATAGCCATTCATTTAAATTATGAAGGTCTTAGTCGAAAGGTAAACCACAATAGTCAGGTGCTTTGGATATTTTGAGTCAGTAGACGTTCGAAGAACGGGTAGTAAAATCTGATGTTATTAATTAAATTTCAACACCCTCGCTTGATAGTTGTTCAAAATTCAGGAACGATGACAATTTAACACATTTATCATTTATAAACAAATAATTATCTTGATTTAATGATATATCACTAACAGAAAATTACCTTAGAGTTTAAGAAGATGTGAGTGTTTATTAACGGTGCACTATAATAATTACTCTAAAGCAATATAATAATTACGAGGTCCGTCACCAATAGCCTTCGTATTGCTTTATTTGAGACGTTAATAAACATTCATTCATCCATTTTAAAGCAACTCCATGGCCATCTATCGGTGATGTACCTCGTAATTTTGAACCATGGTAAAGTGACGAAGACGACGCCTGAGATGGTACCCCTTCTCCGAACTTCCCAACCAAGTCAATGAGATGACTTTGAGCCTCGCAGATTTAACATTCATCACCCTCCTCTACACAACGGCTCTTCAATCCACTGTGGTTCAAACTCATGACATACCAACTACGAGTGCGAGGCCATTATCACCAGGCTACAGCGACACCATTAATTTAAACATAATAAAAAAAAAAACAAGTAACATAAAAAAATAAGTCAATTCCTACTTAGATCAAAGAAATTTTTTGTTTTAGCTACATTTTATTAAATAGTTACAATATAAATAATAGGACACAATCACAACATTAAGTGGTAATTAGTTTCCATTAATTATCATTAAAGTATCGTATTGTCATGCAAAACAATCGTGTATATAAAATTTCCGTTCAACTGACTGCTTTAAAACATTCTAAAAAACATTTACAAGTTTTGACACAAGTAGCCAAAAGGGTCGTAAGTCGCCAAAAATAATGCCAACGTCGCTATATTTGTAATCCTTTACATAATTAGTTTTTATCAATTCATTTTTATTCATTATAATTAAAAATTATAGATTGTCATCCAAAATAATCATGCATGTAAAATTTCAGCTCAATTGGGTGCTTTAAAATGTATTTTACTAACGATTAAAAATTCCACCACGATAAATAAATAAATATATAGAGAGTGTGAGCTAATAGTAGGAATTGAAAAAAATGGTAAGGAATACATATATATGGCCAGAAAGAAGCATTTACGTTCGAATAATTATATGCTTTGAATAAATGGACATTGTAAAGGATTCCTCATGCCATCACTTAGTGTGAAAGGGCCAGAAGGAAGATTAGCCATAGTCAATGCAACTCTGTTTATTAACAATTCTCAACAAAGACACAAATGCAACAACCTAAGACAGGAAATGCACTAATTGTTAAATATGGTAGATTGTTAAACGAGGTAGACGAAATACTTGGAGAATTAACAATAAATCGGATCGCTTACGTACAGGCGATATACACCTTCTAATTCAAATTATTATCCTAATTCAATTTAACACTTAGTTGACCAAATCATTAATCATAATAATTATAAAATATGCTACGAAGGGCTCTCGCCTTGCTTCCCGCTAATCAATCAGTGCTATTCTTTAGCAGTCTAACCTTTCTCCTCTTCAAGCTTGAAAGTTAATCTTTATATGCAAGCCTTGATTTACATAATCACATCATCTTCTTCGGAGGAATGTTTTCAATAGAATAACTAAATACCAATTATTCTCCCAAGAGGAATATTAGTAGAAAGAACGCGGATAGACCCGTTACAACATTTCTTAAAGTCTTGGAAGACTTATAAAATGTAATTGTGTTTGGTACTTGAACAAAAATAAAGTAATCTGTTTGGCTGATTGGAATAATATATCAATTAACTGATGTAAATTTTAAAACCGCAAATCAATAAGGGAATAGCACATTTGTTATACACGCTGCAAAACAACAGTAAATTAGGAGGGTTGGAATAGGGTGCCTAATAAGTAATTTTAACATTAATTAATATTAATCTTTTTAAAGTTAAATCATTTTTACGTTTGTCATTATCCTTATTTTAACTGCCTTATTGGCTAAATTCATAAGGTGTATCTACACACTGTTTAACTTAGTGAATGCATAGTTAGAACCAACGAGCGATGACGATGAATACATGATTATAGCGTTTCTGATTCCACAATAATGGGGTAAAGTGTAATCAATATGATCGAATATTCTACAGCCTCATCACCAAGTGTGATGCTATGGATGAATAATCCAGCTGCCAGAATATTCAGCACTAAACTGTAATGAATCTTGATACATGTAAATACGGGCATGTTGGTTATAATTGAACATGTTATCTACAATTCGAATATATTCTAATCATCAGACAATAAATAAAGGTCACAAAAAGGTAAAAAAAGATGTTATACTGCTACGACGTGTATAGAAGCTTATTTATTTTTAATTAATTCATGTGCTATTTTGCTAATTTTCTCAATTGATTGGATAAGTCATGAACCAACAAAATGAGAGTTTGAACATTAAAGATGTTTTCGAAGAACAATAAAGAATTCGATGTCTATAGTATTTCAATTAATTTGAACTTAAATTTCTTTTTAACTTTTGAAACCTTTGCTATTTTAAATACAAAGATGTGTGATAAATTGTCAGAAATCTAAATACTAAAAAGGTAAGATAATCAAAATGCATTGCAAAAAATTGATACCTTAAATTGGTTTGTATTATTTTGACAAATGCAGCTTTGAATCAACTAAACAATGCCTTACAAGCGTCAAATTACTACAAAATTAATTGACCTGATAATTAATTCTTGAAACTTCTACTTCTCATATAAGGATTTAAGCTCAATTTATTAACTGGAAAAAGGTCCTAATTATTCCGAAACACATTTTCAGTCAAACATAAACTAGAATCATCGAATGAAAAACTATTTACGAAATACGATATTTAAAACAGTTTTATTAAATCAATGGATTTAGAATGGCATGTTAATATTCCTATAATTGAAAATTAGGAAATAAAATCTTCAAATAATATTAAGTAAGAAAAGGGACTAAGGATTTAACTAGAAACAGATTTCATGGATTTTATATGGCATGATTTATAAAAAGGAATGCTACATTTTAGACATTATTTTAGTAACTCATTTCCTTTAAAATTAGAAAAGTACTCTGTAAGTAATCTGTTATGCCAATTTTCCATATTAGCTCTAATATGACTATTTTTTAATAGTATATTAACCCATTCGCATTTCTATGACACTATTATGGGATTAAAATTAATAAGTTCAGTTTCATCATTTAGACCATTTATCATATACCCGCTCGCGTTGCTGGGTATTCCATGATTCTGTATGACTATATATTGATTTTTACTAAGTTAGATAATACAAGTTAGATATCATTAAGCTATATTATTAAGCTTTCGAATACAAATAAAACCATTTCTTGTATTCTACGTCACCTGATTTAAAAAGTATAGGACTTGGATTTCTAAAACATAAGTATTGTTATCTTTAGCTCCCCCGTAATCTCTGAAACCCTCCAGGGTTGTTTTCCGAAAAACCTATTTTTAGTGGCTCTCTACGCAACAAATGAACATGCTATATAAATTCTAGTCTGTAGATCTAGTAGATCGAAATCGGAAGATATATTTTATCCATTCGCTCTCTTAATCCCTCCAGGGAGTCGATAGCTGTAAAACACTTCTTAATAGCTGTCTATTAAACAAAAGAAACACGGTTATCAAATTTCAAATCTGCAGGTCTAATAGATTCGGATATGTTGTGATAAGTGTGTGAGACACTTTTCTTTCGTAATTTAGATTTATAAAGAGATGCAGTCTCATATTAATAGTCGTATTCATCATCAATACAGAATGGATATAAATTCCTCAATGGGCATAAATTGATCAACACTGGTGGTCACATTATAATAACCTTTAATTTGAATGTTTTTCTTTTACGATAGCTTACAGTTGAACAGTGGTAATTAGTGATATAATTTTAAATTAAGTGCTTCAAACAAGTGCGTGTCAATAACAAGACCCTTAAGGCCGTATCACACGTACACGTTTCGAGCAATTTTTCGTCCAACTCGTGCAATACTTACTCAGTTGCCATAGCAACTGCTTTAGAACAACTTTTTGCTAGTGAGCTCAAAAAGTAGTTCCAAAGTAAAGTTTCTTGAAATTCCTGCCAATGGGGTTCTTCGGTGCCTTACGTCATAAACCAGCTTCGATTTCGTCAAATACATCAGATATAGAGTATAATATTTTAATGGTGTAAAATATTTTAACGGTGAATAATATTTTAAATAGAACGCTGCTCCATTTCTGATCACGTCCATCAACAAAAGAACGAGCGAGATAAAAGAAATAATCTTGGATGTTCGTTTTCTGAGGCGAAAAATTCGGCGAGTAATTTTTCAATGTGGAGATTTAGCGCGGCTGACGTCAGAACATGTCGTTTTATTTACGGCAACCCTCGCCCTAAGATTAGGCAAAAAATTGAATGAAAAATGTGTACGGCAAATGCGCATGTGATACAATCTTAATATAATGTAACGTTTTCCCCCTCGTAGCTGCAAAATTGGCTTGCCTATAGAGATAGCATAACACCGTCCATATCCACACATTCATCCCTAATATATTGCGGGGTCCTTTCATTCGATACCATACCGACAACTGATGACTTTGAGGAAACAACACTTCCAGCGAGTCGAAACCCCAAGTGTAATTTGAGGTGTAAGAAGGGACCACCCCATCCCTACAGAGTGGAAAGACAGTTCATTTTGAAACACTGGAAAGAACGGTTGTGTTCGCCTCCTTCTCCACAAATAACATATTTTGTAGAATGAAAATAGCCAATAGATTGAATCAGTGGCGCACACAAGGGGGGGTCCTGGGGCCCCCAAAGTCCTTTATTTTTTTCCGATTGATTATAATTCTATGCATATAATACGTAACATTTAATTAAGTATTTGTTATTAATGATTAATTTTATTAATTAGTACTAATTATTTATTCAATAATTAGTTTTTTACTGTATTTTGTTCCCGAAAATCGACAAAATCAAAAGGGGCATAAACAAGAATGGTTAACTTTCGACCCCGCCCCCCCCCCTGAAAACTTTTTGTGTGCGCTATTGGATTAAATAACTTGTAACTAACTGTACATACAGTAGTTAATAGTTGAGGACGTAATAAATCAATTATTGAATTTTTAAGCTCACATGCTACCCATTAAATTTCCAAAACGTCTAAACACCTGATTCCTATATTACGTGATGACCATAATAACCGAATAGTAAGGTCGCGAATTTTTGGCCACCTTTGATTCTGTCGACTTTTTGTGCATGTAAGACCTTCCACGCAAAAGGACTGATCCGTGTTTAATCTGTCGAGTCTCAAAATTCGCAGATTAGGGAGATGCAGAAGCTTGGAAAGTGGGTGCTGGCTCAGATTTTGTTAGTTGACTGTGGTTCGAATTTATGAAGTCCGTCATTAATAATCTTGGTGCTGATGGCTTATAAAATACTTTTATCAGGAAAAAAAAAGACTGGTTTATACGGTGTTTCAAATTTGTATCCATTGCCCTGGGGGTGCTAATTTGATATCGGAGTGCTGCGCATCAAGTTGTTGTTTATGTTCTCCAAGATGGGCAATAACATTACAATACGGTTGCCTTGATATTTTTATCCTGTGGTAATGTGGTTGCCATGAGGGGGGGACTCATAGTTAATTTTTATTTGTTTTTTTCCTGTGGTAAACCTATTAATTTCAGACAATTTTAAATATATTTCTTTAAAAATTTTAACCATTTTCTTTGCAATTCTTCTTCAAGCTAGTGTTTCAGTTTTCTGTTGTTAATTTTGCTATTTTTGAATATGGGTATTTCTAATATCATTGGTGAGAGTAGCAGGATTTTTTTTAAAGAATATGATGTCTGTAATTTTAAATTATTGCTTCAAATTGCATTTTTCCACTTTATTTTACTTTTAAATAATACAATTTAAAAGTTCCTTGTTCGAAGAAATTCATTAAAGGAAACTCTTAGCTTTTGGAATTTTACAAGTTATCAGCAATTATTAATTTTAATATATATTTTATTTTAAGTATAATATAATATAATTGTGTAGTAAAAATCATTATTATACAGTAATTATATGTATATATATATATATATATATATATGCAGTGGGTGATCGGTTAACGAACATAATCCGTTCCAAGACTATGTTCGATATCCGAATTGTTCGTGAAACGATCATCGATTCAGCATAGACTTCTATGTGAAATCGATTAATTCGTTCTTATACATTATTAAATTAAATTTTAAAAAAATATATAACTTCTTAGTAAATTTTTAAAGAAATAATACATACATATAGTCTTGCGTATTAATCAGTCCTTTTCATTTTTTGCTTATGGGGCGTTGAAGAACATGTCCAATGTCGATTACTGTTCCCTCTTTTTAGGATTTTTCGGAAGTAATTAATAGCATTGTCGTTGTAAAGATTCCCAACCCTACTGACATCAGTTTGGTTTGGGTGCCATTCTAAGACCATTGCTCTGACAGCCTCCCGCTTTTTCAAAAAATCTTTAATGACAGATGTCGGCATTGGTCCTCTTTCGTCTTCCTCTTGTTCAGAAGGAGACACATTTCGTTGTGTTTCTTGGTGTTCTTCATTCAAAATTTCTTGGAGTTCTATCGTAAGTTCATCTTCATGTCCCATTATGAGCTATTCTATGTCATCCTCGTTCACCTCCAATTCCAGATCTCAAGCAGTTGTCAAAATTTCATCTACAATTTAAGGGGTGTCTCCCTGATCACCTCCGAAGATGTGTTCGTTGTCCAAACACAAAAAAATCTTTCTTGAAAGTGTTCGTTATCCGAACACAAAAATCTTTCGTGAAAGTGTTCGTAAACCGATTTGTTCGTTAACCGATCTCCCACCGTATATATATATATATATATATATATATATATATATATATATATATATATATATATATATATATATATATAATGTTATGTTGATAACAAATATTTGTGTAAATATTGGTTATTTTCAATATATTATTATATTCTTTCTTTGGAGTATATATTTCGAAGCATTTCTTTAAAATTATTTTCCAGACGATGTGTTACAGCTAGGCCACCATCTTGGATTCTATATCACTCGACAAACAAGCGCTTCTCAGTGCGTAGTAGTCCGGTATCAAATTAGTTCTATCATTGGTTTTCCGCTTCATATTTATCACTAGTAGCAAGCCTTGCATAAATAACATTTCATCATCCTATACTACTTCAAGTACTCAGATGCTTTAGCCCAGGGGTACTCATACATATGGCAAATATTTCACGCGGGCCGCAGCATGAGGATTGATGCTGGGAAAACATATCAAAAGGATAGATAACATGATCAATGAAACTTTGGACATTGAAATGGACAAGCGAAAAAAAAAGCATAAAAAATAATAATATTTTGTTATTTTTAGATTCGAATTATGAGTTCTTATACATCCAACATAATTGTTTTTCTTCTAATACTGGTATAACTAAAGAGAATTACATTGGTAAATTCTTTCATTTTCATATACTGCGTTAACTCGAATATCAATCATAGCTACATTAATATTTTTATTAATCTATTTGTGTTTAGTAATAAAATGACAAGCAATATTATATTTTTGAAGTGTATCATTTTAGCGACAAATCAAACAAGTTGTTCATTCATGTTTGTTTTTAACTACAAAATAGCCAACACTCCTATCATTGTTTCTTCGTCTTATTTTCCCTTAGAAGATTTGAAGGATAGTTAAAATTCAGTTTCACCCATAAAATGATCGCTACTCCAACTGAGTTTAGTACAGTGAACGCATTCTCGTTTCTCCATTGTTATTTGCTTTTACTAACCATTACAGTCACAGACAGAAAAAAAAGTATCTTGCAGTTCGTACCCGTAAGATATCGACAGCAAACATGATACATTTAATTGCTTGATTGATGGCATTTTCCTCTAAAATTTTAATAAACTGTTCTTAAATAATTGAATTTCTTAGTGCAAAGAGCTTAGTGCTGACTGGGCCACACAGAAAAGTCCCCTGGGCCACATGTGGCCCGCGAGACGCAAGTTGAGTATCTCTGCTTTAGACAAAATGTCCTATTAACCATCCCTATTTACTTTGAGAATAGTTGTGTTCATTCATCTTCCTTTATTTTTAGTATAAGTTTTACTATAAATATAATCAAGAGTACAAAGTTTCTCAGCTACATAACTAACTCACGTCTAGAAATATTATTAGATTCTTTGCACGAGCTCTACTGCTATGATCAGTGAAGATAAAAATAACAATAAAAGTAACGAGAGAAAAGTTATTAATGTATCAATATGAAGGAATGCGCAACAAAATATTAGATGAAAAGGAATCATTACGTGATCTGACACAAGAATACATCAAAGGAAAAAGTTTTGTCTTTTTTTTTTAACCTTTATTCTTTCATTTCCTGGATTGGTTTTCAAAGATGCTCCTATTACAATAAGTTTTATGTTCTTTTGACATTTTATATTTTTCTTCAAAATATCGAATACCGTTTCTATTCTGTGTGTTCTATCTTTTTGCTTTGACCTTTTACAAGTAACATGAGATTGAAAATTTCCACCAGAAAAATATTATTTTAAATTTTAAAAAAAAATTGAGGTCCCAGGTTTTATTTTTGAAGAAAAAAATGGTAACATGTCTCCACAACGTTCCGCTTTGTATTCTGTTAATTGTTGAAATCTTAATACCAATTAAAATATAACATGATACTCAACAAAAAATCCTAATTGTGAGGTCACGGCTATTTAAATTTCTCTAGTACACCAATATTATACTTAAAAAATAATACCCAATGAATGATTCACAATACTTTAAAGGAAATATTAAAATAATCACGCTTTGGGAAAACAGATGACTAATGTATGCTCAAATTGATGAAGTTGTGTTTTTTTTCATAAAAATTAAACATTTCCCAGTTTTGCCCGAACGCCGCTTGGGTACTTGAAATGGCACTTCACCGATTTCCCGGCACTCGGGTAACACATTTTTCCGCTCTAATCCTCTGATTTGCCCGCATTTTTTGTTCTTTAGTGTGCAATGTTTCTAACAGATGTCTCAAAGAGTCAAGTAAAGTTAGGATAACAAAAAAGTGTCTAAACTGGTTTCAAGTTTAGGCTTGACAGCATTCTTTTAGACTAGATAAGGCGGGGATTTTCTTTTTATTAGATCGGTGTCCCACAAGCTAAGAACACTTTTTCTTTTAAATTTGGAGCTTAAAATAGAAGAAAAATGAGTAACTGTGAAAGGCTCATAACAGAAAATAATTCTGATATTGTCTCAGATATTGAGTCTGAAATTTCTGTAAATGATTTTAGAAGTATTGAAAGTTTGTTGTTGGACTTCTCTTGTGGTGAAGATAAAATGAATCAGCATCTCACAAAGTACCCAATAATTAAAAAAGGGGAGGGAGAAAGAAATATTATAATAAAATTATATTATATAAAAGAGTATTCTTCCATCTTTTAGATACATCATTGTGCTTTCGTCTTATATCAGAAACTTGGAGGAAAATTATCTCATTTGAATTTACGGCATGCTATTATACATCGCTTTATTGAAAGACATGGGGCGGTAATAAAAAAAAAGAAAAACAGGAATTTTGCCCAGTCCCTTACGATTGACAGAAAACTTTTTATAAGTGATTCCCCCCCACCGACCAAAAATTAGGACCAACAAAACAATGATTCGTGCATTGTTCGAAAAGAAACAATTTGGGGAAACGGGTGAAAAAATGTATCGTTGTCCCGATTGTGATATTGATCTATGCTTGTCTCCCTGTTTTAAAATTTACCGCACAAAAACAAAATTTTAGGAGAATAATTATAACTGTAAGCACACAATATCACCTTTTCAAATCTAATATAAATTTTTGTAAAGTGTTCTTTTGAGTTCCTTTATTTTTTCGGAAAGAAGCCAATTTTAAGAAAAATGTGTTTTTTCAATTAAAGTAAAAAGCATAATTCTTTAAATTCATTATTTATAACATTTTTGACTGCTGATTTGAGTTTACATAATTGATTTCATCTTAAAAATATTTACAAAAAATATGCTTATTTTTGTGCCATCATATGTTAGATAAAAGAAACTGTTACGTGGTTAAGCAGTGATTCACCAATATATATATATATATATATTCCTAATTTTTTCTAATAATTTTTACAATGCATTAAAGTGGCCACGGTAGCCTAATAGTTATGGTCCCGAATTCGTAGTCGACGTGTCAAGGGTTCAAGGTCTGGTACTTTAAAGACCCACCGGGTAGGGGGGGATTGATGCTCGTTAAATTTATCTGGCTCAAAGTCCTTCAGTTGGCGGGGCGCAGTAGGAGGTGTGGTACGCTTGGAGAAAGCATGCCAACTCAGATGTCGTTTTCGTCATTTGACCTCGCTTAAAAATTACGAAGGCTGTCACCATAGCACTCGTGCTGCTTTATAATATGCCGTTAAGAACACTCATTTTTCCATTTACTTATAAATGGTCACTTTCATAGAAAAAACCCTCAATTGATCAAAAAGTCTGAATTTATCATTTTATAAAAAGCATATAGAAATATATTAATTTTAATCGTATTTTTTTTTACTTTGGAAACTATAAAAGTAATTTAAATCAAGCATTATTTAACAGTGAACTTATTTTGCACTATTGGTTAGTCAATTTACTTCCATAGATCTTTTGTCTGCAATGGTATGATTAATTTGAGCCTCGGTGACTCCTGAAACAATAAACGTACATAAGTATATTATAGGAATGGTTCACATACTTCAGTGATATTTCCCGTTAGTTCCGGAAAAGAAAACAATTCGTTTATGAGTCGACTTATCTTTCATGGATTGCGCCGAAGAAAAGTAATATAGAAATAATAATCAACGCTTTTCTTCCAAACAAGGAACTAAATCTCCGGAGTATTGTATTGTTCGCTTCTTGGGGATATATACACGATTATTTTCCTTTAAGCAGAAATCTGACATAAAATGTTTCATCATGAAAATATCGTGCAGGAGAGCTAAGTTTTCAAAAGAAATTTGAGGTAATTTTACACGCATTGCACAATTTATTACTGAATATGAAACTAAAATAGACCAGTAGAAAAAAAAAACCCCTCTATTTTCCATTAAATTTTAATTTTAATATTTTTTTCTTTAAATTTATAACTTTGTTTCATAATTAATGTTTAAATGATAAGAAAAATATTGTTACATTAAATACAGGGTGATTCATACTACCAGACCGACATACTTTCAGGGTGTGTAGAGAGTGCATGGATGACTCGGAATCACATAGGAATTCAGGATCCAGGGGCGTAGCTATCGCTGTATCAATGACAAAGGTCCCCCAAGCTACAAGGACCTCAATATATTTAACTACAGTCCTACTGACAGGGTCCTCAAATCTAAAAAAGCAGGAATTATGATACAGGGTCCACTCAGAACCAGCTACGCCAGTGACGGGGTCGCAAATTCAGTAGTTGCGAGTGATGGTGCAAATAAGCTCAGAAAAAGAATAAAACCAGCAACACATAAATGAGATAGAAAAAAATGTTATTGAAAGGTTGTACGACAACGATACCGGTTGTAATACTAGGCAAGTCCTCTGACATGCCTAACAGCGACACCGCATGTAATTCTTTACGTTATCGAAGATTTCTGACGTGCCACGTATCCTCACGGTAGTTACAGATATACCAGCGATGAGATCTTCAACTAGAGGAACGGTCATGTCGTACATCAAACTCTTCAGGTGACCAGAACTAGATTCACGTCACCTTCTGATCACATTTGCAAAGGTCGTATGGCATAGAACACACTTGGTCGAGTATCGTCTCTGATATTACCACAGAGTTGCGGGCCTATTACAATCCGCAGCTCCATACACGATAAGCACGTCGACAAGTTCTTCGTGTGAACACGAACTGATGCTACTACTTAAGAAAACTTATCACAAATGAGGACTTCCAGCAGGATCTTTTTTCACGAAATCTTGCACTCAGTGACACCTACCTCAAAAATACTCTGTGAGGAATCTTCCAGATCATAAGGAATTCCATGCAGCAGCGCTGTCAGACCTGTCAGACGACTTCTGTTCGCGTAATTTCGAACTCATGTTGTAGTGTAATCTGTCAATAAAATGTTTCATGTCCCTTTAATGTGTTATTGTTTCTGTTCTTTTTCTCTGCTTCTTTGCGTCGGAGCTTGCAATATGGCATTTGAGGCCTTGCATTCCTATGTGATTCCGATTCATCTCTGAAATTCCTATACACCCTGCAAGTTTGTCGGTCTGGCAAAGAATCATCCTGTATAAATTCAAACACCATATTTACATATTTTATTAAGGGGGGATTAAATGTCTTAACTCAGGAATTAGTGTCAAAATTTCCAAAGGTGTGATAAACATTTATTTTAATAAAAATTTGCAGCACCAGTCTAGAGGGACATATGTGTATATAAATAATTATCATGAAAATGAATAATGCTTTAGTATTAAATATCCTACAAAACAGAGGAAATTCAGAAAATTATAAGTAAAATCATAAAACCTATTATAACCAGAAAAAAGTCAATGAACAAATATACATTGACAGTAGCGTACACATGAATTTTTCACGTTGGAGGGGCGGGGGGGAGGGGGTTCTAGGTCGAAAGTCCACCATTCTTGTATCATGCTCCTTTAGATTCTGTCGATTTTCGGGCACAAAAATCAGTATGAATGATTAGCATTAATTAATAAAATTAACATTAATAACAAATACTTAATTAAATTTTACGTACTATATACTTAGAATTATAATCAATCGGAAAAAAATCAAAGGCTTTGAGGGGAGAGGAGTCCGGAAACCCAGGGCACCTCCATCGTGTACGGCACTGTACATCATTATTATGTTTTTTGAAGCTATCACTGGCTTAGGGTAGTGATGCAGGATTAAGCTTGCATCAACACTTCCGCACACGTATTGAAATGTTAATACTTTTTTAATTGAAGCTTTTCATATTGCATCTAAAAATTATAGCTTCTAAACATCTAAAATAATACTTAAGCTCCTTACTGTCTTGGAAAAAAATTTTACGAAACTGAAAAGTATGAAAATATTTGATTTTTTTAAAAAAATTAAATGCAAAATAATTCATTTCAGCAAAAAAAGAATTAAAAATTGTGTGAAAAAACTGAACTCATTCAAATACTGTGACTCCTCCATTATTGTATAACCTATTATAATTTGTTTTAAAAGAAATCTTTAATTAAAAGAATAAACGAAATGTACTGAAAACAAGGACTGAGATAGTATTTGAATTGATTTTGATTGAGCATGTGTGTTGTGAAGCTTACAAATTGGATTCTTTGTGGATAGTAAACACCTTTCATATTCAAGGTGCACACCTAAATAATCGCTGCGAAACCGACGGACGTCCACCCCCAACGACTGGATTCAACATCTGCGAGGCGGAAACTCCAAGCGTAATTCGAGGTGTTAGAAACGAACCAAGTTGCCCTAAGAGAGTGGGAGGACAGTCCATTTGAAAACATCAACGAGATCAGTTGTGCTTGCCTCCTCCCTCACAAAGGACATATTCTGTAGAATTAAAATAATTAATAGTATAAATAACTTCTGTTTAAAATGTAAATACAGTCGAACCTCTATGTAACGAACTTCTATATTGCGATTTTTTTTATAAATCGAACTTTTTCCTGGAATCTTGAAAATTTCACGATTTTATTCGTAAAATAACCCCCCTGTAGTGAAGTGCATATTCTTTATAACAAACATTTTTTATGTGATTCAATTTTTGTTCACCCTTTTTTAAGGTATTTTTGAAAAAAAAAAATCAAGTTATTCTCTTTTTAACACATATCATGGTGGTCATAAATTTTGAACTGGTTTCCTTAGATCTTCGCCGAGAGCAATAGAGTTCTGGACGTTTCTTCCAAGAAGTGCGACCTTTGAACCTCATTGCCCAGTTCACTAGAAATATCTTCGACATCCTCTTCCACCCTCGATGAAATTGTCCCGTGTCCGCGTGTTCTAATTATAATAATGTATGTGTAATATTACTTGTATGCTTTAAATTGTAAAATGTCCTTAAAATTTATTAATTTTAGTATAAAATTATTTTCTTATATTGAAAATACAGTGAGTTCTTTGACATTCTTTTTTCTTGTTTTTCTTGCAGTTTTAATTTCTTTCTTTCTGTTTTGATGGGTAAGATATATAAAATAAACATATATTAATTTTAAAAAAAGTGTGAATAATTACTTTTTTTAATGTATAGTGTTTATGAATTTTAATTTTTTTTATGTTGTTTAAAAAGAAAACTGAAAGATGAACCTCTATATCAGTGCTTCTCAAACTGTGGGGCGCGCCCCCCTGGGGGGGCGCGAGCATATCGAGAATAAAAGATTTAAAAAATAATTAGTTTACTGGAATGAATTAAAACAAAATACTTTCAGACATAATAAAAAATGCACTTTTACTCTGATATAATTTATCGGCGATATTAAGCCATCAAAAATAAAAACTTCTTCAATACCTAATTATCAATCTTTGATACTATAACCAAATAAAAAAACTTTTATTTGATTTGCTGTCATCCCGTGATGAGAGATTTTTTTATTACGCTTTTTTTTAACCTAACTTACTACTCTTTCAGAGGAAAAAACAGATCCCGGACCCAGAATCGAAAAACTTTAGGAACATAAAAAAATTCATCACTGTCATTATTTTTGAAATACTGCACATTATAGCTGTAATCTGTTTGACCTTCTAAATTATTGGTACAGTTAGTTATGACCCCTCTCTTATGTGTTCTCAATTGCGCTTTTTTTCATGCAAAAGAGTTTTATGATATTTGGAAAACCACGGACAGCACACAAACACACAACAAGCACATGAAGGATTACTTGGCCAAGACATATTTTTATAAATATTCTCAACGTATAAATCATAACGAAAAACGTTTCACACAATTTTTTTAGCAGTAACATACATATTATCATAATAAATATACTTTTTACCCGGAATTGGTCGCGCGGGACACACAGATTACGAAATCTTTAATTCTGGCAAAACTGTTTATTTATTTCCAAAGAAAAATTGAAAAGTTCTTGAAAGTAGGTAAGTAAACTTTCTCTTAGTTAAATTATTCACTGGAATCACGATTTGTATCGTGTACAATAAAATAATTATAAAAAAAGGATTGGGGTGACTCAATAACCCCGACCGTATCGAGTGCGCGTCTGCTCCCGGGCTAAAACGTGTTGAAGTCTTTTCGCTTTAAATATTAAAAATAATACAATTATTCTTCATCGATATTTTATACTATTGATCATTATTTAACATCAGTGACGCGCACACAAGGGGGGGGTCCGAACTCCCCCAAAGCCCTTGATTTTTTCCGATTGATTATAATTCTAAGTTTATAGTACGCAAAATTTAGTTAAGTATTTGTTATTAATGATTAATTTTATTCATTAATGCTAATTATTTATTTAAGAATTAGTTTTTTACTGTGTTTTGTTCCCGGAAATCGACAAAATCAAAAGGAAACTGATACAAGATTGGTGAACTTTCGACCCCGCCCCCCTTGTAAAATTCCTGTGTGCGCTACTGTTTAACATCAATTATAAATGCTAATTCTGTGAGGCTTAAAATTACAATTCGCTTAAAATTAATTATAATTTGAGCAACGATTAATTATAATTTGAGCAACAAGAATCATTTTACGTTTTCGTAAACATTGTCGAGCACTTGGCTTTGCTTCCCTTACAATTCAGCTATTATATCAATAATGTTTTATTTTCTTATAAATGAACTCGTGCAAAGAGCGGGCACTTCAGCCGGTATACTTTTAATGTATCAGAGCTGCACAGAATATTTTATAACTAATAAATTAATACTAAATTAAGAACAAGTTTAATAAGTATTAATGACGTCCATGAGCTTGTCTTGGAAAGCAAAGTTTTATAAGGAATGCTTTTATTATTAGAAATTGACCCTCTGAGTTCTTTTTCTATATTTAGCAGATATCTATATTTTGTTTTCTAAGCAGCTACCGCATTTTGCAGTATGTTCAATTTAAAAATTAGAGAAAGGAAAAATAACATAATAATTATCCTATTATTTATTTTATTTTGCTTAAAAGTAGAATACAAAATTTAATACTTATGTTACTAATTTGTATGGTTTATAATTAAGATCGCCTATTGTAACTTTAGCGTCAAAGTGCATTCTTATTACATTCAGTACATTATTAATATATAAGGGGGGCGCGAAAAAATTGTGATCGAAAAGGGGGGCGCCAGTATTGAAAGTTTGAGAAGCACTGCTCTATATAATAAATTTTCCATATAATGAAGTTTTTTCCAGGATTTAGTGACTTCGTTATATAGAGGTCCGACAGTATATTGTAATTAATAGCTATGGCGTAAGTAAATGAATTATTCAATTTCTTAACTCTTACACTACTCTTAATTTTTCCAAACGTCACAGTGTGTGTGTAACTCTTTATGTCATTGAGTTGTTTTCCTTTGTTTTAACAAATTCGTTACCTTACAATCAATTCTTCTTTATTAGAAGAGTCTTAATGGATTAAAGACAATTATTTGAAGGCTCTCATCCGTTTCCGGATATAAATCTTTAAGAATGAGCGGGATAATGAGATGGAATCCTTACTACCCAAAAGGGAATTCCTTTGACCCTTGAGAGTTAGCTACCGATTGGGTAAAAGGTATTGAGTGTTTAAAAATATAAGACAGCATCTCGAGATAAAATTAATTGACAGATTTAAAGAATAATAAGTTTTCTTTTGTTGCAGTAACTAAAACTAAAATGTATCATATTACCAAATTGATTTTTTATTCCACGAATGTAATACGAATCTGCGAGGTGTGACAGTTAAATTTCCTGACAGCTCATACCCTAACCGTTAGGCTTCCTTCATACCAAACGAGACCCAGTCTGTCGCAATCAACCCCAACCGCAGCGAATCTAACTGTCGGAGATACGACTTCGCAATTTCCCCCTCAAATAAGCCTAGAACATGTTTCAGCCTTCACACCAGTCGAGGTCGGTTAAATCCTTTATCAATCTCCTTCCCTCGGGATTCGGCAGGCCAGATTTTCTTCAATCATACATCAACTGTCGGACACGATCGAAGTTGGAATTTTTTGAAGGAAAAGAGAATTTAAACAAATAGTGTGTTAATTTTTAATTTTTTTTATTTTATTGGTGGTTATATAATATAAAGTTTCTATTAACGAAACTTTTTTGAGATGATGTGTTGCATGTGTTGCTTTATTCAATTTTAGAAATTTGTGTATATAAATTTTAATTTTTATTTAATAATATTTTAATGCAAAATGTGTGTGGAGGGGGAGGGGTTGTAATATTCTGAAGAATGTTTGAAACAGCTTCAGAAATCAATTTTATAATGATTTATTTAATTTGGGGAGGGCAAAAATTCAATATTTATGAAAATGTTAAAATAAAATAAAACACCAAAAAAAATTTTTTAAAAAAGATTGCAATTTAGTATTATGTTATTCCCAAATTTTATCATACGTAAGATAAACCAAAGAGAAAAGTAATTAGCAAGTATGTAAGAAATAAAATTTTTATTTGATTACTACATTAAAAACCGAATAAAACCATTTTTACATTTCTAATTAAAAAAAAAAGGTTTGATAAATGCAACCATTCATTAGAAATGTGAAATGCCCTTTTAATACATTGCATAAGTTATTTGTAAAAGTAATTGGATTTTAATTTAAGTAAAATACATATTTATTATTAGTTATTTCTGTTCAGACTACAATTACATTTTATAATAACTGGGTAAATATAAAAAAAATAAATAAATAAAACCATTTTTTTATATTATTATTATTTCATGTATTGCAGTTTGAAAATAACTGAATAAGATTGCAGCTGTGGAATTAATAACTTGATACATTAATCACCTTAAAGTATTAAAAAGAGTATCTATGCTGAACAACAAGTGATGGAAGAAAGGTTGATTCGCGTATTGGTGGTGTGAAGGCAAAGCATGGTCAGTAAGATTCAATGTGACTTTGATTGATTGCGATTGAGTGGGATTCGTTTGGAGTGAAAAGAGCCATAGCTTTGGTGTAGAGGAGTGTAAATGGAATACAGTTGACTTTGATACTACCGGAGCACGTGGCACTTTATTTTGTCTCACTATCTAGCTCAGATTTGTTTTCAATTCTAGTTTGAATAAGGCGATTATGTGTCGAAGTGATAATAATTTAAAAATCAAGCTGATTATAATTCTGAAATTCCTCATGAAATTTTAAAAAAACAAGGTCAAACTGAATGTTTTCAATTGTTTAAGAAGGTGTTTGGAAATAATTGTATGTCACATAGTCAAATTTTTCACAAACGATTTTCGGAAGGTCGTGAGGTTTTGAAGATCATGACACCAAGACTGTGACACCAAGAACTCATGTCTTAACACCAAGTCACCAACTTGTCTGAGACACCAAGAACTGATAAAAGCATTCAGAAAAGTAATGAGAGCTTGCGTAACAACCGACATTTGATTGTTTGAATTATGTCAGATATTACGAAAAATGTCAGGTAGACAGTGAGAAAAACTTTGACCTAAGATTGGCATATGACGAAAGTTTGTAAAAAACCAGTAGCAAAAAGTTTGACATGTGAGCAAAAATGAGCAGGGAAAATATTTGCTCTGACATCATTGAATGCTTCACATATGTTGTTGAAAGCATTGAAAAAGTCCTCACATATGACGAAACGTGGAATTTTCAGTACGACTCTCAAACTAAACGACAAACCACGCATTGGAAGACCCTTCCCCCCTCATCACCAAGGGCCAAAAGAACTCGAATAAGAAAGTCCAAACTGAAGGCCATGCTCATCATCCCCCCCTCGATATTAATGGAATTATCATAATTGAACTGGTACCTCAAGGTCAAACGGTAAACTAGCAGTATTACATTGAGAAATGTAGTACTTTTTTGTCTTAAGAAAGCTTAGAAAGAGTATGAGGAAGAAAAGTCCAGATCTGTGGAGCAACAACACTTGGATATTGTACAGTGGTGAATTTGAAATGGTTCTTGGCCGACAAACGAGTAACTATGCTCTAGCATCCACCGTACTCACCAGATCTTGCACCATGAAACCTCTTCCTGTTTAAAAAGTGAAATACGTATTGAAGGGAACTGATTTTCAATCTGTAAAAGGGGTGAAGGCAAAAACTGCAGATTTAATGAAGAAATTAACACCTAATCAGATACAGCATTGCTCTGAACAGTGGTAAACTTGTATGCAGCGATATATTGATAGAGAAGGAGAATAAAAGTTATTCGAGTATTTGTTTTTTCAATAAAGCTCCTTTTTGAGACTAGTGTGGTTATATGATTGTCACACCTTGTATATTTATTCAGAAGACTAATTTTTCTCCCTATTTAAAAATAAAAGAAAAAGAAGTCAAAAATTAATGAGGTATTACTTTTAGATAATTATATATTAATACTTAAGATGAAGGGGAGGACTCTTAAAATATATCATGTAAACTAAAAGTAGAAGTCGTTTGAATTTCAAATCTTACAAATGAATAGTGATTTAACAGAATAAGGTTTGCACTTCTGAATTACAGTTCTGGTGATAACATATTTTGAAATAATGTCAAACAGTAATTATTTCAAGAAGGGATTATTTTTAGATGAAAAAGGAATTTCCTTCCTGGATTAGTGTAGCATTTTAAATTAAATTTATTTCACGAAGAAAACTATCGAATTAACGTTGCACCAGAATAAAACAAATGGGCGTGTTGACGTGCCATGAAATTTTGGGACTCTCATCTGACTTTTCTCCTACATGCGAATCTTGAGATGCAACTGCTTTTAATAAGAAGCAGTTTCATTTATTTTATATGACTGTTTTTCGTTAAATCCGTTTTTCGTTAAATCAAGACTCGAAATAGTAGCCTGCTTTGACATCAGCGTGTAAATACTCTTGTTACAATGACCATTTAATAAACGCTAGTGATTATGTCCAGAAACCTTCTGTTGAAAATTCCCATCCAAAATAATTCACAAATACGTTTTTCAAAGTATACAAAAATAAATTATACGTGTGCTTATGATCACACGATAAAAGGGAAAACTTCTGATTTATTTTGGGTAAGAGAATTCAATTATATGGATGTACACCATTTTTTTTACCACATTTTCGCATACTGGAGTTAAATAGTTCTCTTTTTCTTGCCCATTCATTGGTGCACTTGTTAATATTATCAGTCTTCTGTAAAAGGCAATGTTTAAATAATTATGCATTATCTCTTATATATTTATATCTGATTATATACGATTTAAATATCAATTAGTCTAATTACTTAAAATATGCATAAGTAAATTACTTATGTAGATTATATTTATATAATATATACATTTTTTATGGTACTTACGTACTATAGCAACATTGCTAACGTTCAAGATAACGAACCAAGTTGGCAATTCCGATTTTCCCTGTGTCGTACGCGCTCAATTGGCAACCATGTGTTTCCTTTTCATATAATGCCGTCAGTACCTTTGTAATTATTAACATCCGATTATATGACATATAATACCTATATAAGAAGAGGAAAATTTATGCCTTGAGAACCGTTTACTTTTCTTAAGATTCTCCAAGCAAACAAAAGGAGGGGGTTCGTACTTTTTTACTATTAATGCTTTAATTTTTTTCGTTGTTTCCCAGTTGTCATCGCTAATATAAACCCAAATATTCGCAAATTTCTCATCAATGAACAGCATTACAATTTCGAATTTTAACTGTTTTGGTACATTTTTGAGGTTAACTGTCCTTTCTACAGGATGAAAAAAAAATAGATCCCATGTTTCGTTTTTTCTTATCTCTTCTATCTCCAACAAAATAATAATCTTTTTGTTTTGTTTTATCGCTTGTTCTTCTTTCGATCACTCGCTGGAGTTAAGTGAAAGTTGGATGTAAGACAGAAATATTTAAATTTCGAAAATAAAACTTCACGAGAAAAAGCATGTATGAAATTTTTCACTTAAATAAAATACGGGCATAAAAAGTTTTCAATTCAAAACAAAGCGCGCGCGCTCTAGCACGATTTCCGACTAGATTTGACAAAATCTGAAAGGTCTAACTCCCCTGAATTTGACGCTTAATTTAGATTTACTCTTCAGCAAAACGCACCTAAAGAAAGTCACTTCAAAACCTTCTCATAATAATTTCAGCAGACTCTCTATTTGTAAAGTACTTGTGATTGACTTTAATTATAGAATAATCCTTAAGACTAAATGTCTTAAGGTATTCGACTGCGTTCGGAACCGCGATTGCAAAAGCGTATAAATGGATACATTTATGATATTTAGTGTCACTTAGATTGGAAAATGTATATAAAATTGTTTTAAGAATAGTATTACAATAAAAAAAAACTATTGATGGGAGGCGCGGATTATTCAGGATTATTCAAAAGAACTTCAAAATTTCGAAGTCAGTTTTGTGGAATTCGTTTCTTTTCCCATCACTGAGGGGTTGAATTCCTCGGCAAGGATGTGCCGAGAAGGCTCCCGCGCCTGGGGGTCAATGGACCCATAAATTGTGGGGTTTCGGGGTTTCCAAGTTCATCAACCCTCGGGGCTTCAAAGAGTGTATCTCTGCGCTGGTTCTGGACTAATCAGCGATAATTACGAGGACAAGACAAAGAGTCCACTCTAGAATTTCTAGGTGAAGAGGGGCTGAATAAAAACGGGACGCACCCCGATTTTGAAGAACCAGACTCTGATCGAGACTTTTGAGAAAAGAACCTATCCCTGAGGATTGACTATCCCCGGGGCTCCGGGCGTCGATCATGCCCATTCTCCCACTCGGTGCAACCTCTCTCAAGCTAAGTTAAATTTTGATTTTGTATTAAAGTAAATTGTGTTAAGAAATAAATTTAATAATGTTTAAAAACTATACGATCAGTGTATAATTTATTGTGAGATGAGTTTCATTAATTTATTATTTATATAGAATTAATTTTAACTTAAGTCATGATGCGATGCTAAATTAAGAAACTGGGTTAAAGAAATATAATTTTAACGAAGATAAAAGAGCGTCGCATCACTATCTAAGTACAATATTTTTACAAAAAATGAACATAAAATGACCCATTTTCAAAATATTCTCCTTTTGTGAAAAATGCTTCTATTATAATAATATTTTGCCTGCTCAGACCTCTCTACAGAGGCTCAATTAGAATTTTTGAAATACATAACTTAGAAGTGTGTTTATCTATGTTTTACGAGAACAAAGGGGATAAATTTTATGAAAAAAACGCCGATAATTATTTCAAACGGTTGTAACTCTGAAAATAATGGGAATTTTTCAACAATCATAGCTCAGCCTCTGTAGGGAGGTCTGATCTATATACAAGCAAAACATTATTATAATAGAAGCATTTTTCACAAAAGGAGAACATTTTAAAAAAAGATTATTCTAAGTTAATTGTTTGCCGAAATATTGTATTTAAATAAATTTTTTTGTCAAAATGTCCTTAAAATAATGTTATGCATATATTCTAATCTAAGTGACACTGAATATCATGAAAATTATCCATTTAGGCACTTTTGAAAATCATGGTTCCGAATGTAGTCGGATACCTTATAGCATGCTAAATGTAACATCCCTTGTTTTTTGCCACAATTTTATGTAACAAAGTTTTCTTCATTATTTCTATTCAATAGGAAGTGATGCAATGAATTGTATTGAAAAATTTATCAACTTTAAAATATCGATATTATTACACAGGCCGGCTTTTTTTGTAATAATAACGGTGAAAAGACGGCATTTGCGTTACTCAGTGCATATATTTAAACCAAATTTTATTGATTTTGAGATCGGAATATACTTCACTATTTATTCCTTTCACGTTGACTTCACTTATCTCCTTACTTAGCACAGAAAGGATAAAAATGGTATTTTATTATTTTCTTAAGTTTAAGTGTTTTCATAGAAATCAAATAAGTTCTTTTTGTAACATAAATAATTTTAAAATGTACTCTTTTACTCAAGACTTAATATAAGAAATAAAAATTACTTGCCGTAAAAATGTCGAGAAAACTTATTATTTAAAATTATTAAAAGCCTTATATGAATTATGGAAACCTAAAGAAAAAAAAATAAGAACAAGAAATATAATCATGCATTCTTTTTTATCACTCTTCGGCCACGGCATCAGTTGGTCTTGCTCATGTACCGTGGCCGGTTTTATCAAGTTGCGGATTCGAGATCAAGTGCCGCTGTAGTGCGACAAACGCCCATATTCACCGCTAACCTGACCGCCGGTTAGAGGAAGGAAACCTGGGTTTCGCTGAAAACGCTATTCACCATCGCAAGTTAATAACTTAACTCCGGTTCAAGTTAAAAAAATCCCAGGGTAACTGCCGGGTTAGTTTTAACCGCACATGCGCAGTAAGCGATTTTTCGAGTGTTTACGTTTGCGTTTTCTTGCCGCAAAACACGATATATATACTTTTCTTTGTCATTTTCTTTTTTAAATTTAAATAACTCTAACGGATCTGTTGTGGTGTTCGCGGATTCACCACTCCGTCAGTGTCATAGAATTGCCGCGTTATTTCAATATACGCTTCATTTTTTTTTGGTGCTACTAACAGCATTTGTTTCCCTCCATTCTATTATATGTAAGTGCGGCTTCATCAAAGCCAACACCAACTCTTTTTCGTACTGCGTAAAATAAATTCTTTTGGCATTCATTTTAAACAGATAGCGATACACGAGGTTAAAAACAAGCTGGCACGAGGCGGATGTAGAAATTGTAGCTCCAGCCGGAAGTCACGGGGTTTATTTTGACCAATGGGAATCGACCAGTAAACCCAGGTTAAGAAACCCAGAGTCAAGTAACTGGAGGTCGAAAAAGAGCTGTGAATTGAAGTTCTAAACTGGGGTTGACTGCCGGTTACTTAACTCCAGGTTTCATCGCTGGGTTAGGTTAGCGGTGAATACGAGCGTAATACACGTTAATTATTTTAGAAAGGGGGTGCCAGCTCACGTACCATCCAAGTTACTTGAACATGGTTCAAAATTGCGAGGTGCTTCGCCAACAGCCCTCGTGTTGTTTCAGAATTTGATGTGAATTAAAATCATAAATTCTTTATCACTCATTTTAAAGTACTTCGTCCTCTTGAAGTTTGGCTTCAAAAACAATTTTATTACTGGAAAATTCATTCAACACCAGGGGCGCATATAAAGGAGAGTCCTCGAATTTGGACCCCCCAAGCCCTTGAATTTTTTTTCGATTGATTATAATCTTTTGTATATAGTACGTAAAATTTAATTAAGTATTTCTTATCAATAATTACTTTTATTAATTAATGCTAATTATTTATTCAATAATGAATTTTTACTGTTTTTTAATCCGTCAAAAATTCCTGTGTGCACTACTGTTCAACACCAGTGGCGTACACAAGGGGGTCCTGGGGGTCCGGATCCCCTCCCCCAAGCCCTTGATTGTTTTTATCCGATCGATTATAATTCTAAGTATATAGTACGCAAAATTTAATTACTTGCTATTAGTGATTAATTTTATTAAGTAATGCTAATTATTCATTCAAAAACTAGTTTTTTACTGTGTTTTGTTCCCGAAAATCGACAAAATCAAAAGGAGCATGATACAAGAATGGTGAACTTTCGACACCGGACCCCCCCGCTTGAAAAATTCCTGTGTGCGCCACTGTTCAACACTATACCTTTATATTGATAAATATTTTTCAAATCTTTAAAGTAATAAAAAGGGTATCTGCTGCTTGTTTATTTTTTTTACTATTTCCCTATTAATTTATTTTAACTACTTTAAAGTGCTGTAGATTATCAATTATTCATTTTCAAAATGAAAAACTTTAAACAAAGATTAAGTTTTTTGTTGCTGTTGTTGTTAAAATTATTCTGATGGAATCAAATTACAGCATTTCCTTGCTATGAAACCTATTCGTTTTCTTTATTTCATTCTTAAAGTGAAATTATTTATTGTGCGTAATTAAAAAAAAATACATGAAAACAATCGAATTTCCAAAATGTTTTTTAAAGTAATATATTTTTATTGTTTCTAGAATGATTCCACGTAAACTATTCACTTGTTATTGGTCACTTTATTTTGTTACACCTCATTTTTCACTAAGCATCAAAACTTTCTTATCTTTATTTTCTCGGAATGCCATTCCATCCCCACAAACTACCCCAGAGCACTAAAATCAATCAAAAAAATATTTATCCACTCTGGATATGTTTAAAGACTCAAAATCCCCCGAAAACAAACGCCAAATGCGATAGCCACATCGATTCCGGGTCTTCAGAGCCATACACCACGATCCCTCGTAACTCCAACCACCCACGCAAGAATGGAATCGTATCCAGGACGACCATCCTCCCCCCTCCCTAAAGAAGTGGGGGTCTGTGCGATGGCCTATCAACTCTCTTCTCTCGCTGATGCCCAATCAGCACACTCGGAAAAATAACACACAGGAGACGAGAAGCAGTTTTATCACATGATGAAAGAGGCTGCGAACTGAGTTAAGGTACCGGAGCGCATTTATCATTGGAGCTCCATGTTTTAAGCAGGAAGTCATTTCCGCGTCTTCAGGAAAAGTGAGTGTTGATTTTTCTTTCATTGCGTGGTATTAGTTGAAAGAGGCTATTTTTTGGGGTGTTGTTAGAATATGCTGTGTAAGCATTTGGTCTCAAGTAGTAGAAGAGTGAGAGATCTTTTTATAAGAGAATGCGAAATTGGTTCGGTTCGGTTTTAATTTCGCATCGATTTAATATTTTTGTGATGGCGTTTTTCGCTGAGCGAAGTTCATTAACTTACGTGAAGATTTGCTTTAAAATTGTTAGGATGCGTTTGAAATCGCGATTTTTAAAAAGCTTATTAGTGAATAATTTTTTGTTATTTACTGTCTACTTACCGTAAAATCCGGTGTGTATAACGCGCACTTATACTATAAAACTAAATTTTTTAATTTTTAGGTATATTCGCCGTATAACGCGCACCTACTTTTTAACGAAGAAATCTGAAATATTAGTATACATAGCACTTATGTTTTGAAAGTCATTTATTTGAGGTATTATCCCAGACTTTTGAAAAAATAGTATACTTCTGGAACTGCAATTATTTTAGTTCATAATGCAAGTCGTTTCTTTAAAACAAATGGTATTTCGATACGTATAGAAGTAATTTTTTTTTAATGCTCATCTCTTTTGTTATTTTTAAAGCTATCGTTTTTATACTCGGCGTTTAACGCGCACACTTAAGTTTCGATCTTATTTTATGTGTTCAAAGTGCGCGTTATACGCCGGATTTTACGGTAGTAAAAATATACCGTAAAATCTGGCATGAACGCGCACATATAAAGGGTGCTTTTTTTAGAGGTATAGAACTTTAAATTGCAATAAAACAACGATGTATTATTCGATTGACATGAATTTTTTTTATTCGAAAGATGATCTTGTGGCATTACATTTTAAAAATGATTTCTGGCATATGACTGCCACGGCTGGCTCGGATGTAGTCCAATCTGGACGTCCAATTTTCGATGACTTTTTCCAACATTTGTGGCCGTATATCGGCAATAACACGGCGAATGTTGTCTTCCAAATGTCAAGCGTTTGTGGCTTATCCGCATAGACCAATGACTTAACATAGCCCAATGACTTTACATAGCCCCACAGAAAATAGTCTAGCGGTGTTAAATCACAAGATCTTGGAGGCCAATTCACAGGTCCAAAACGTGAAATTAGGCGGTCACCCAACGTGTCTTTCAATAAATCGATTGTGGCACGAGCTGTGTGACACGTTGCACCGTCTTGTTCGAACCACAGCTCCTGGACATCATGATTGTTTAATTCAGGAATGAAAAAGTTAGTAATCATGGCTCTATACCGATCACCATTGACTGTAACGTTGTGGCCTTCATTGTTTTTGAAGAAGGATTCCACCAGCCCATAAAGCGCACCAAACAGTCAGTTTTTCTGGATGTAACGGTGTTTCGACATACACTTGTGGATTAGCTTCCCTCCAAATGCGGTAGTTTTGTTTGTTGACGTAGCCATTCAACCAGAAGTGCGCTTCATCGCTAAACAAAATTCGCTTATGAAAATCGGGAACAACGGCAATCTCATTTTGGTCCCATTCGACGAATCTATGTCTTGCTTGATCCTATTATCCTATTTAAAATGCAATGCCACAAGATTATCTTTCGAATAAAAAAAATCATGTCAATCGAATAATACATCATTGTTTTATTTCAATTTAAAGTTCTATACCTCTCAAAAAAACACCCTATATTTTAAAGAAGCATTTTTTTATAAAAAATGTTAAGTACATTCACCATTTAACACGCATCCGTTTTTTTACGAAGAAACCTAAAATGTCCGCATGCAAAGCTGTTATAATTTAAAAGTCATTAACTTTTTACTTTTTAAGTTCAAAAGGGATTATAAACAGTATTTGTATATACGTAGAAGTCTAAATTTTTATGTCTATATCTTTTTATTATTATTATTATTATTTTAAAGCTATAATTGATATACCCGGAGTATTATGCGCACTCATAAATTTCAATCTTATTTTTTGTGTTAAAAGAGCGCGTTATAAGTCGCATTTTACGGGTCCATATTTCGCAGGAAGATGAATCTTTGTTACTTCATTCATCAATGCATGTGAAGATTACTTTATAAATACCTTCATTACCACACACAGAATTTTTTCAAAGGAGAGGGTCCAGGGTCTAAGTCCACAATTCTCGTATCATGCTCCAGTACGCCACGTAACACATTATTTTGATTTTGTCAATTTTCGGAAACAAAAAACAATAGCAAATTAATTATTTAATAAATAATAAGAATTAACTATTAAAATACAAGGTAAAATTTTACGTACTATATACATAGGATTATAACCAATCGAAAAAAATATCAAGTGCTTTAAATAAATCGCGAATTAACACACTATACTATGAAATTATTTTATTCATTTTTCATTTATTTATTTTAATTCTATACATTTTTATTATGTATAGAGATGTGCTTTAAGGTGTCTACGTTCGAAACCCTGTTTTTTGAAAAAACGTGCAAACGTATAAAATTTTTATGTATATTGTTAGTTGAATTAGATTATACATATAAAATGGTTTTATGAATATTATGTCTAGAAAAATTTTGTAAATACAATTTTTGGCAAAAAATAAAGAAAGAATGACATATTTTCAAAACATTCTCCTTTTATGAAAAATGCTTTAGTAATAATATTATGCCTTTGTTGAGCCAGGATTTCAATACGAGTCTGAGCTAGGATTTTTGAAAAATTCACATTATTTTCAGTTACGATCAATAGAAATGATATTTTTTAAATAACGATTGTCTTAAAGAATTTTTTTAAAACTCTGATATTGTAAAATATGAATAAATCTACTTTAAAAATATTTTTCAAAAATATTAGTTCGGGCGCCGATTCTAGAACCCTCATATACCTTGATTTTGTTTCGATTGATTATAATACTACGTATGTAGTATGTAAAATTACGTAAGTACAGTACTTGTTATTAATAATTTATTTTATGACTCAATGCTAATTACTTACTCATTAACCGGGTTTTTTTAATGTTCTTTCCCCTGAAAATCTACAAAATCAAAAGAATATGTTTCACGGTGTATTAGAGCATGATATGTTAATGGTGGACTTTCGACTCTGGACGACCACCCCTTGAAAAATTTCTGTATGCGCCACTGGTCTTAGCTATACATTGTCAAAATATCATTATGGAAGCTTATTTCCTAAATATGTCATTCATTCTTCATTTTTTGTGAAAAATATAGCATTTAAATATTTGTTTCTTGTAATAATATTCTTGAAGCAATTTCATATGCGTATTCTAATTCAACTGACACTAAATATAAAAAGAAATTATCTACTTATACGATTTTTTAAAACCATGGTTCAGAACATAGTCACTCAACTTAATTGCGCCTTACATTGTGAAATTATTTTTTTTTTCATTTTTAATTTATTTGGTGACTATAAGGTGAATAAATGAATCTCAAGTAAATTCCGAAACTGCATGATTATTACATTTATTTATTTATATTTTTACATTAATATATAAGATGCATTTTACTAACTTTTACATATTCGAGGATATATAATTTAAAATGAAAATAAATAAAGATCAAATACACATTAGGAAACTGCTTCAATTACTTTTAAACACTTCTTATCCTTTCTGGGAAGAAATTTAAAGATGCGTAACAAAAAAAATTTGAAAAGTACTTATAAAAAAATTTATTTAAAAAAGTCTATTTAGAAAATTAGTTATAAATATACTCCTCTAACGATCATAACTATAAAAAAATATCAGTAGCATAAAGGTGATATGAATAGTCGCAGACTTATTTTATTTGGATCATATCTAATCCAAATTAGGAATATCTTTATGTGGTTTTAATGCAGCCATCAAATTGAAATATTATACCAAAGAAGAATACTTTAGAGCAGCGGTTCTTAAACTACGGATCCCTGGGTTCCGGAGCGTCACACTAGGAGATCCGCGGAGGCTCTCATGTAACTTCGAGATTTCCTACTTTTACAAACTCTGAAAGGCCTCAAGGAAAAATTGAAACATGGGCTATACTAGAATATATTCCTAAATAGTCTCCTAAGAAACAACTCTACTAGAACTTGTATTTTAATCAAGAATATTAAGTGGGAAGGGATATTCAAAATCTTTGCGGGTCCTCGATGTCACCCTGATACATAAAGGGGGGGCCTGCGTCGATCGAAAGTTAAGAACCGCAGCTCTAGAGAGTTTACAAATAAAGTATTTCCAGTGTTTAAAATTAGATTCTTAATGCATGTATTTAGAAATTTTATCTACGTGTATTTGAAAAAAAAATTTAATTTCCTTATTAATCATGCTAAACATATAAATTTCATGCATTTTAATTTATTCTGAGGGTTTTTGTAATGGATTACATTTCAGTTTAAATTAAATTCTTTTTATAGATACATGTCAGCAGGGACGTCTTAAAACTATCTGATGCCCTAGGTTCAGACGATTTTAAGATATTTTAAGGCCCTGGGTCCCTATGCAAAAGTATGCCCTGCCCGAGATCATTAAAGGCAGACAGTATATATCAGGGATGGGCAGACTTTTCCAGAGAACGGGCTACTTCTAATTTTTTCATGGTGTTGCAGTCCACCCAATGACGTAGGTGTAGTGAACAAATAGGAAGTCTACAATACAGTCGGACCTCCATTTTACTAATCTCTATTTTGCGAATTTCTTTATTTAATCAACTTTTTTCTGGAAGTAAAAAAAAAAAATTACGATTTTCTTCGTAAAATAACCTCCAAATAGCGAAGTACATTTTCTATTTAACGAACTTTTTCTCTTGTAGTTCGATTTTTTTTTTCTCAATATTTTCAAAAAAAATTTACACTTTCATATGATTATTAGGTCTTAGTGAAGACGGTCACCCAAAATGACTTGGTAGTCCACAGATCGATCGCGATCGACTAAATGTCTACCTCGGGCATATAGCATTCATTTTCAATCACTCCTTCAAACAGTAATGTGAAACAAATGTGCGCAACTCACAATCTCAAAATCCTAAGCACAAACCGGCTCGACCGATGTTTTGTCTAAATGAGTTCAATGATTGATTATGGTATTAGGCCGAGACAAGGATAACGGTCTGTGACGGGCTCACGCGTTTTTTCATTAACATGTCCTTTTGGTTCTTTGGAGCCAGATTAAATGACAACTCTTTTCCAAACAACCTGAGAAGTAAAACGTGAAGGAAAGATGCAAATTAGGAAGCTTTTAAATAACAGTAGCTTAGAGTAAGCGAGGTGGCATTTGGAGAATGTTACGATAGTCAGTGTTTCAAGTGTGAAGAGTTGTTTGAGAAGTTAAGTGACAGCGTGTAACGTCGCTTCTCCAAACATCAACATCTAGTCGGCTTCTTTGTGGACCCGACACCCACACGTGCATCTTGCACCTGCAACGCAACCCCTTTTTGACCCCCGAGGAATCTAGCTCGTCGACCGGAAGATGAGGGGAGAGATGCTTTGAACTTGCACGAGAGGTGACCAACGAATCCTCCTCTCACAAAATAGTGAACTCTAACAATCTGTAATTAACTTTATAATAACTGTAATGTATCATTCTGTAAATAATATTCAATAGTTGTGACGTAAATAAATTCCATATTTAAATTAACCAAGAATACGCTACCGTTATTCTTTCAAAGGTTACACAGCGAAGAGAAGTTACCCGTGACAGAGAGCTCTTATTCAAGGTGCATACCATTGCACGCCAGTGAACCGCAACTTCAGCTAGGATTAGTTAGATTGATCGGACATTAAGGTAGGAGTTACCATTTAAATATTCGAATCTGAGTTTACAGTGAAATTTAGCTGACGTGAGTTAGTTATTGATAGTGGTCCGAGTTACGTTATTTCGGTATAATACATTGCTAGTCACCGTAAATGCAACACCCAGAAGGAAGCATGGAAATAACTTGAAATTTACAACATGCATTAACGGAGGTGAGATATGCAAATGATTAGAATTTCAGCGCAGACACACATCACACGCACCTGTGGCGCCACCTCAAAGCACTATTTAAGGCTTGGAGGTTTCGACGATTTCAAGTTCGGCAATTGTGTTTTTCTCAAAAAACGATCATTTATGTCTCGTATATAACAACGATCAGTTTTTGATCAAGTATCCGAGTTCGACAGAAGAAGAATAGTGGCCTACCGAGATTGTGGATTATCTTTCAGGCAAATCGGTAGTCGTGTTGGACGAAACCAAACAACTGTAATGCTGATATGTGACTGTTGAATGAAAGAGGATACGACGGACCGACGTGGTCGATCACATCCACCTTAATGCACCCCTTCACGTGAGGTCAGGCAAATTGTGCGCGTGGCAGTGACGGATCGCTCAGTCACATCACGGGCCGTAGTACAGCACATTGAGTCTGTAACGCATCATTCAGTGTCTGCGCGGCTACCATTCGACGCCGTTTACAGCAGAGTGGACTATCCGTAAGACGTCCATTGCTTGGTCTACCGTTGACGCAGAACCACAGACGTCTCTGCTGCCAATGGTGCGATGAAAGAAGGATGTGAGCGGCAGAATGGAATGAAGTTGTCTTTACTGAAGAGTCACGCATCTGTCTGGAACACCACGATGGTCGGATTCGAGTCTGGAGACACCGTGGAGAGAGGATGCTGAACAGCTGCGTTATGCACCACCACACTGGTCCTGTACCGGGTATTATGGTATGGGGTGGTATTGGATATCACTCTCGCACTCTTCTAGTACGCATTGCCGGTACTTTAAACAGTCAGCGCTACGTCTCCGAGGTGTTGGAGCCAGTTGTCCTTTCTTACCTTCAGGGCTTGATCACAGCCTTATTTCAACAGGAAAATACGTGACCACGTGACACGCATTGTCCAAAGGTTCTTCGTCAATCACCAGATTGAATTGCTTCCCTGGCCGGCTCGCTCTCCGGATCTTTCGCCGATAGTAAACAAGTGGTCCATGGTTGCTCAACGATTGACCATATTACACCTCCAGCTGCCACACCAGATCAACTTTGGCAACGTGTGGAAGCTGCTTGGTCTGCTGTACCCCAAGAACACATCCAAAGTCTCTTTGAATTAATGCCGAGGCGTGTGGTAGCGGTGATCTCCAACAATGGCGGCTACTCTGGCTACTGATTCTGGCAGGAACCACACTTCACAGAAGTCTATAAATTTAATCATTTGATACTTGCTCAACATGTTATCTACAAAATAAACTTTGTTGTGATATCTCTTGTCTTTCTTGGTGTTGCATTTACTGTGGCAGCAGTGTATAGTGTGTGTTTATCCACCGTAGATTCTCTCACATATCATATTATTATGTAATCTGTTATAGGTTTAAGGTAGAATCTTAATAAAGTAATATTAAGATTACGGCACAGCTTCTAGTTCTTCATTTATTTCTACACCTTATCTCACGCTGATAATTTAGGAGAAGGGCACCGTAGGTAGGCGTCCTTACAGGTCATCACATACTAACCAAGTCTTACTACTTTTGCCAGTTGACTTGCAGTTTGAAATTCCCTGTTTTTCGGAAAATATGTACGGGAATAATATTTGATCATTAAAATTATCTGGATCATGATCTGATTAGGACAGAGTCGAGAATGATACGAGGCCCCAAACTAGGGTGAGGCCCAGTTGACCCATGATTTAAGACTTCCCTGCATGCCAGTTGAATTTCCTAAGATTCATACTTCAGACACCACCTCCTGCTTTATCATGATGAGAATTTTTTTAAGAGGACATAGTACCTTTGAACCGTCAAATTACAGATTTTTCAAAAATAGTTTTAAAAAATAATTTGAACTGTTTGGAGCATTTGAAAACAAACCGCGTCAAAATCCGATATCTATTACGTTCTGTACAAGAAAAAATGTAAATGTCTAAAGAGACTTTGCTCTTTAAATGGAATGTAAACAAGCCACGCCTCCTAAGTTTCGCTTTCGACCGGGAATATAATATTACATTTTTTCCTTAAATTTTCTATTATATTTATAATTGTCTTTTGATAGAAGAAGTACATCTACAACTAAATACATTTCTAATTCAAGCAGATGTTTATTTACATTTGTATTTCTACTGCGCTGTTGTTTTTGCTTGCTAAAATCTGCCTCGTGTCATAATAGTTTTCGAAAAAGTATTGAGTAATCATTAGTTTTTTCGTTTGATTATCCATTTTTGTGCATATATCCATATGAGTAGTAAATCCTCTAGAAGATCTACGGATTATAGAAGAAAGAAACGACGTTTTTGTGGGAATCAACATTCCAAAAACAAAACATTAGAGCCAGTAGCTGTTTATGTGACATCCGCTTCATCTAAGAAACTGTGTTTAGATAGTTATTCCTATCAAAGCAACTCCAATGAAAGTAAGGGGTATCGATTGAGATAAACCTTGATATTTTTTTAAAAGAAATTTCAAAGCATTTAGTATGCTTTTACTGCGGCTCAAAAGCAGAGCTGAAAGAAAAGGTTCTGTTTGCATTGGTATCATAATTTTATTTTGATTGTAATTCATGTGCTATGCAATCAACTTTTAAAAGTTCACCGGTGTTCGAGTCAAGTAACCATGACTATGAAATAAACACCCGCATTACATATGCTATGCGTACACTAGGGGTTGATCTACATGGAATTAAAACTTTTTGTTCGGTGATGGATTTGTCTCCACCGATTTCACAAAAGTCCTATGATAGCATTTTAAATAATATAAAATCAGCCAGTTCCATTGTAGCTGTTGCTTCGATGAATAAAGCGGCAAAAGAAGATAATGCAGAATCCGAAACAAATGAAATCTGTTTTAGTGGTGATGGAACTTGGATTGCTCGGGGCCATGCATCTCGTATTGGTGTCTGCAGCATTATTGGTGATATAAATGGTAAAGTTAAATGATGTTGAAGTTTTATCATCATACTGCAAAGGCTGTGATCAGTGGAAAAGTCTAAAATATGGAACAGCATATCAAGAATGGAAGAAAAGCCATGAACCATATTGTGTCAAAATTCATTCTGGTACTTCAAATAAAATGGAAGTGGAGGGAATGAAGAGAATTTTTAGACGATCATTATTGTAAAAAAATGCCAAATATGTGAAATATATTGGTGATGGGGACACTAAAACATTCCCAGAGCTGCAAAATACGGTGTCGTAAAATTTAGAAAAAAATGAATGTGTAGGACATATACAGAAGCGAATGGGTGCCAGACTTCATAAGCTGAAATTGATGAATCGTGGGAAAAAACTATCAGACGGCAAAAGTATACTTGGGAAAAATCGCCTGACGGATAAATTAATTGATAAATTCACGACATACTATAGAAATGCTATACGTGAGAATTGCAGCTCCACAGATGATATGCGTAAATCCATTTGGGCCATTTATTGTCATTACCGCTCAACAGATGAAAAACCAATACATTACTTCTGCCCGGCCGGTGCGTCCTCGTGGTGTAGTTACCAAAATGCGAAATCCTCAGAAAATACATCATACAAACATAATTTCTGATATTTGAAGTTTTATAATAAATACAAGTTATTACTATACAAAATGGCTCTTTGTGATTCTTTGCCTCAAATTAATCTTGGTGTCCAGGGTGAAAATCAGGGGGGTCAACACATGTTGTGTAAAATTACAATGCATTGTTTAAATGTGATTTTCTCAGTTTCTATTTTTCACACTTTCCCGCAAGATTAAAAAAAAAAGTTTTGATTGTAGAGTTCTAAAATTTTTTATGGTATTGTACTTGTTGTTTTTTATTCTGTGAACCTCACATTTGTTAATGGAATGAATTTTATTTTATATCATGATAGATGGAAAAAAATTACTTATTATTAATTTTATGATATCTAAATTTTTTAAATGTGCTAGAAATTTAAAATTTAAGGTTTACAGAATAAAAGCTTTATTTAGCTTTAATTTGGTACATAAATGAAGATTCTACTGTACATCTTTCAAAAGTTATCTTGCGCTTAACAGAAGGTAAGTTTTCTTTTTTATTTTTGTATGCATATTTTGTGCTCTTAAAAAATGTTATCAACTTAAAAGCAAAAAATGATTAAGTATTTTAAACTTTAAACTCTTTTGTATAAAATGTAAAAAACCCATAAGGATATGGAAAAATCATTGATTTATGTTGAATCGAAAAAGTATGTCAAAATGTACAATTTTTGGTTTCAAAAGGTACTATGTCCACTTAAAGTTTAGGCATTTTTTTGTTTAATTTTCTAAACTCGGACTTCTCTGAAGTATATATTATGTGCATTTTATTAAGTAGAAAGCAAATGTTATTTTTACATTAAAAAAATATAGTAATATTTTCATAATATATTTGAAAGGTATTTTTCAATGATTTTAAAGATATATCTTATATGTGAATTGCCTTTTTATTTAATAACATTTGTTGTCAGATACATATATATATTGTGTATATACTACAAATATTTTTATTACTATTCGATTCTGAATAGGCATATATTTATGCGTATGTTATAAGTAACTGTATTTTTAATCTGTTCTAGAGATATTTTTTGTTTTTATACTTCTCATTCAATGCAGGTATTTCAAATTTTATAAAAATATCACCCCCTCCCAGACAAACAGCTAATTTTTGAAACGGTACGTAGAAATTTAATTTATGATGCACGTTTTTCTCTGATATTACGCTCACATTGAAGGGATCGAAAATATATTAAGATTTTACCCAGTTCTATGAGTGTATTTGAACAAATTCACATTTATTACTTCTGATAGTTTTTCAAAATAAACTATTTTGAAGGAACAAAAGAATCGGAAACATTTTCACAAAACTTTTTCGATATAATGATATAAAAAAACAACAAATTTTGCACTTTTTTCTTTAAACCGTTACGCGAATTCTATAACTTTTCGCGTACCAGAACTGCCATCAAAATAAATATTTTCGTAAGGAATAATCTAAGAAAGAAAAAAGAATTTATGTATTTTTCAATACGCAATATACTTCTCCGCAAACTAAAATGTCCTTCAATATTCTCGGATAACACGATTCCAAATCCCTGTTTCTTTATTTTATTTTTTTTTTTTTTTTTGGTTCTCCTTCTTTTGAGAAATTTTCCGTTCTTCATTGCTTTCTACTTATCCTCAGAACTAAAATATATCTGCTCTGCTTGAATGTAGCAAATGACCTGCAAGGAAAGAGATTTCTACGAGTTCTCTTCTTGACAAAATATGGAACTATATTCTAAGCTCTCGACAGATTTTTTTTTCAATTTGTATTCTTTATAGATGCGGGACCAAATAGATGTAGTTTATAAAGCAATTCAGAAAGAGGAAGCTTTGCAATTTACTTGAAGAATTCTGAAAATACTGAATCTTCCTGTCTCTCTCTGTTTGTGTGTGTGATGTTCCAACAGTAAGTTTAGTCAATTTTTTGAAAAAAGATGTATTCTAAGGCCAGTGCTTCTGAAAGTTTCAATATTCGTGACCCAACATTCAACCATTATTTTCTCATCGCGCCCCCTTCATACAATAACAATATATTGAAGTAATTAATACTATGCTTCGACACTGAAACTACCATACGACCTTAACTTAAGTGTCACCGGCGTATATAAACGTCTCACTCAGTAAAACGTTAATTTCCCGGCACGTATATATACGTCTTTCCAAAGTACGATCTTTTGTCTGCACTGCTATCCGTAAAATTATTCCAAAAGCTTTGGAATGTAATAAAATGACCTTGACAATGTTTGCGAAGAATTTGCTTATTTCTAAATATTCCTGCTTCTTTATTCCTCCCCCCCCATACATAACATTCGCGTTCCTTTGTGGTAAATGGTTGGTAGTGAGAAGCGAATCGCGTAACTTTTTATCGGCAGTTAAGGGATTCATTATAAACCGTACAAATTTTAAAGATAAGGGTGAATTTCTGCATATAATTTTATATATCACAAGCCCATGGGGTCACAGGTAATTATTAAACTTGTTCTTAACTTAGTATTGTTAAATTATTTATAAAATACATTGTGTAGCACCTGATACATTTATAAGTGTAATATATCAGTGTAAATGTGTATATTATTTTTATTACGTCAGAAAGTATATATTTTATTTACTTTCAGTAAATTAATAATTTTTTTTATCTTTTGTTCTTGACTTTTCATTATGCTCGTGCCCCCCTCCCCTCGTTGAATCATGAAGCCTCCCAAGGGGGTGCGCATCACAGTTTAAGAAACGCTGCTCTAGATCAGTGATGCCTAACCTTTTTTTTTTTTTGCCTCGAACCGGTCAGCGTTTCATAATGTTACCTCGGCCCACTCAGTGTGTGTGTGGGGGTGGACGACATCGATTGTTTACGCTTTAGATGGTTTTTATTTCATAATTTTAATTTAATTGTATTCAGATAATTCTTCAGAATAAAATAATTATACCAAAAATGAATATAAAGTTACTTAACATGAAATATAAAAGGATTTCAATGGAAAGTCTCACAAACCTGAGAGAAATACACCCTAGTAAGTAAAGCAGAAATAAATTAATGTTCCTTGGACGGCACGGTATCATTTGATCCAAGAACCGGTACTAGTCTGCTTCTCGTAGGTTCGGGACCACCACTCTAGGTGAAACAAACAATCGCCATATGATCCCCCATCCTTTGCTGGTTTAACGAAAGAAGAAGCGCCAGCTTCTGAAGACTAGAACACAGAAAAAGAGAGAATCCGGAAGTGTGCACAAAACGTGGTCACTAATGGAAGTACAGTCTACTTTCCAAAATGAAAATTCTCATGGGACTAATGCCCCACGAACATTTACAAACCGTGTACTAGTATGGTGAAGAAGTCATGTCTTGTCAAATGATTGGTCACTGGTGTTGCAAGTTCATTGAAGGAAAGGCAGAGAGTGGAGGTTGAAGGTCAAAATAGGCATCCTTCAACCTCCACGAATGAAAACAGTATTGCAGTTTGAGGGCTAATTACTTCCTTTGCAGAGCACCTAGTTTTAGCAAAGTGGTTTATTCAAAATAATTGCGCGCTGCTACAAATGTAACAATGGTAGTGATGAATGTGTGGAAAAATAGTGCAAGAAGTATAGTTTGTGACACTAAGGTGTATTTTTTTATGCTGGCAATTAAGCTTCTGTGCGAAAAACAAGGATGAAATATTTCCAGAATGTCTCTTGTGTGTTTTGTTTTATTTCTGATGGCAGATTGTGAACAGTTACAACAGGGAACGTGTATACATATATAAAAAGTACATATAACACAACAACAAAAAAATAAGCAGGAACAGAGCTCATTCATCCAAAATCTTTTTAGTCTTCCAGTAACGCTTGGCGAAAAACGTCTTGCACAGAGTATGGCAGTGTAGGAGATGTTCGGATTCCATGACATCTCCAGAACCGCATAGAGTACATATCGGGGAAGAAACAACTTTTACTCTATAAAGATGGTTTCGCAGACAGTCATGGCAGTCCAGTGGCTAGGCAAAATTTCAGCGACCGCTCTACGCCTTGCTCCTTTACGCTTATTAGAGACATCATTCTTCCAAGATTTATGGGAAATACGGTTGTGGAGATCTTCCTGAACACGGACTTTTATTGATCTTTTAATAAGACTTTAATGGAAGGGCATAAAACGAGAAATTTTCTGCATAATTAAAGCACCCTTTTTTAGCCAAAATATCCGGTTCCTCGTTTTGGAACTCTATAGCGTGCAAGAACCCACTAGAGGACTATATACTATATAGGGAATTTTGGATTGTTACCATCATCTTAAAAACCTGGCATCACACAATATATACATACACACACACACACACACACATACATATATATATATATATACACTCTGTCGCAAAAAAATATATGCACCCAGAAGAAATCAAGCTACAATCACGAAACTCGGCAAGAATGTAGTCTGGTAAGAGATATGCAAATGATTAAAATTTCGAAGCCAATGAGACAAGGCTAAGTGTGCTATGCGCATATTAGTTGCGCAACTGGGAGAGTTTAAAAGCATGAGTACGAGCGCCGTACGGCTATCCAAACGAATCTGATGACTTTGATAGACGATATTGAGACTTAGGATGCCTCTAAGACGTAACCGGCGGCAGTACGAGCAGCTGACGGACTTTGATAGGGGCCGTATAATAGGCCTCAGAGAAGCAGGTTGGTCGAATAGACGTATCGGCCGCCACCTCGGTCGGAGCGATATGGTAGTTGCTCGGTGTTGGCAACAGTGGATCACAGAAGGTAGAGTGTACCGTCGCGGAGGGTCAGGACGTCCCAGGAACACAAATGATCGCGAGGATCGTGCAATCAGAAGAGTGGCCACTTCGGCACCAACAACGTCGCTAGCATCGATTCAACGCCACTTACCTCCTTCCAGACATCCAGGGCCATCAAGAGAAACCATAAGGAGACGACTGACCGAAGTTGGCTTGAGGAGCCGACGTCCGCTAAGACGCTTACCACTGACCCACATCATAGGCAGTGTCGACTGGATTTTTGCCGACCTCGGGCAACTTGGAGTGTGACAGACTGGAGACGTGTCATCTTCAGTGATGAATCCCGATTCAGTCTCAGTGCTGATGACCACCGCACACGTGTCTGCAGGCGCACCGGCCAGCGGTCCGATCCGGCATTTATTGTCGAGCGGCATACAGCAATTTCACAAGGTGTGACAGTGTGGGGAGCAATTTCTTGGGACACACGATCATCTTTAGTGGTCCTTCAAGGCACTTTGACAGCTCGCAGATACGTGGACGATATTTTAACGCCGATTGTGCTACCCATGCTATCAAGTCACCCAGGTGCCATTTATCAACAGGATAATGCTCGTCCACATACTGCGCGACTCTCCGAACAATGTCTTCAAGGATATGACGTCCTACCATGGCCTGCCAGGTCACCAGATCTTTCGCCAATAGAGCATGTCTGGACGCGCTGGGAAGGCAACTGCAGCCGTCCCGAGATACAGGAGAATTAACTGCGCAGATGCAAAGACTATGGCAGGATCTTCCACAGGGGTCATAAGTGATCTAATTGAATCGATGCCACGCCGAATTTCGGCTTGTATAGCTGCCAGAGGTAGCTTTACTACTTACTGATTTTTAACTTTTTGCAAGCTGTAACCGCTTAATAAAATGATATTTTGTTCTGAATTTTTAATCATTTGTTTATTTTCATATACACTACATGCATACCAAATTTCGTGAATGTAGCTCAATTTCTTCTGGGTGCATATATTTTTTTGCGACAGAGTGTATATGTGTGTGTGTGTGTGTGTGTGTGTGTATGTATATATTGTGTGATGCCAGGTTTTTAAGATGATGGTAACAATCCAAAATTCCCTTTGCTATGGAATAAGTATCAAAAGAGATCGCCAACTAAGCAGCTTTGCAATCGCTGAGAATAACAGCTTTTGTAATTTTTTTCGAGTGGCATTGCAGCTGGGACAGTGCTGTTTGAATCGCTGCAGTTTCAACGTCAATAGCAGTGTTTCTTGTGTATAAATATACATATTTCCAAAAAAAAATGTCATTTTAATTTTCTACACTATGGATTTATTTTTAATATGATTTATGATCATTGTTTTTACCAAGAAGGAATAAAGACAAATTCATCGATTAATTGCTAATTTAGTATTTCAGAGTACTAAACTCCATACGTCAAGAAAGTAAATTTTTTAAACATCGATATAAATGAAGAGTGTACTTTGAAATTCCAAAAGAGGTTTGAAAACTTCTTTAACTTGGTATCCAGAATTATATATCGAGCTAGGAGAACTGCAAATGGTATTGAACATGTATTAAAATGAAGAAAAGAAATACCATGAAATATTTCCAAAAGCATTTCATCTTTCGTCATTACCTGACGAAATTCTTTGCCGGATTTAAGCTTAGTGAGTAGGGTGGATCTTTCTAATTTGATGTACGTTTTTTTTTGTTTTATTTCACTTTAAATAGATACACTTTAGAATAGTAATTATTGGCGAATAATTAGTTGATATTATTTCTAATATTTCCATTTTATAATTCTTAACTATTCTTGGTGTTCGTGTACTTTTGCGATCTCAATCTTTTATTGTATTTAACACTACAAGTGTACATGAATTTTTAATAATAATTAATATGCACAAAGTTTAAACTATGAGTGTTAATACACATATTTCTAAAAATTTAAACATTAAATTTTTCATTAGCTTTTCACAGGTTTATAAAAACTTTAAACATAATTCCTTACTTTCAATTACATGGGTTTTCAAGAAATGTATAATAAATCCATCGCTTAGAAAGAAAAGTCAAATTTTTACTTCAAAAATTTGTATCGTATAGTTACGAAATGTGTCAACGTGATCCTATTTTAAAAGATAAAGTTGTAGTTAAAATTGTGATTGTCAATTGTATTTATAGGCGGGTAAAGGAAAATAATTAAGTATCATGCGATGTTTTGGAGGATCTAAGACTGCCATGTATTAAAAAGAATCAATCTCAAGAAAGTTGAAATAGAGAATTATTTCATATTATATATATATATATATATATATATATATATATATATATATATATATCCGAGTAAATTCATTTTTAGCATATATCTATCTCTATGTTTTCTTTTTCTTCAATTTAGTTTATTACATTAAGATATCGTATGAGTAGTTTAATTACAAAAAACTATCTAGGTGGCGCCACGAACTTTTGCTTTTATGAGTTAACGCTTCAATTTTAACACTTCATTCAGCTCGTGTTTTCTGACTAAGATGCTTGGTCCTCATATATCCTTATGGTTAGCATTTTTTCCTGTACGTTTTTATCCTAGATTCTCCTAGAGAGTTTCGTCCACGTGTAAAAGGTATAGGTCTAATTTTTCAACATGGAAAAGCATTGCTTAACCCTAATTTCGCTGGCATAATTCAGCGACAGCTTTAGAAATCATAACATGTGTCCCTTTTAGTCCAAAGATTATTTTGGTATCTTAAACTGTTATGTTTCTTGGAATCCAATCTCTTTTTTTTCCATTGTAGGTAGTACAACTTTCCCACTTATTACATTATTATACTTTATATAAATATACACAAAGTGATTCGTTACTAGATCTACAAACTGGTAGGGTGGAGGTACACGGAATCGCATACGAATGCAGGGTCACAAATGCCGTAGTTGTGAATTATGGTGAAAGAAGCAGAGAAAAAGAATAGAAACATCAATACATTAATGAGATAGAAAACATCTTATTGTAAGGTTATACCACTACAGGTGCGTGAATATCTTCTAGGTTCACATAGTTTTGTATAGTACCATATAATAGTTCCTTAATTTGAAGGGTACGCTCGAATATATGTAGCTGCCGTGAGGATACGTGACATGTCAGGAATCTTTCAGAACGTAAGGAATTCATACAACATCGCTGTTTGGCCTACAAGACTATTTCTGGTCGTAATTTCGAGCACGTGTTGCAGTAAAGCCTTTCAATTATAAGTTTTCTGTCCCATTAAAGTATCCGGCTACGTTCGGAATCGTAAAGCCTTTCAATTATAAGTTTTCTGTCCCATTAAGGTATCCGACTACGTTCGGAATCGTAAAGCCTTTCAATTATAAGTTTTCTGTCCCATTAAGTTATCCGACTACGCGTTCGGAACCGTAATTTTGCAAAAACGTAAAAATGGACAATATTTACGATATTCAGTGTTATTAGATTAGAAAATGTATATAAAGTTGTTTTAAGAATAGTATTACAGTAAAAAATTGTTTAAGTGCAATGTTTGACAAAAAACGAACAGCTTCTATTATTATGATATTTCGCATGTATATAGCTCAAACCTCTGTACAGAGGCTCAACTAGAATTTTTGAAATATATAACTTTGAAGTGGGTTTATCCATGTTTTACGACAACAGAGAGGAGAAATTAAAAAAAAAACGTCGATAATTATTTCAGTTCGTGTTAACTCTGAAAATAATGTGAATTTTTCAAAAATCATAGTTGAGCCTCTGTACAGAGGTCTGAGATATATACAGGCAAAATATTATTATAACAGAAGCATTTTTCACAAAGGGAGAACATTTTTTTTAAAAAAAAGGTTATTCTAAGTTAATTTTTGCCGAAATATTGTATTTAAATAATTTTTTTTGTCAAAATGTCCTTAAAACAATTTCATACATGTATTCTAATCTAAGTGACACTAAATATCATGAAAATTATCCATTTCTGCGCTTTTTTAAAATCACGGTTCCGAACGTAGTCGGATACCTTAATGTGTTGCTATTTCGTTTTTTTTTCTTTGCACTATAGCTCGTTACTGCGGCATTTGCAACCCTGCATTGCCATACGATTCTGATTTATTTTTACCCCTACTTACCAGTTTGTTGATCTGGTAGCGAATCGCCCTGTATCATATTTATATAGTTTAGGTACTTAATTATGTTTTTATATGGAAAGAAGGAAGTTCGTATTCCTAATTTTGAGTCATTCAAATGAACACTTATAATCACTCTCTTTCGTATCTCAATAATCCTCAGAGATCTTAAACTTATAACTCTAAGATCTAAATTTTGGCAATTTAATGCTCCACTAGTGCTTTTTGCAATGTATTTCATAAAATCTGAACCATGGTTAAGACAAAAGGATGACCACCCCAAAACTAGATCTTCCCTCTCTAAACTTCAGAAAAATGAGGAATTATAAATACATAAAGAAAACTATATAGGGCTTGCTAAAATATTTTTTAAGACATAATGTAACCTAAATATGATGATGCATTACTATCTAAAAAGTTCTGAGGTGATATTTAAATTAAAGAGCCAACAAATGAAATATTATTGAAATTGTAGAATTTGACTTATTTTTTGTCTCTCTCTTTGATAGACATGTTCATGGGCATGGAGATATAGAAGGATATATATTCAAAGGTAAATATAATTAAAAAAAATACGCAGACTCATATTCTGAATTTTTTAAAAACTTCTACAATAAATGTGTAAAATTATTCATTCCATAAGTATTGTTGTGGCTTTTTATTTGAATTGCAAAAATTACTAAATTATTTTAAAAATCTGCAACATTTACTTTAATCTATTCAAAATCTACAATGGTTGCAAATAGTTAATAGAAGCGGGAGATAGCTCTAATTTTTAAAGAAATAAAAAGGATTTAATTACCTTGAATACGTTAAAAAATAAAAATGCACGGATTATCGTATCCTGGAACTGATTATAAAGCTCCGGGGGTCGTATGTCAAAAAAGTTGAGGAACCAAAAAGTAAAAAAAAAAACTCACAGATATAACTCACATTATAACAGCAACTTACTCCTAACTTTCTCTTCGAACTCAATTAATTCACTTAAGTTTAAACTGTATGCTCATTTTCATAGCTCCCAAATTCATTAAAAAAAAGAGTTTCTCCATTCAATCAATATACTAAAGGAAATTTCCCATCAGGATTAATGAAAAAACACGAAGATAATCTCAGTACTGATTGTGAAAAATCTATAATGGTTAAAACAATATAATAATATTGATAAACCTATTAAGTATTATACGAATTAAAAAATTCCTGCTGGTATTAGTTCCACTTAGCAACTTTTTTTCAAAGAAAGAAGAAATTAGTCGTCTTCGATGCGAGAATTTCTCTGAAGTTTTAATCACCTTGCAACATATAATCAAGAACATAAAAAATATTTGAATCGCAAGCGACTAGACCATCCTTTTCCAAATAAGTCTTTAATGATGTCAAATTACCTTGTTCTTTAATTGCCATTAGTTAAAAAGATAGAAATATATCGGAATTTCTTTTTTCCTACATCTTTCTAAAGTTTTAGAAACTTTGAAAACTCCAATTGACAGTATTGAGTTACATTCAGGAAGTTGCATAAGGAATCGCCTTTTATTTCACAGCTAATTAAATTCTTTAAACAGTTCTTTTGAAAATCCTGTAACGGTGCAGATATATATTCATTAACAGTAATTAATTTAAAAACAAATTTATATCTGATATAATTGATATTGAAAAATAAACCAATTAAAAATTTTGCTATAAATTGTTTATATTTTGGTAAAATTGCTCATCCTTAATCATTAGTGTTATATTTAAGATATTTCGTGTTTTATACTCTTCCTTTCATACCGACTAAGAACAACACATGATTCTTTAACCATAATCTGTAAATAAACCTGAAGGAAAGAAGAAAGAATTTGCGATTGATGTAAAAAACGATCATCTTTTTCTTGAAGGAAAGAATAAAAAAAAAATTAAACAAATGGAAACGTGTATTTCTCTCCGAGTAATGATAATTAAATCTTTACTGATATGTTTATTTATCCATCATTTTTTATTTCAGTTACTTAGTTGGAAACCATTTGGGAAAATTAATAGTTAAAATAAATTTTTTTTTGTGAATGTTGTGACATTTTCATGCCACACAACTGCAAAATCAGCTTCATGTCGATAGCATCCCACGTTCCTGTGTACACGTGTATCGTAAAAATATTGCGGGGTCATTTCATCTGGCATCTCCCAGACAACCGAAGCAATCTCATAAAATAATCTCACGTTTAACCCCTCAACTGCCGCTTGCGTATATATCGGTCACGCTGAACCAGTACGGAAAGTGTCCTGGGTGTATATATACGCCTTTCCAAAATATGATTCTTTTCCTTGCGCTGCTATCAGTAAAACTGTTCCGAAGGCTTTGGAATGTTATAACATGACCTTGACAAAGTTTGTGAAGGTTTTACTTATTACAAAAATAAATTTACTTTCTTGTTCCCCCCCCAATACACAGCATTACACGCATCTTTGTGAAAAATGGCGGCTCTGAAGTGCAAATAGTGCAAATATTAATTGCCAGTTAAGGTATCCGACTAGGTTCGGAGGTAAATTTTTTAAAAAAATTGATTTTCTGAATAATGTTATTGTTTTAAAGAACGTAAAAAGGCTTAAAAAGTCATAACTATTAAATAACTAACATGTATCACCTTTTTTTTGAAGAAAAAATTATTTTTTGGAAAATTTAGCAATTTTTTTTTAAGTTAAGAAAAACGTGATAAATAAAAACAAATTGCACATTATGCAAGTTTAACGCCATTAATATACTTCTTGATTCATCTGAAGTGTCACAAACCGCAGCATAAAAAATATTTTAAGAAATAAATATTTTATTAGAGCATTTTTTAAAATTTGATGTTCATATTTTTTCGTTAAAATTACTGCATGTTCTAAGCTAAAAATGGCTGAAAAATGTGATTAAATGTAGCTGTCTTAAAACCTGCAGTTTGTTACACTTTGAAGGGGCCATAGCATATATGTTATAAATTTCATTGCATTTTATTGGATTATTTAGAAGATATCCCGTTTTTCGTCCACAAATTAACATTAAAATTCATTCTTCAAAAAACGAATTAAAAAAATATTTTTATTAGTTAGATAAAGTAAATGCTATGAAAAGAACTTAAAAAACTCTCTAGTTTTATGCATTAGTCCTTCTTCCTCAATAATTTATTTATTTTCTCCCTAATTACCCAAACAACACCAAACATCAAACAGCTAAAAAGCACTTTTTCAACCTAGTCAGATAACTTAAAAGATTAAAGTCAATGATTCTAACTGCAATTAAACATAGTCTATAGTAGTAACGCAACAAAGATTTTAGGGGATTTCTAGATGCAATTCCAAGAATTTTCTTTTGAACTGTTCACAAGAACAAGCTATAATAGATATGCATATCATATAACCATTATAACACAAGGAACTACCATTATAATCAACAGGTGTTATAGTATGTATTTCCCCAATTAACTCTTTGCATATTTAAATAAATAATTCAAAAAAATACATTAGAGTTCTATAAAAATGGATTTAATGAAATAAATAAATTAATATATATATATATATATATATATATATATATATATATATATATATATATATATATATATATATATATATATATATATATATATATATATATATATTACATAAAAAATAACATAAATTTATGAATCCACAAGGAATAAATATCTTATGAAATTTTAGTACTATTTTATAAAAGCAATGTAAAAAAGCAATTTTTTCTTTCCAATATTATTTAAGAATCTATGCGAGAGGTTAAAGAAAGTCAGTAAAATTATTATGAGATTAAATGACAGACATCCGAGTGTTTTTTTAAATGTATGAATGGAAGCAAAATGAATTTTTTTAAGAAAAAGTATAAAAGAAATAATTAGATTAAAGGAAATATAGAACTGAAAAATATATTAAACACACACACACACACATATATATATATATATATACATATATATATACATATATATATATATATATAAATATATATATATATATATATACATATATATATATATACATATATACACTGCTGGACAAATGCTAAGGACGGATAACACTATCATCCATAGCAACCACAAAATGAAAGGAAGCAAAATGTGGAAAAATTAGAATAAGTGCGGGATATTAGTAAGAAGAAGTATGAGTATGCAAATTTTTTCCCACGTCTGTTCATCACGTGATAGCGTTCATAAGAGCTTTACAGGTTTTGACGCGTGTAGACAGTTGTTGTTTCAAGTCAAAGTTTTACAGGAAAGATTTAATAGACGAACTTAAAATTTTGGCATGTCTTCCCGACATCACATAGATGATTTTATGCGTGCCGAATTATTGGAAAGATCGAAGAAGGGCGAAAAATAACAGATTTTGCCAGGGAGTTCGACATCGCTCACAGTGTTGTTTCACGGCTGTGGAAGTCATTTAAAACTACTGGAATGTGTAGTAGACGGCACGGGTGAGGTCGTGTTAGAAGTACGACGCCTGCAGAAGACAGATATATCGTCCTATCAGCAAAAAGGAACAGGCGCACCACAGCTCAGCAGGTGGCAAATCAGTTTCTTGCTGCCTCAGGAAAGCAGATCTCCCGAAAATCTGTTGCCATACGTTTGAGGGGAGGAGGACTATACGCACGCAGACCTGTTGTGTGTGTCCCATTGACCAAACAGCACCATACTGCCCGTTTGCAATGGTGTCGTGAGCATCACAATTGGACTGAACAGGACTGGGCATGCGTACTATTCTCAGATGAGAGTAGGTTCAGTCTGTCATCGGATTGTAGACGCCAACTGATCTGGCGCGAGAGTGGTACTGCTTATCGTCCAGAAAATATCCAGGAAAAGGACCGATATCCGACATGCAGTATCATGGTGTGGGCCGGCATCATGATCAATGGCCGCACGCGCCTACATGTGGTTGCGAATGGGACTATGACGGGCCAACGATACATTGATGAAGTTCTACTTCCTCATGTTCGTCTTTTCCGTGGTGCTGTCGGTGATAAATTTGTTTTTATGGACGACAACGCAACATGTCATCGAACACTTGCTGTTCAGGATTGTCTAGACAGCGAGGGTATTCAACATCTCGTATGGCCAGCGCGTTCTCCAGATCTAAACCCCATTGAAAATGTGTGGGGTGCTTTGGGGAGGCAAGTTGCTGGTCGAAACTATCCTCCGACAAACAAGAACACCCTCATCCGTGCACTCACAGAGGAATGGGATAAATTGCATCAACAGCTGATGGATAATGTTGTGCAAAGTATGGTACGACGTGTGGAATGTTGCATCACACTCCACGGTGGACATATCCCGTACTGATACCTTTCTTAAAGGTGCCTGCTGACTTTTAGATGCATTGTTCCATTTCTCCGTACGCAGATCAAATGAACATTTTTGTTTTCTTTCAGATGTTTCACAGCTTTTGTACTTTCCAGAACAATAAATATTCTTTATTCTAATGTCTGAACAACAGTGTGGCAACTATATTTTATCCTACTAGGCCTCATGTCTCGCTTAATATTATGCTACATAGCAATTTGTGATCCGTCCTTAGCAATTGTCCAGCAGTGTATATATACATATATATACATATATATATATATATATATATATATATATATATATATATATATATATATATATATATATACATATATTTAAATATATAAAAACAGTCACAATTATCAATTTAAAAATTGAAATATATGAATCCCAAAATACCAAAACACTTCAGAATATCAATGGCGAATATAAAAGATAATGTTCCATCATTTTCAAACAAAATTAAAAAATTATAAAATAAAATAAAAATTTATAAAATATCCAAGTGCAATCTCGGACTTAGGACCGATAAGTGGGGTTAAACTAGTTTGATGGCGCCAACCTTCCCCCTATTGAAACTTGGTAATTTAATTGGAAAATTTTCAAATTTCAGAAAAAAAAATAATAATTAAAAAGTTAAAATTAAACCATTATACTTTAAATTAAAAAGTTAAAATTAAATCATTATACTTGAAAAATAAAACTATTCGCCATCACATTCCAAAAGATATTGCAATATTAAAATTTAAAAACAATTTAGTTCATAATATAAGTGAACCCTCAAACTTCCAAGATGATGCACCTATCTTTAAAATAGTTGTAAAGGTAGAAAAAATAAATTCCTGATCCGAAGTTCAAATCAAAAAATATTTGAGATCCGAAATTTCAAATCAAAAATTATCTAAAATCAAAAAGTTCAAGTTAAAAAATCTGAAAGTTAAAAATCTGAAAGTTCAAGTTAAAAATCTAAAGTTAAAAAATCTGAAAGTTCAAGTTAAAAAATCTGAAAGTTCAATCTAAAAAATTCGAAAGTTCAAGCTAAAAAATCCGAAAGTTCAAACTAAAAATTTTCTAAAAACCCAATGTTCACATTAAAAACACAGTATATTCACAAATGAATAGAGTAAATCATTAAAAATACAGTATATTCACAAATGAATAGAGTAAATCATTAAAGACTCACCAAACAGTATCCCATCAAGAATATGATCCATTTCTTATAGCACGACATTTCATTTTTAATATATCAATTACACATCATATTTTGCTCATAACGTCTAACCATGTCAATCCAATCGATTCTTGATCCAACACCAGAGTATGACTACTTGGTATTAGATGCAAACCATATCACATGTAAAAGACTTGCTTGATTGATTGGTCATAAATGTCTGATTGGACATAAATGTTTAACTGGTAATAAATAATTTTAAAGTGTATATATAGTCGTGTAAATATTGTTTTAAGTGTGTGCGTATTAAAATGTATATTAAAATGTAACCTGTGTGTGGAATGCACAAATTCTTCACAGCTGGACCACTAACAAGCTGACTTTGTGGACATAATGTTGTGTGGTGGATTTGTGCATTTACGAGTTTAAAAATATTTTTAAGAAATATTTCTCAGGAAATTGATGGGATAATCATTTTGTATGCACAATAATATAAATTTCTAGATATTTTTGAATCTATCAATATTGTGCGTAGTTAAATTATTATTTCTCAACAAAAAATTTAAAATTATATTTCTAAATACAGATATATGAAGACAACTATTGAAGTTTGATATCTTTATGACATTGAATTTAAATGCTTCCCTTTTATCATATATATTGCTATATAATTTGTTGTCAATAACAGTTAAATCCAAATCTAAAAATTCAACTTTGTTTGAAAATATATATACATATATATATTTACATATATATATGTATATATATATATGTATATATATACATATATATATACATATATATATACATATATATACATATATATATATATATATATATATATATATATATATATATATATATATATATATATACACACACAGTGAAATGCCTATAACGCGAAATAATACAGCAGTCCCAGCAAAATATGATGTATTGGGTTGTTCGGAAAGTAATTTCGTTTTTTTTTTTGTGGAAGTGAAAGACAGTTTTCGTATAATAAACAAATACTTTATTAAATTATATATTGGCCGTTCTGTTCCAACACCTTTTGCCATCTTTCTGGTAGTAGCATAATTCCACGCTCATAAAATTTTTGGTCTTTGCTGTCAAAAAACTGATCGAGTTGGTTTTTGACCTCCTCATTTGAGGTGAAGGTTTTACCGTCTAAAAAATTTTGAAGTGACCTGAACTAATAAAAATCCGATGGTGCCATGTCTGGAGAATATGGTGGTTGTTGCATTATATCCCATTCAAGCTGTAAAACTTTTGTCGAGTGACCAAACTTGTGTGAGGTCTCGCGCTGTCTTGGTGAAACACCACACCTTTCCTGTTCATTATTTCTGACCCTTTCTGTGGAATTGCATCATTCAGTTTGTCCAGCTGATGACAGTAGACTTCCGAATTAATCGTTGTGTTATCCGGTAAAAGCTCAAAAACAAAAACGATTCCTTTAAAATCCCACCAAACAGACAGCATAACCTTTTTTTTGGTGTATATCGGCTTTGGAAATGGTTTGAGCCGGTTCGTCTTTTTTGCTCCATGACCGTTTTCGTCCCCAGTAATGATGCGCTTCAAAAACGGATCATTTTCGTGACGTTTGAGAAACGAATCGTAGACGTCAATGTAGCGACACAGATTTCCTTCTGTGAGAACATGGGGAACCCATACATCGAGCTTCGAGGATAATCCCTGGCCTTTCAAGTGGTCATAAACTGTTGAATTTGATAAATTTAACCTCAATTCGATCTCACGTGTTGTTATTCGCTGGTTCAAATCAACTAATGCCTTTATCGCGTCTTTATCAGCTTCAACTGGCCTTCCCTAACGTGGTGCATCTTCGACATCAAAATTGCCGGATCGAAATTTAACGAACCAGTTCCGGCACTGGCGTACTGTCAACACACCTTCTCCATACGCATCGGTCAATTTCTTTCAGGCTTGAACAGCATTTTTACTTTTTCTGTAGTAAAACAGTAAGATATGTCGAAAATGCTGCTTGTCGCTCTCCATATTTAAAAGGACACCGACCAAAAACTACTGCGTAGAATTAATTGGAATTTTTCACACACAAGCCTAGCTATATGAGCTCTCAAAGCATATAAAAATTATACGGCTTAAATGTGAAGTTGGGTGCAAAAAAATACAATTAAATCCTCTGTCGGGAAAAAACGAAATTACTTTCCGAACAACCCAATATATCAGTCCCGAAAAATTATTATGTATTTTCATGCATATTTTTTTCTTAACACGAAAACGAGAAGCGCTCTTAACACAAAAAGTTTTCCCTTCTAAGAATGAACAAAATAAGGAAAACACCAGCCGGAATGAACTGTCCTATTCTATCATAGGAAGAATTCGGTGGAGTAGATAAGGACAATATGTTGGCAGCCTCAATTATATTGTATACGGCAGACAAATACATTTTGCAGTTTATTCAAAGCTCAAAAAATATCATTGATGCAGATTCCGTAAAAGAAATGAATAATGCAGCTCCTGTTCCCACGTCATCCGAAATGAGGAGCATTATGAAAAGTATGCGCAGTTATTCAGATGCACATTCGAATGGTGAAATGCATAGAAAAATGGGCAACATAGAACAATTTGATGCTAAAAAATACAATGCAAAGAAAAATATCAGATTATTTTCCAAAAACTCAATAAATGTTTTGTTCTCAAAACCTTGAACATTTTGTATTAAATTTCACTGTGAATGTACTTTTGTTCCATTGATTTTTATTAAGGTATCCGACTACGTTCGAAAACGTGATTTTCAAAACGGCATAAATGGATGATAATTTTCATGTTATTTAGATTAGAATGCATGCATAAAATTGTTTTAAGGACATTTTGATAAAAAACATTTATTTAAATACAATATTTTGGCAAAAAAATAATAACTTAGAATAATCTTTTTTTCCAAATGTTCTCCTTTTGTGAAAAATGTTTCTATTAGAATAATATTTTGCCTGCGTATAGCTCAGACCTCTGTTCAGAGGCTCAACAAGAATTTTTGAAATATATAACATAGAAGTGGGTTTATTCATATTTTACGCCAACAGAGATGAGCAATTTTAAGAAAAAAACACGAATAATTTTTTTCAATTGGTGGTAACTCTGCAAATAATGTGAATTTTTCAAAAATTCTAGTTGAGCCTCTGTACAGAGGTCTGAGCAATATAAAGGCAAAATATTATTATAATAGAATCATTTTTCACAAATGGAGAACATTAGGAGAAATAAAGATTATTCTAAGTTAATTTTTTGCCAAAATATCATATTTAAATAATTTTTTGTCAAAATGTCCTTAAAACAATTATATGCATGTATTCTAATCTGAGTGAGACTAAATATCATGAAAATGATCCATTTATGCGCTTTTTTAAAATCATGATTCCCAACGTAGTCGGATACTTTAAGTGCATGCATATATAGAAATATATATGTATGGATAAAATAAAGTCCAGTAAACTTAAATTTATAGATAGTTTTTTTTTTCAATACCCTTTAATACGAAACTCTTTTCACACGAAAAAAAATATTTCAATCCCTTCAGTTTCGTGTTAAGCAATTTACAGAGTATTTATTTATTCGTGCAAATTTGTAGTGGAGCATTGACTACAGCAAATGTTCCATACATTTCCAGAACTTTGGGGCTCCCAAAAGTAGAGTCTCATTAAATAAACATCAGTAAGGTGGCTCACAAAATGCTATCTCTCGTCCAGATGCTCGAGACGTGCTTTGAATGTTATTTCCAGCATGCAAAAAGCCGCATTCTAGTGTCACGTGCTTTTCTAGAAAACTCCCACATGCTTAAATATTTCCATTTTATGTATACTTGCTGATGAAAATGCTGATGCAGACTTGCTGATGAAATACTTGCTGATGAAAGAATTATTAAGGTATTGACAGTTTATAGATTTTCGGGCGAGAAAAATGTATTCTTGGAAAAATGGGAAAAGTCAGTCCAAAAAAGAAAAGTATAAGTTTTGTTTTGTTTTGTATTTACTTTATTTGTGCTTTATAAATATTTAAATTTGACTAATTTTTTACAACCACATAAATGGATTGATATTTTTTAAACAGTTAATTTTACATCCATTACAGATACAAAACTATTTATTTACTTTAAAATCCGGCGTATAACGCGCACATTTAAGGCAACACATCAGATTGAAATTTGCCGGTGTGCACTATACGCCGGGTATAAGCAGGATAGCTTTAAAAATAAATTTAAATAAAAGAGATGAACACATTAAAAAAACTTGAGACTTCAATACATATCGAAAAAAAGTTTGTTTAAAAGAAAAGGCATACCTTTTTAAGAGATTGTACTCTTAGAAGTAAACTAATTTTTCAAAAGCTTGGGATAATACCTCGAATAAATGACTTCAAAACATGAGAGTATTATACACGTTATTTCGGGTTTCTTCGTAAGAAAAGGAATGCGCGTTATACGGCGAATCTACCTAAAAACATTAAAAAATGCAGCTTGAATGTATAGGTGTGCGTTATATGCCAGATTTTATGGTATCTCTATTGTTTTTGTATGAACTGTTATATTTTTAATACTTAAAAGAGCGCAAAACTTTTCAAAAAATGTTGTATTCTCAAATTTCACCTTAAAGAAAAATTCTAAATCATATTTCATTTCAAAATGTGTTTTAAACTCAAGTAAACTATTATTTTGTGTTGGCATCGGCAAAAAAGTAAAATAAGAATTAATAATCAAACGCTTATTTTCCTCTTTCTAAAACATTTTTTTAAATAAATAAATAACGGACTCGATAAAAATATTAACATAATTACTAAGTAAATTGTATGAATTACGATTTATTTTATAAAAAAAAGAAGAAGAAAGCAGCGTACGAATTTTGAGAATTACGTAATACTTAAAAAATAATATAAGTTCATTTTTGTGAGGATTTTAAGACTAAATATCCTTTTTATTTTTTAGTCAAATGTAAATCCTTGAAGTTATAATTGTTTTTTATGTCAATGAAAGCATAATCCCTTCCTTTTTCTAAGTTAAGGTATCCGACTACCCTAAAACCATGATTTTTTTCAAAAATTGGCAAATTTTTTTATGACTTTATTTTATAGATCATTTTATTAACTTAATAACAATACCAAGTACTTTATTTTCCCTCCACTAGAACAAAAACTACAAGCATTTTAGTAAAAGCAAATGCCATAACTTTACACAAGATGTCAAACTTTAAAATGCGTTTTACTCGAAATGTGTTTTTTTTTCGAAAAACTCAAACGGGGACCGCGATTGCTCAAAAAGTTTTGAAAATAATTAGCTGAAATTTTTTGCTTATGTTCTGCATAACAGTAGAAGTGTTTTGATCTTCAGATTTATCAATCACTGTTTTATTTCAAAATTTGCAGTTCTTTATGTGAATATAGTCAATGTTTTTTTTAAGCAATTTCGTATAATGACTTAGATAAAATGCTCTAGTTTTTGTAAAAATTAAAATATCTATTATCGTGATGGTCACTTCAAACAGGAATAACAAAGTAACACATCAAAATTGAAAAATTGAGAGTTTGTTCATAAAATCTTTGTACAGAGCGGGCCCCGTTTATGTAATTTTTCGTACATTTTTACTAGTTTTTTCCCATTTTAATAATAATAATATTTTTTTCTTTTACCAATTTTAGGATTTTTTCCTTAAAATATACTAAATGAATATAAAAATCACAAAAAGATCTCCATATCTCCTTTTTTAAAAAAAAAAAAGTTGTCGCAAGCAGTCGGATACCTTAAATGGAAGAAAAAGTTATTTTATACATATAAAAAAGAATTATTTAAAATATTTATTGAAAGAAATATACGAAACTATTCATAGAACTTACATTTTGAGTGAAACGCTGAAATAAAAGCAATAGATTCTTGAATCATTTTTTTTTAAAGAAAAAGTAGACATTTAATATTTTTCTATTTTTGAGGACGTTGGTGTACATTACACAAGTGTCTAAAGTTAAACGAATTTCTCGTACTTAGAAGAATTTCTCGAAAGGTACTAAACAAAAGTTATGAAATTTCGCAGCTCTATGTTACTCTTTTCAGGGGAATTCTTCCTCATAGATCTCTTATTATGGAAGTATGGATATTTGTGTGTATGAATTGGGTAGTTATATATCCCTTAACAGTATACAGTATATTTTGGATGCTCATGGGAGAATAATTACAACCCATCATTCCTACCAAGAAACCTTTAGGTCCTCAAAATTGCATTGTAGGAAGAGGGGTTCTGGTTATCGTAGGTACTCACAAAATGTCACATTTACATACGAAAATTGTAATAGAGGATCACATTTCTTACTAGACCCAACATTTTTTTCATTTTATATAACCCCTTTCTCTTAGATTTTCCCCCCACAGCTGACCCGTACAAATTAGTTGTGTGTAATGTAAATTTTGCATGTTTTTTCTTGTATTAATCTATCTACAAACACTCCTAATCTAATTAAGATTTGGTCTCTGTTTTTGAAGATATTTAAACGGAGAAAGAGAAAATTGCTTTATTTCTTAGAAACTAATACATTATAAAGAATGAGGGGCATTGATTGGATTTTCTTACTTGGTTACATATTTGCATATTTTTTAGTTTACCTCTTTTTTTCCCCCTTAGTTACTGTGTTTTAGTTTCGTTTTATGAAACTCCGCTATCTGAAACTGATTAAAATTACCCAATATCATTTTGCGATACCGAGCTCAAAGTCCTCCTGTTAGGGTGTTGTAATTAGGAGAGTAGGTGGGGAGGGGGTGACAGCTCAGGTAAAGTCCTCGTCACTGGACATGGGCTCAAAATTACAACGACCGTCGCCAATAGCCTTCGTGTTTTTTATAGAGCGAAACAAGCATAACCTTCACTTTCTCATATTTCGAGTGAGTGAGTGAATATTAACGTCACACCGGTCAGCTACACGAGGGCGTTTGGCTACAGACCACATAATTTTGAGCCATGGTCAAGTGACGTGGACGACTCCTGAGCTGACACCCTCCTCTCGTAACTATTACCCCAACGGGAGGACATTTCAGTTCTCGACAGATTTAACGTGCATAGCTGCCCTACACGGTGGATCGTTAGTGGTACTGGGCTCGAACTCATGACATGCCTGCCATGATCCGATACCTTGACCACCGGGCTACCACAGCCCTCTCTCATAGTTCGATCTTTTGCCCTTAACCCTCCAAGCGGTTAGCACGGAAAATTCCGTCATTGTAAAGATGCTTCAAAAATGCACTGCACGGGGTTTTTTTTTGCCTTCAAGTAACATTTTCAAAAGCGGTTTAGCCGTACTTTTCTGAAATCCTTTCCCCCTTTTAAAGGTTTAACATCTTGAAAGATAATTAGGGACGGTGGAAGCAACACAGCAGGACACTGATAGGAAGTTTTATGGCTCGCAGGGAACCCCGTGTTTTGACCCTGGAGCAATCGTAAGAAATCGGGGAAAAATTTCTTTAGACCCCAGGAAGTGTTTGTTTGTTAGCTTGTTTAATAATTCCTTTAAATGAAGAACAGCGTTGATAATGTATTATTTTTTCCTTCAGAAAGAGTTATTTTTCAATGCAGTTGTACACTTCAGTAATTTGTAATCATCTATAATTATAAAAAAAAGTGTAATTATATGCACTTGCATTGTTGAGTACAATTCATTAAATTTTAAGTCTCATAACTTTTTTAAAAAAATAGTTATGCTTGAGAAATAATAAATTCTCGATAAATTTATATATTGAAATATTCTGATCCATACACTCATTTATTCAGTTATTACTGCACTTATTATATATAACGAATTCTTCAGAAATTTAAAATTATCCCAGTCCCGAATTCAATTATCGAGCGAACTTTTCAACCGTTACTTAATACTACACGTCTAAATCAAATTAAAGTCTTTATGAACGCCGTGTCTGCCTCAAGCAAAGCGTTCTTCGCAATAACAAACTCCGCCAGAAGTGATTCATTAAAATAAGGTGAATAGAAATGATTAATGAATTCTCTGGAATAACATACACTCAAATATGTCCCGGGTTTGTGAATAAAACTCTTACACCAGAAATGAGTGCAATGTCATTATATTCCAAAGTTTAAGTGGAAGAATACATATAGTTTCTGTAAATTATTCCGATTGAGCAGACAAATAGTCTGGTTTCGAGAATAGTATATAATACACTTAAAACTTTTAAACTAAAAGCTTGAAAATTAATGTTAGAATGAATATCTTATGTTCGATGTATAAAATTGAATCTTTTATCACATAAATGAAGGAAAATAATGCATTTCGTTGAAAATAAATGGAATTCTAATAATTTGGGAGTTTTAATTATCAGTAATTGCCCTATATTCCAATGTATAACGCGCACATTTAACATAAAACACAAACAATGTAAAAAAAAATTAAGTCAATTTCTACTTAGGTCAACAAAGAAAATTTTTATTTTAGTTACTTTTTATTAAATAATTACAATTAATATAAATATGTATATATGTTACTGTGGATGTCTAAAATTGAAGAATGTCGACACACACCAAATACGTCGGAGAAAGATCGAACATTGTATACCAATCTTGTACATTTTAACTTACACCGGGATATGTTGACGATCACAGATATGCTCTGGTGGAGGTCGAAAAGAGAGAAGCCGACTGGCTGTTTCCCGCCAAATCCTTTGTTCTGCTGGGAGTCAGTCAGCTTTGTCAGTCATATGCAAGGTTTGATGGTGCAAACAACGTTTTCTTAATTTTTTTCCCTCTACCCTAATTTATATTGAATGGATACAGCAGTGAATCGTGATCTTTTTCGTGAAAAGGTTAATGCATTGATTGCTGGGAAACGAGAAGACAATTGTTTTAATTTTTCAAAAGAAAAGTACTCTAAAATACCTTCTGAAGTGGTTTCTGCTAAAACTAAGAGCAGCACACCTTTGGATTACAGACGATTAAAACGTTTTGACGTTTTAAAAATTAATGATGAAGATAAGTTAATTGTACCATTAAAACCAGGAGAAACGAATATATAGTATTATGTTACCAATGACGATTTGTTCAGTGTGCTGTTAGAAACTCACACCAGAATAGTCCACGGAGGAAGAACACGTATGAATAAAGAGTTTCAAATTAAATACAAAAATATATTGCACGTGAAGTTGTAATGTTGTGTTTAAATTTATGCAAACAGTGTCAAATGAAACACACTGCACCTAAGAAAGGTATTGTTGTTAAACAAATGATCACAGTTCTGAGTTAAACTCAAGATGTCAAATTGATCTTATAGATCTGCAGTCAAACAGAGATGGCGAATATAAGTTCATAATATCAAGATCATTTAACTACGTTTGTCTAGCTACGACCTTTGAAAACCAAGAGAGCTGAAGAAGAAGCGTATCCCATTCGTTCAATGTTTTTAACATTTGGTGTTCCAGCAATATTGCAATCAGGTAATGGAAGAGAATTCAGTTATCAAATCATATCCAAAATATTTGGTATGTGGAAAGATATTAAGATAGTTAATGGAAAGCCTCTTCAATGTCAAAGTTAAAAGGGCCAATCAGGATATACAGAATATGCTAACTGCATGGATGAACGATAACGATACAAATAAATAGTCAGAAGGTTTACCCTTTGTTCAATTTGCAACGAACACTACATACCATGAAGGAATACGCCAAAGTCCTTATGAATCCATGTTTGGCGTTAACGCAAAATGAGGCATAGCATGGTCTTTTCTGAATATTGAACAAATTGCAAATATCGAAATTGCCAATACCTTTGGAAACCGAAGAATAGCTTGAAGAAACTGGTAATACTTCTGGAAAAAAATTTGAAGGGTGATCATACCTAAAACCATATTCCAAAGAAAAATATTGAAGAGGACTTGCAATCTACCACGTCTTCATATCAAGTTCTGGCTAAAAAACACGAGTTAATTTTAAAAAAAAAGAGCGGCCACGAAAGATAATCTTCTACTGCAAGAAACAAAAATGTAACCACACGAAAAAAATTTGCTCCTGTTTAAATTGGTAATACTGTACGAATACAAGTCTCTGATGTAGACCGTGGTAGTACAGGTAACCGAAATGTGTTAGAGATTGCTGTTGGAATAGAAGACTCCGACTTCTATAAACTTGCAAATAAAAATGATACCATCAAGCAGCTTTACACACGTAATCAGTTCGTAATTTGTAAAGAAAAGTTACTTTCCATAGATGAGATTTATTTTCAAGAAATGTCGCTGAGAGAAGCAGCTGCAGCTAATTCGAGAAGCGGTGGGCAAGACTACACAATCTGTCATTGCAAAAGGAAGTATTCCACAAATAAATGCAGTTGTAAAATGTTTATGCGTCTTGTGCAATTCAAAGTGTCATAATAGTTTAAGTTGTTGCAATAAATAAGATTTGAATCACATAATATTTAGTAAGTTTTTTATTATTTTTTTTATTTTCTCATTTAGAACGTACTGTATAATTAAGTTCATAACTTCTATAATTTTCCTTTCTCATTTTAAATGTAGTGTGTGTTTTAAGTTCTTGTCATTCCTCTGAAAAAAAAGAAGCGAAAAATTTATCGCGACTGAATTAAAGAGAAGAAAATATAAACGTCCGACATGTTGAACATTCTCCATTAGTGCATGGTGAATGTTGACATTTACCAGTGTAAGTCAGAAATAAAAGGTCTTTATCAAATATTTCGGACATATACCAAGCGACAATGTGAATGTTGACATTCACCGGTGAAAATCGACATTCTCCAGATTTCGAAGTTCCACCATAACATATACATGTAACAAAACCACAATATTAAGTGGCAAAATAGAAAACGATTTTCCATTTCATATATGGTGTTGATCTATTATGTTTGTTTGTTAGCATTTGTTCATTTATAAATCAAATTCTTAGAAATTAGGCTATCCCATGTAGGATTTGAACCCACGGCATTTGGATTAGAAGTCGTACGCGCAATCCATTGCGCTACAGTGACATAACGAGCAATTTTCCGTTTTGTGTATGGTGTTGGACTATTATTTTGTTACTATTTATTCATTAAATGAATTAATATTTGAAAAAACTGTATTAACACCAAGTGTCATACCACTGTAAGTTTAAAAAAAACGTATTTGAACTTAAATGTATGAATAAAAAATATTTTATTAACAATTTAAAATTTGAACATAATACTACATATATCTATCTATCTATCTATCTATATATATATATATATATATTTATATATGTGTGTGTGTGTGTAAGGATAATTAAATTAGATTAAAAAATAAATTCCCTATCTATAGCGCTTAGCTCATATTTTTTTCATTTGATCTTCAAGTATCAAAATAATAACCCATTTATTTCTTCTGAACATATGGTCTAGCCAATAAACATGTCTAATTCCAGATCGTTATATTTACTAGCCCATATCTCAGCATTAACTTTCAAGTACAATCATAAGAGCCGCGATACTTACCTCATCGGTGTCTTAAGTGGTAAAACACTGAGATTTCACTTTGGCGTTCTTCTCTCTCCGCTCAGCGTCAGAACTTGGTATAGATTTCATCAAATAAAGATACTTTTTAAAATTAAGTCTGATTCTGACTTTATATATATATATATATATATATATATATACACTGCTGGACAATTGCTAAGGACGGATAACACTATCATCCATAGCAACCACAAAATAAAAGGAAGCAAAATGTGGAAAATTAGAATAAGTGCGGGATATTAGTAAGAAGAAGTATGAGTATGCAATTTTTTTTCCCCACAACTGTTCATCACGTGATAGCGTTCATAAGAGATTTAAAGGTTTTGACGCGTGTGGACAGTTGTTGTTTCAAGTCAAAGTTTTACAGGAAAGATTTAATACCCGATCTTAAAATTTTTGACATATCTTCCCGACATCACATAGATGATTTTATGCGTGGCCGAATTATTGGAAAGATCGAAGAAGGGCGAAAAATAACAGATGTTGCCAGGGAGTTCGACATCGCTCCCAGCGTTGTTTCACGGCTGTGGAAGTCATTTAAAACTACTGGAATGTGTAGTAGACGGCACGGGGGAGGTCGTGTTAGAAGTACGACGCCTGGAGAAGACAGATATATTGTCCTATCAGCAAAAAGGAACAGGCGCACCACAGCCAGCAGGTGAAAAAAAACAGTTTCTTGCTGACTCAGGAAAGCAGATCTCCCGAAAAACTGTTGCCAGACGTTTGAGGGGAGGAGGACTATACGCACGCAGACCTGTTGATTGTGTGTCCCATTGACCAGACAGCACCGTACTGCCCGTTTGCAACGGTCACTCTCCACGGTGGACATATCCCGTACTGATACCTTTCTTTGAGGTGCCTGCTGACTTTTAGATGCATTGTTCCATTTCTCCCTACGCAGATAGATTGAATATTTTTTTCTTTCAGATGTTTCACGGCGTTTGTACTTTCCAGAACAATAAATATTCTTTATTCTAATGTCTGAACAGTGTGGCAACTACATTTTTTATCCTACTAGGCCTCATGTCTCGCTTAATGTTATGCTACATAGCAATTTGTGATCCGTCCTTAGCAATTGTCCAGCAGTGTATATAGGGAGACAGTGTGAACTAATAGTAGGGATTAAATAAGATCGAATTTTTCTGGATGCACGTGTTATACGTAGAAAAAAATGTGTTATATAGCGTTAAAAATAAAAAAGAGCATTAAAGAATTAGATTGCTACGTGTATGTAAATACAGTTAATTTAAAATAAACCTTATAAACTTTCATTATTGGATAACATGAAAAGTTCGCCCTCAGTTATGTCTTCAGGCACATCGTCAAATTCTGTTTTATCTTCAACCCACGTACCACTTTTACTCCGATCTATAAATGAATAATCCCCTTCCATTCTCTCTAGATTGCTAGAGGTACTATATTTTTTTAAAATGACTTTTGACTTTTTTTTCATTCTATGCTTTTATTATCTTTTCATGCATTATTTCTAAACTTGCAAGACACATTTTGCCTCCTTTTGTAAATGTTTTTTTCACTTGTTAACACCTTTTCTTTCTCCATAGGATTTTCGTTTTAGAAGTATACCATTGTTCAAAAGCCAGACATGATACTTCTAATAAGCGACTTCAAGCGATAATAGCACTGAATACATAAATTTCAATTTTCTTCGTAAAAAGGGGGGTAGTCCGTTATACGGAGGGCACACCCCAAAGTGAAAGAAACACAGTTTGAAAGCATAAATGCGCGTTATAAGCCGGTATCCATAATAAGCAAGAAGAAACGGACATGTAGCGGTGTGTTTACTCTTCTTTTAGCCTTCCATTTTGCAAGGATTTATTTTATTTTTAGATTCTATTTCTTTCAGCAAGCTGAATTTACTGAACCGCTAATAAGTTATGGATTTGAATGAACTGCATCTTATAGTTTTTCTGAAAAAAAGCTCACTCTAAGGGAGTTGAGAAGGGAGATAAGGAGAAAGATTAAATGAAAGATTATTTTAATGGAGTTTTGAAATTTTTGTTTGAGAAAGATGTTGCAATTAATCGGCAGGATTACAGAGATAACTGTGTGTTTCCAACTCGCATCTTATTCTTATTAAACACCTTTTACTTTAAGTTGAAATTACACTTGGGCGAAATAAAAGAAATTTGTGGAGTCATCTCTCTAAAACTTTGCTGTAGTTTCATAGCTAGAGTTTTGAGCAAAAAATAAATACGTAAAATATTCAGCTTTATTGCAAGATCTCTTTTCTTTCGATTTTCTTATTGATGCGAACACAAAAGTATTATTTTCATTTAAGTATAATAGAAAGTAATATACTATTTTACTTAAATACTTACATACCTGCTTAAAATAAATTCCTGTGAAATAAATTTTGAAATTTACATTTTAAAAAAATAATCTCTGTCAAGAAGTAATTACCGTATTTATTCGAATTTAAACAGCTATCGATTCTAAACTGCACCCCGAATTCTCAAAATCTGTTCGTAAAAACAAAAAAAAAATAGTGTAGAATAATTTACTATTATTATTATTGATATCCGATATTATTTACTAAATTTAAAAAATTAAGATGTGAACAAATAAGTGAATTAACTTACTTTTCCAGTATTAAAGAGTTTAGTATATATACAGAAATCCCCCTCCCTCCTCCCATTCAAAAAATTTGTCTGCCTTTAATTCTAAACCACACCAGAATTTCAGTAAAATCAGCATTGGTAAAAAAAAGTATGTCTTCGATTCGAATAAATACGGTATATGTTTTTCAGTGATATATCATAATGCTATATTATGATAGCAAGGAATAATACAGAAATAGATTAGTAACATTTCATAAAAATAAAGATATTACTATTTATGGAAACAAAGAATAATATCATGTTTAGTAATGTTGGAATGTTTTCATTATTTAAACACAAGAATCATTAGTCTAAATAAAAAAGTGTATTTAATTGTGAGTTATTTTTTAATTTAATATGTTTCTTCTTGATGGCATTGAATTTGAATCCCGTTAGGTACTAAAGACCGTCATGTAGAGGTGCTGTGAAGCAGGTTAAATTTGCTTAAGATTGAACTGTTTCTACATGCTGTAGAAAGGGAACGGCGACCTTTTAGCTTTAGCATGTCAAACCAATCTACTAATATGATTCAGCATGCCACACAGCAAAACATTTTTGAAACAATTTGATTCTCGCAATAATGCCTTAATGCATGCAAGGTTAAAGAATAGAAATCAATAATATATACAGTTTTTTATTAGTTATTAATTTTGCATCATTTAAATATATTTCTTATCATAAAAATAAACAAAATAAAATATAACTATTTCTTAACAAAATTTTTTAAAAAAAACTAAATTGTACATAGTGTATGCATTTTTAAACATATTTATTAAAATAAGAAATATACAATGAAAAAAATAAGTATTTCCCATCATTATAGTTAAACTAAATACAAATGAAAATTTCAATGCAAACCTAGTGTTTGCACCGCTCTGTAAGCAAAATCAGGAGTATAATGTGTGACTTTCAATTGGACATGATTTTGAGCATTCAGCTTTGAAACAATTTTTTTGCGGACTCGAAATATGTTTCATATGGAGAAAGATTTTTCACTTAGAGATATAGAGCCAAAATCGGAAAGCAGAGTACATGCAATACTATCTCTTTAAACAATTAAATCTCTCCAGCAATTACAAAATTGCTGTAAATTTATCTGTAGAGTTACCTTTCAGATTTTTTCGCAATTCTGTAAATGTCCATAATTTTGAAGATGTTTGTCAAACAAGGTCCATTACAAATTTATATACTTCCATCCAGGGGTGTAGCTACCACCGTATCAGCCGTATCAATGATACAAGGCTCCTAAATTTCAGGGGCCCCAACATGCACAACTTCAAATCCACTAACAGGCTCTCATATCCAAAAAGGGGCCCCGAAAGAATTTTGATATGGCGCCCACTCAAAACTAGCTACGCCAGTGCTTCCATCCACTCAAAAGTTGACGAATTTATAGAGTTGTGTAGAGTGCCATTGAGAATTGTACCACGTTCCACAAGTGGCTCGCGAGCCTTAGGTTGTCAACCCCTGATGCAAAAGTTTCGTGAATGTGGAGTCAGCTTAGAGTGTGGTATTCATCACTTTCATCAAAATTACTGAGGTTGGTTGCTAAAACCTTTGTGTTAATGAATGAGTGAATGAGATTTGGATTTAATGGCGTTTTAGCTTCTTTCGGCTAAACTGCTCAGTTGTTAAAATAGAAAAACAATGTTAAAATTTGTTCCAAAAATTTAAATTTTGTGTTCCAGAGTGTGACACGAGTAATGAATCAATCTATCATGATGACCATAAAAAGCAGAAAACAAAACAAAATTTCCCGTACAGAAATAAAATTAATCTCAAACCTTGATAAATTTTGAAATTAAATTTTCAATTAGAAATAAAAATAAATAGAAAATACCGTGTAACACAAAATTTATAAAGAAAACTGCATGTAATCAACATAAAAGGAAGACCTAGATTGAATAAAAAGTATATCCTTTCTCTCTCTCTCTATTTATTTATACATGTATATATATATATATATATATATATATATATATATATATATATATATATATATATATATATATATATATATTTAAATTTATTTCATTAAAGTAACTACATTTTTATCCAGATAAAACTGAGACCGTAACAAACCCGAATCAATTAATGAATTACTTTTTTTTGGTAAGAATACCATATCGCACATTAATTAAAAAAAGCTAATTTTAAAAAATTAATGAATTAAAAACAGACTAAAATTCATTGTTCAATTCCCATTATTTTTAGTTCATTTTCTCTCTCTCTCTTCTCTCACGCTCTCTCTCTATACATACATTCTATTCATCCATTCAAGTTCAAATACATTTTTTAAACTTGTAATGGATGCCACTTCATTTTATTACAGTTTTTTTCAAATATCCATCAATTAATTAAATTAAATATAAATAAATAATAACAAAAACATATACAGAAAAGAAAACAAAATACATAGAAAAGAAAAGCGTTCGTTGTGTCCATGTTGCACAAAAGACAGCGCGTTAGACTTCTAATCCAGAGGTCGTGCGTTCGAATCCCACATGGGATGGCCTAAGTTTTGAGAATGTGAGAATTATTTTTTTAATATAATAGTGTATTATAATAATTAAATTTAATTAATGTATAAATTGTAACAAAAAAACAAAAAAAATAGTCTAACACCCTATATAGAAAGGAAATAGAAAAATTGCAAGGAAAATCGCTTTCAGGTTTGTCAATACTGTAATTCTGTCATATGTATATACATATATGTATTAATTGTAACTATTTAATAAAAAGTAACTAAAATAAAATTTTTCTTTGTTGACTATATAGCAATTGACTTATTTTTTTAATATCATTTATTTATTTGAAAATACGAGTAGCTACAAAAATTTTATGTACTTGAGTATATTTAAGTAAATTTGAAACTTCTAACACACGGAATTCTTTAAATGAGTAATACTTTAGCTTTATAGACTCGTTTTAAAATAAATTTTAGTTTACTATCTACTATAATTTTTGAAACTATTCCATAATGAAGTTAAACAACCTTCGGCATTTAGAAAAGTATTTTTTTGTACTTTACAAATAAAAAGAAATACTCGCAAGAGAAGAAACTAAATATTTATTAGCTGGACTCTAAATAGCAAAAATAGAATTATTTCCAACAAATGCGTTACTTTGAATTATTTGAAGTTTTAAATCTTTACAACTTGTAAACACACACTTAAGAGAAACATTTTACTAATGCCTGTTCTCTTTACAACACCGAAAGAAGATAAAGAAAAAGCATTGCCAATTATTTAATTTGAAATAAAATCTAAAATAGAAGATACCGTGCTAATTTGAATTTAGTGTGTTACTTTTTATTCATAATTTGCTTGTACAGGCAAAACCAGTAACAAAAAGTAGATTTTTTTTAAAACTTTTTTTAAAGAAATGTGTGGCAAATAACTTATTTAAATGCAATAGAAATAATCCATGAATAATTTTAAATGCAAATTAAGACAGAATGTGACTTATATTATATTTTATCATTTAACAAATCTAAAAAGGAAAAAGTGTTTTTTTTAAGATTATTTTAAACTTTGTATGATATGCTTTATGTTTTTCTTTCGGTATGCTGAAATGATATTCTGTTATTCTAATAAATTATGAAAACTGATAAAAGAGATAAATTATTCTATATATTATTAAGTATAAATAAATCAAACATATTTTGAATATACCCCTGCATACTGTCTTGACTTAACTCAGTGGTGCAACAGCTCATGAGGGACAAGACTTACTGTGCCCATTTCAGTATACTTCACCTTAAGCCCTAAGGTGTTCCAGTCAGGTGGTCAATCCGATGCGAAACCCCCAGTGTTCAGTTCTCAAGCAAACTTGGCATTTATTTACCGACCCAGAGATGAGGCCGTGGGTAGCCTGTGGTTAGAGCATCGGACTCCAGACCGGAAGGCCGATGCCCGATGCCACAAAATACCCTCCGAATGCACACGGAGTACGTGCTCGTTAAATCAGTGAGTCCGAAAGTCTTGTGGGCTGAATCACGAGTGCAGGGGACTGGAGAATATTTTTCCTGCCATTTAGTTCCATGGCTAAATTGGGGAGGTGGAGATAGGTGGTGTCGCCATCTATCGTCCCTTGGGAGAATTTTTCCGAGCTAAATCGTACTGTCACATGAATGGTGCTCAAGGCCTAGGCCAACGATAAGCGTACTTCTAGCCCCTTGCCACGATGAATTTCTTGGGCCTCGTTCTGACTACGCCAGAAAGGTGGCATTAGCCACAACAAAAACTGAAGAGATGAATGACTGTGTCGACTTTGTCCAGTCCGGAGTTTGTGCCTCGGATCTGTGGTGTGAAAGCCCGATGCAGTACCACTCAGCCACTGGGCTTCGCATTCTGTCTTACTTCTGTCTTATGTTCCTGCATTATGTCAAGGATATGCTTGTATATCCCTGTCTATATGCGTATATCTTGCATATATTGTAATGTACACGTGATGGGCTATGAATCACAATATAAAAATTTCAATACACATTCGAATACAAAATTTGAAACCAAAACTGCCATTGTAAACTCCTCTTTATATTTACTGGGATTTTTTTTTTAAAATTCAAGAGTGAAAAAAGGAATACCTTGTTACTTCAAAGCCAAGTCTTTCTACTCGATATAAAATAATGTTTTGAATTCCAATATATTTGTCTTTGAAAATTAACAAGAAATAAAAAACTTTGATATTATAATTTGATTTTTGAAGTTTGAAATTTGCTTTATTTAGAATAAAGAAAGAGCCAATAAATGAAATACACTTATTTTACTTGAAAAAAAAATGAAAAATATGGAGTTTCTACCATTTGTCTTTTTTCCAATTGCAATTGAGTCGATATAGTCTTCTTCTATACCCCATATGGCCACAAAAAAGCAATGATCATAGCCACGAACTCATGCAGGCGTTGTGGAACCGCAGGTTTGAGTCCTAATGCCGCTGAAGACTCGTGTTGTAGAAGGGTTGGTATACATTTAAAAGGCCTTATCACATACGCATATTTGGAACAACCGTTTTGAGAATTTTTTCAAGAAGCTGTGAAGGAAAAAGGCTGCCATAAACAAGACGATACCCTCTGACGTCAGCCGCACCCTGTTTTCATATTGAAAAATACTCGCCCCTTTTTCTATTTTGGAAAATTAACATCCAATATTATTTCTTTTATTCCTTTTGCACTTTTTGTTGACGGTTGTAAAAATAAATGGAACACCAATCTGTTTAAATGTTCTGGTGTCATTAAAATATTACACACCATTAAAATATTTTACGACTGTTCTGGTGCATTTGATGAAGCCGAGGCTGCCATCTTTTTTATGACGTATGAAACCTAAGAGCCCCATTGGCAGGAATTTCAAGCAATTCTTTCAGCTCACTGGGAAAAAGCTGTTTGTAGCCGTCGCTATGACAACTAGGTAGAAAATGCTCAGAATATTTGCTTTCAAGAAAAATTGCTCCAAATAGGTAACGTGTGGCAAGGCCTTAAGTCTTTGAAATTCCAGATGGCTATTGGTAGTGAAAAACCTATCCTGAATCTGTCTACAAGCAATATACTTTCAAAATTTAAACAACATGCCAATGTGAAGAATTTGACCCTCGACAGATTCAGCACGAATCCCCGCTCTACAATGTCAGTTTTTAGAGGGCACTAGGCATTAAACGCTCGACTAAACAGAAACAACTTTGACACGGGTACTGCCGCTGAAAATCCGTCTTGTAGAAGAGACAAATGCACGTTAAATCTCTCGACGTTCAAATGTCCTTCTATTAGTGCAGCGTGGAATTTAGGAGAGAGGTGCCAGTTCTCTCAGGTATCATCCTCGCCATTTGATGGTGGTTCAAACTTACGAGGTCCGTTGCCAATAGTTCTCTTACTGCTTTATAATTCGACGTTAATATAATTCTCACTATCACTTATTTGATATGAGCACACAGGTATGCTTATTGATCTACTACAGGTGATGGAGGTAAATTAGTGGTCAATGCTGTGAACTCGTGACCTGTGTTGACGAATCCGAGCTCGAACTCTGATGGTACTGAAAGATCATGGTGTTTAGGATGCCCCTTAAATATGTCTTCGCTCAAAAACATCACATTGACGTTATGTTACAAGAGGGATGGGTGGATTCAGGTGTCGTTCTCGTCACTTGAACACAGTTAAAAACTGAGAAGTCCATCCCAAAGAGCTCTATTTAGAGAATGATGATAATTGGCAGTAATGGAATTATTGATTGTGGCTGTTTTTCGATGAAGTGTTACTTGGCTGATAATACGCACTGTTCTTTACATGGTCAGACTTCTTTATTGTCGGTAATTGGGTAATATTGCTTGAAATTATGTATTATTGGCATTTGCCATTTACCTAACAATTTCCGAAATGGAATGTTCTACGCGTATAGCTTCAACCAGTATTCTGCATTTTGAGTTCATCAATATGTCGACACACCTGAATCGGCACCTGATCTAACACTTTCACAATGTACCAAAATGAGAACCACGGATCTCGACAGTTTTAACGTCCATCAGCCTGTCTAAGCGGCAGATCTTCAATCTCATCCGGTGACTAATCCATAATACGGTAATGCAGATCATGATTTCACTATTGTGACTACTCGACTACCACGACTACATGAATCTTTGAGGAACTTTACTAATACAGTAGAGTCCAGAAAACTTCACACTCGATATCATGGCAATCCAGATAACCCTTGCAAGTCGGGAAATACCCACAATGAGCAATACATTATGTCCGATGCAGAAATTGTTGCTATGTCACAATTAATAAAAACAATACCTGGAAATACTGATGACGTTTAGGTTGAGGACACCTAAATGCTGAAGAAACCATCCTTCAGTATTACTAACAAGGTGCGTCAGTAATGGACTTCCTGTACCTTCATCTTTATAAAGAAATTGCAAAACGTAGAATGCAGTACGGAAGACAACAGAACATCATGTGTTTCGGTTATTTTATATATACTTTTTCATTACAGACCTCATGAAATATTTTTCTAAGATGTGCCTGATCAGGTAAATTACTGCTGCTATGTATTCATTAATTGTCGTGTAGTAAATGCTCTATGCCTTCATAAAGTACGTATTTTCATTGCTTAAATGTATTTGGGCAGAATTTATTTTATGTTATATTCTCAAGCAAACAATACATGAAATTTCAATACAATATATTCTGAGGAAACCCTCCTCTCTCTCTCTCTCTACTTTTGACTTTTTTTAATCCCAGTATCAATAACCCGGCATTTTCACAAACTCGGTCATTCATCGGTCCCCGTTCACCGAGTTTTTGATACTCCACTGTAGTATGTATAATAATCAAATGCATGTAGAAATTTACTTCGTTTAAAGAAATATAAAGACTTTCTTCACATCTTTAACTTTATAAATGCCCTGTTTGTGTGTAAAATAGAAACATAAATTAATTCTTTCATTTTAACGTACAATTCCTCTCTTAAGAGTTTATTAATCGTTATATATTAACCCAACTGCCAAACTCTATAAAAATAAATACATTTTAAACCTTTATTTAAAAGAAAAGTGCCTTTGACATAATTTTCCAGAAAAAGAAGCCCCACTTTAAATTCAAAAACACTGTTTCGATGAAAGCTGCAATATACGGAATTTGATTTACGGATACTTACGCTCACCTGAAAGTGACGTGTTTTAGTTATTTTCTAAAATATTACTGAGATATATTAAAAGCAATATTTTAAGTGCAGCACTTATCTTACTACTTCGAGAAAAACTGCGATTTATAAAAGTAGCTTGGTTTATTATTATGATTTTCTTGAAAGAAAAACTGTAAATCTTTCATTCAAATATTGTTCTGCCCACAGGCAATGTTATGATATTATCGCGCTTTTAGTAAATATACAGTTTAATTTTTTCAGTGTTTGTATTGAACTTTTCTAAGCATATAAAAAACATTTTTTTAAAGAAATTTTCTAATTTAAACATTAATTAATGTTACGAAAGTAGGCTACAAGATAAATTTAATAATACTAGAAGAAACTACTTTAATTTACACAATACTTGCTTTAAATAATGTTAACCTATCAAAAGATAGCTTAATAAATGTATCTATTATATCATATACTTTAAAAGTATTTACTATTTATTTCATAAAAAAAAACATGTCCGTTAAATTAAAATTTTTATCTTTAATAGGAACACGTATAAGTTTTTTAATTGAATTATTTTTACCAATATATAAATAAAGTATTTTTACTTCACAGAAAAAACAAATATCACACTTTTATAGCTCAAACTTATATGAAGATAAATTGTCTGCTTTTTTATGATTAATTTTCTTTCTTTCCTCTTACTTTTTAAAATTATTTATCATTTTTCTTCTCACATATGTTAAAAAAATTTTTACTATAAAATAAGTCAAATGAATTATGTTATGAATAAGAATCGATTTATAATTAGAATCTAGGAATATAATTAGAATCAATCATCTGAATTAGATAGCGAACGTATTTCGACTTACTGCAATTTTTCTTCCATGCTGGACACCCTAAACATTTCCGATAGAAGCTTGAGGAAAATATGAGTCATAGAGACAACCACACAAAGAACTTTTCCGGTCTATATTTTACAAAAAAACACACACGCACACCATTACATGTAGGAAAACATTGCACAACACAATCACACAAAAAAAACAGAAAAAAACAACGATGATTCCATCATACATGAATACGAATAGAATCCCATTTTCCCGCCAATCACAAAAACTTCTAGAATGAAGAAAAGTTCCGTTCGTGCCACCATCTCTGGACGGCGAAATGAGTCAACTCTGTTCTTAACAAATATATTTCAATTATTAATTCTAAAATTATAATTGTAAGCATTCTGGAAATGCAAGAATGAATAAATACCGTTTCATTCAAATTATTTTAATAGACATTTGGGTATTTACAAGGTGCGGAAATTTGCATTTGCTTACAATATGCATATTTAAATTGTTTTTGAAAATTTCGCATTATATTATATTAATTAAAAAAATGAATCAATAAATTTTTTTTAAAATGTATACGTACGACATTACTTTTCATTAAATAAAATCCACAACTTTCCATTCCACTTTTCTGAAACTATAGGCTTTTTACTTTTATTCAATTCCTGCTACTAGCCTCACACACTCTCTATATTTATTTATTCATCTTGGTGGAATTTTCAATCGTTAATAAAATACATTTTAAAGCGCTCAATTGAGCTGAAATTTTGTATACATGAATATTTTGGATGACAATACAGTAAATTAATTATAATTAATAAAAATTAATTGATTAAAACTAATTATTTAAAGAATTACAAATACTGTCTCGTTGGCATAATTTTTGGCGACTTAGCGACCCTTTTGGCGACTTGAGTCAAAACTTTAAAAGATTTTTTTTTTCTCACGTTTGAAAGCTTTCAGTTGAACTTAAATTTTATATACATGATTGTTTTGAATAACAATACGGTACTTTAATGAGAGTTAGTAAAATCAGTTACCACTTAATTTGTGATTATGCCATATGTATATACATATGTATATATTAATTGCAACTATTTAATAAAAAGTATCTAAAATAAAATTTTTCTCTTTTGATCTAAGTAGGAATTGACTTAATGTTTTTTATATTACTTTTTTTGTCATATACCTCTGTTACAAAATATTGTTTCGAGGTGCAAACATAAAAATACAGAAACAGAGAAAACAACAGATTTCATTTTCTACAACAGAGAAAAAGAAATGGCTTTGAAAATAAATACTCATTTTCTTTGATGTCTGCTAAAATATTCCGTTTTTCTTTCTTTTCTTTTTTTTTTTGATTATTTCTAATCTTATTTGAAACGAAACGGGGAAATATATGGTTAAGTATCACGCCTGTTTTAAGAGAAAACACATTATTTTATACATCAGAGCCAAATCATTGCTGTTTTATTTTTGTGGTGTCTAAAACTCAGTCTTCAAGAAATATTTTCAAACAATCTATATTTCAAAATGTTAACCATTAAAGTCCTCGGTAGGTTTAACGCACACGGCACTCTACACGGCAGGTCTCCAGTGGCCACTTCAATCCCGCAACCACGACCACTTAATTTTCCGAGAAAATATAAATTAAGTTGTAATTATTTATTTAAATACTGCATTTACTCGAATCTAACCCGCATTTCTAATTCTCTTTTCGAGAAAAAAATATTAAAAAAATATGTAAAACGTTCATCAATGTCCGATACTTAAAAAAATTAAATAAAAAATTATTTCAGAAATAATAATGATCTAATAATTTATTTATTTTACCAGTATTAAAAACTTTCAACTACATAAATGAATCTGTAGCTACTCTAACTACCAGTATCATATTTCAAAAATGTTCACTCTTAATGTCACTGCTGACTTCGGAATTGGTGTTGGCATCGCCATTTTCCCACACGGCGTCATCTTCCATGCCACTCAATGCATTTGTTATGCAACATTTTTTTTTTTAAAAAAAAGAATTAATTTTTGAAGAATGTGTAAAATAATTATTGAAGGCTGCTGAACAGGTACACGCAAAATTTATATCAATTTGTTTAAGCCATCGACGTATATTTGTTTCTTTCGTGTCAAATTTTCTGTGGTCTCTGCTCAATTTCTGTTTTTTTTCTGCAATAAAATAACCTCGTTTTTCATGTTTGCGTCATTGTAAACTCGTCTTGATATTATTCCCGATATCTTTAATGCTTATGGGGTTAAAAGAAAGTGGCGTACAAGAAAATTTCTTAAATATGAACAGAGAACGATATTTAGGATAGACTGGAAATAAGTTGCATAATGGGATAAGTCATCGATACAAGTGGAAAGAATGGATGTTTACATTTTTCTTTTAGAAACGAGTGGAAGTTCAATTTTCTCAACGCAACTAATGTTTTGCTTTTGATTCGAAGCCGCACCCGATTTTCAGGAACATTAACACTGGAAAAAGTACTGTGGCATAGATTAAAGTAAATACGGTAAATAAATAAACAAGCTGGTGTCTTTCTGAAAGGTACATATGTGTAAAAACAAGAGCTACCTTGTGTAATAAACGTGCCATCGTGTTTATGGGTGTTTGGGGGTTAGAAGAAAGATCAGCCATAATCAGAACAAATCTAATTTATAATTCTTTCACATAAATTTAGCAACCCAGGGTAGGAAATGCACACTTCTATTAAGTATTGTAGCAATTACACGGTTGAAAGGATACTTAATAATTGATAATAATTCAATTAACTTACTCTTAGAACGCTTTGGTTATCTACTATCTAAGTTACCGTAATTCCGTTCTCAGCTACTCGACCTCTGGTCGTTAATATTCATTTCCCACTTATTAACTCAATCATCAAATAGCGATCTTTAATTATTAAGCAGTTAATCGTCGAGCAGCTCTCGACTATCTCTCAACTACTTTCCACTAACCACTAACTTTGCGTACCTAAAAGTAAATGCTTAAATATAACCCTTCTTTTACATAAACTGTGTTTTCTTCTTCGGGAAAAAGTTTCCAATAAAACAACATTTAAAAGTAATGCATCTTCCCCAAGAGGATTAGTAAAGGCCCATGGATATATTTATAGACCCGTTACAACCTGATTTACTCTTCAATTCTTATGTGTATTCATAATATAAGTTTTGAACCGTTCATACTTTTATATTTATTTTTGTATATTATTTTTTACATTGCTTCCGAATTCTTTTAAGTAACTTGATTTCCTCTCATTATAAAATGATTTCAGCTCTTGAAGGAGCTGCATAATAATATGATTATCTAAATAGTTTGCATAGAAATATAAACATTTAATGTTAACGCAAACAACTAGAATTTTGGAAGTTATATTTCTTTAATATCTTTCCAATAAAGGAAAAGTAAATGTATTCGAAAAATGACCTGGAATCCTTATTATTCATCTAATCTCAATTCCTTTTATATGAAAACATTCTGAAATATTCTTCTCTTACTTCAGTCGTTTGCATGTTCTACCTAAACGGTTACTTGCGTTTCAACAGATCATTAACTCTACCCGAAAAATCTTTCGGGTTTTTATTACTAACCTTTATACGAAAGGAAATTTTCTTTCAGTCATTATTCATTCGAAAAAGCAAGGCGGGTGTTTAACTTTTTATGGAAACTAATTTTTGAATTCGAAGAGAAAAGATTTTGTGCAATGTATCTGGCATTTATTTAAAGGCTGTTGGATTTATCGATAACTTTACCGCACCTGCACGAGATAGATTTCTTTTAATTTAGATTTCAGATGTATTTTAAACGTTTGCTTGTGTATGAGATGCATTAAGGTATGTTTGAGATGTGTGTATTGAAGGAAATGAAAGGCAAAAAATAAAGATTTTGCGTGAAAGAAAATTATAGCTGTAAAAATTGACGAGTTTTCTCTCTTTTCTTGTATTATTTTTTTAAAATAAGTGTTGTTTTAACTGTGCAAGAATAATTTCCTTTTTACTTACTCAGAATAAAATAATTGCTCACTGAATGGAATTATTTAAATTGACAAATTTGTTCTTCATTTTTAAAAGTGTTTAGTATTAATTATATTTTGCTTTTAAAGAAGAAATATTCTTAATTAATATTAAAGAATAAAATAATTAATTAGTATTAAATAATAAAATAATTAATTAATATTAAATTAAAAAATATTAATTAATATTAAATTAAAAAATATTAATTAATTAATATGAATATTAATTAATATTAAAGAATAAAATAATTAATTAATATTAAATAAAAGAATATTAATTAATTAATATTAAAGAATAAATATTTGGCTTCTATTAAAGGGAACATTCTATAAAGTAATTTTGTAACTGTGTGTGTGTAAAGCATTGGCCCGTGAGGGTTACCCTACTCCTACGTTTTACTCGTGAAATAGAGGTGTGAGAGTGAATTAAGAACCATGTGTTGCCATAATCTTATGATCTATTTATTACGATCTTAACTTAAACAATATACAATAAGGATATTAATGTTTTAACTTAGCGGATCTGAAGTGAAGAAACACACACGTACTCCCAAATAAGCGCGACACTGATCACTATATCTAACTTTACTGCCTACTCCTAACCTCAGTAAATACACAGTTCCTGGTATTAATTTGAACAATCCTACATCTATATTCTAGGGAAGCAGTAACTCACTCGAATCCTAAATGATGATGTGGTTTATCTCGTGCGGAATGGTATCCACCTTGACTTGAACGCTCTGGCACGAACAGATTAACTCTTGAATGTCGGATAACTTCTCTTACTTTAGGTTTGACATTAGTAAACACAGACTAGCACAATCACTTCCTAAAGGTCACACTGCTTACGCAAATCTTCTGCTATTTAAAAGGTTCTTAATTTGCATAATCACGCTTCGCTTCTGGATTTGGTTGGAAAGAATTTGCCTTTTCGGCCCCAAAGAACCCAAGAGGAGTTTTTAATTGAAAACGCTATGAGCCCGTCACAACTGCTCGTGTCTTAATTGGAAGTTTCATGCAGCAGAATGCCCTCTAGCGACTACCTAGCTTCAGTACGAGCCAAGTGAGGCAGGTATGCATACTAACGTTCTCTGTGCCCACAATTTGTATTATATTTAGTGACCATGTGTAGCTTAGCTAAAAAATAAATAATTGTTATGCTCGTTATCTAGAGCCTTGAGATCTTATCGCAGGTGTGATACAATAATAGTAAATATGAAAGCGAGTTCGATAGTCAATCTCATAATTAGTCTAGGAGAGTCTAGGAGTGTCTCTTGAAATATGTAGGTTCTCCTTTTGGTGTACCTTTAAGGGAAGAATATATCACGCCTTCAAAGGAGACACGTGGTTCAGAATAATATCTCTTTGAGCATAGTTGGGTTTACCATTTGGCCGTTGGTCCTTGTCACCATCTCGTGTGGGGGACTTAGATACCGGAGAGTGACGTGGGAACTACGCTGGTCACTTCACTGTCTGCTGCCAAGGTTAATTCAAAGGTTGATCTTGCCCTTGAACTTGCCCTTGAGCGTCGGTATTGTCCTGTCTTGGGTACTGATCGTTGGGAAGCCATTATCCCTAACAGGAAGTCAGATCTTTGGTGGAGATCGCCGCTTAAACTTTCATTTCTATTACGAAAAATCTTAATTTTTTCAATAACATATTCTAGGTTAAATGACTAAAAATGCATCTATTTTGTAAATGTATTTGTATCAATATTATTTTTCTAAAAGGTGATTTTTAAGGTTCTAATCTGTAAAGTAAATTGTAACTATCTTTATGATTTTATGATAAAATAAGTAATTGATCTATTAATAGTTTTTCCCCAAAATATTTGTAAAATCACAAAAAGTTTTAGAACATGTAAAAAAAACATACTAAAAAGTTTTAGAACATGTAACGAAAGTGTACTTAGGTGTAACTAATAGAAGAATGTTTTTATTGCAGTATCTTTAATTAACATTTGCTATATTGTTGAATGATTATTAATTGTAGTTCTATATATAAAAAAAGTTTATTTTAAGTATCGAAATCCTTAGGAATTGTTTCGTTAAAAAAATTTATGAATTTTTAAAGTGGCAGCAATATTTATTTATTACAGATTTCATTAAGCTCAAAAAGAAAAGTACAAAACAAGAATTAAATACTTGTCAATATGTACTGTACAAAAATTTTTTTGATTATTCATTTATGTTAAGAAATGCGTTAGGAGTATTAAGCGGTTCAATTTATAATTTTTCAACGATGTACTTTTACTGTTTTTTGCATTATAGAGTACAGCTTATTTTAATTCTAAAATTTAGTGTTTCATTTACTTCCATTTTACTTAATTCATTTTGATAGGCATTTGTGCTTTACAATATTGACATGGGCTACAGAGGAATACTATTGATTTTTGTTGGTTCAGTTGTAGATTTTGTATTTATGTAGATTATTATGTTTTTGTAGATTTGATTATAATATTAACTTTAATGTGAAGGAAGTAAATAATAGGTTGCAGCTTTAAAAAAATGATTTTTCAAAGAATTGTGCATTACCCTTTAAAAAGAATGAATAATTTATAGAAGAGGAAATTTCTTATCTCGTTTTCGATATGATTTTCATGCGAAAATCGATATTGCAGTTTAGTATTGTTTAAAAATTTGAAAAAAAAAGGCTTGGAAAATACTTTGACTATCAAAGCATAGAATATTTTAGTTTTCATAAATGAAAATATTTTAACATTTCAGCTCTCCGCCTGGGTATCGTGGTTGGTTTTGTGCTAGCTTTGTACGCCTAAGGTTGTGGGTTCGACCTCGGCCAAATTCGGTAGATTTTCATGATGCAGAAAATCGAAAGCGTCCGTGTCGTATGATTGCATGGCAGGTCCAACATCCTTAAAGAGACTGTTTGGCTTGGGTGCTATCGGTAATATTAAAATTCCTGGTAAAGGTTCACAAGGTCAGAGCCCAGGTGTCTTCCTGTGGGAAGGAAACTGGGCATCAAAATCACTTGCGGCAATGGGTATACAAACTATATGGTGCCGCACAAAAAGTGATACCAGTTCCCGGAGAATGAACTAATTTTACAAATGATAAATACCAATCCGCAGCCCCGTAGGAGAAAAAAAACTCCAGCTGCATTTTTAACCGCGAATGAACTGAAAGCAATGATTTTAAACTTCGTTGCGGAAAATACTACAATTATTTTTTATCAATGATTGTAAATGCTCAAATGTGAAGGCATTGATGATGTGTATATATATGTATATATGTGCTTATATAAAAAATATATTACTTACCGCATTCCGTTTCTTTGTGATAAATTAATACAAAACACCTTCATACAATTACTTCATTTATAAATAGTTAGTTAGGCATTGATTTTATAACGTCATTTTCAGGTTATTAATATTTGTAAAAAATACTTAATTGTGTAAAAGTGCTGCTGTTTTTCTTTAAAAAAATCTGTAAATCATTTAAAAATAAGAACAAAATAATTGAAAGAAAAATTAAATATGATTTACTTATTTTCAATGTAAATGTTTTCACTTTTTTTTTTTTTTTTTTATGTGTGACATCTTTCCTCTCGGTTGCTGGATATATGTTGGGAGTGATTTCGTAAAAAGGGACGGGTGTCTGTAACAGGATGTGACGTAAGTGCGCGCTGCTTGATTTGACCAATGAGAGTGCGGGCTATGTTCTCGCATGGGGGTCCAATTCTAGTAGCCATCAAGCACTCGAGCACTCGACTCTAAATCCGTTAGTCACGATATTGGGGGACATAAGTGCGGCAGAATGCTTATTTGAAAATGGACAAACAGTGATTTCGGTGCTCGTATACATTTCTTCGAGTCAAACAGTTAAAAAAAATTAAAGATTTTCTGCATTTTGTACTTTCACCATATAACGAAGGTGGTTCTGCTCTTTTAAAAAAATTATCACTCGCTTCCCCTGATTTTGAGTGGTGATTTTAACTTTAACTTCAGTTTTGCCAAAAGCTGAGCCGCTCATAGCTTTTATGAATAAAGAACTCAAGCTCGAAATGAACACAAATTAGAATGTTTAGACTGTTAACAGTGGTACTGTTATTGACACTGTTTTTCAACGGGTTTTAAATACTTTGAAATCACAAGTATATGTGTCATTTTTTAATTATCTATTGTCTCCGCTCTTCCCCAAATTGAATAAGAATAATTATTTTTGATAAAATATCGCATTGTTTTAATCCTTTTGTTAATTAAATAGAATTTTCATTAACGATATATTTATTCGATAGAAAATTATTTTTCATATCATCCCCGATTCATAAGTTTTTCAGAAAAAAAATTAATATTGCGTATTTACCACGATAACATGTCAGATGTTACACATCATATGCGATTACTATAAGACTCGTTTTTCTTTTTTTATCAAGTTGTTTCTTATAGGGTGAAATCACCTATTATATTTGAACATGCTTAAGCATAAACTTTTGAGATTCAAGTGTGTGTGTGTGTTTTTTTTTAATAATAAAAAATAAATATCTCTAATATATATTTCAATTACGATAGCAGATTTTCAGCATTTGGTATGAATTCTGCAAGTGCTAGAGTATATAAGGCTAAGCAAAATCCAATTACTCTAATTTCAAGAAGAATTCCGCTGGCAGCATTCTAATAATAAAATTATTTAATTTTTCGTAGTTTCCTGTATAGAAACAGGCAACACTTTCCCATAATTACATTTGAAGCTCAAATGATTTTCATCTCACAAATATAATAAAATGTTTTATTGCCAGAGTAATAATGCAGATTATTCGAAATGGAATGCTTCAGTAAATTCTTTCTTCCTTCCAAAAAGAAACAAACAAAAAATAACTCTTAATGAAATAAGGAAATAGAAAATGATAATCTTGACGAATCATACATAGACTATCTTGGCTAAAAATATTAAATCATTTATTTATCTGTATGTTTTTAGATAAATGAAATATATATATATATATATATATATATATATATATATATATATATATATATATGTATATATATATATATGTATGTATATATATATCTATATATATATGTATGTATATGTATATATATATATGAAAGAAATATGTATTATATATCAAAAACAAGAAATAATAGATAATGAACATAACAAGAAATAGTGTAATAAAACTATAAAAGCTGAACATGAAGAAAAAAATTATAGAGAAATAAAAAAAAGAAACTACAAAAAAGAAGAATATATATATATATATATATATACTGCTCACAACAATTGAAGGATATTGTAAGTTTTATATAAAATAAAGATATAAGCGAATTTTTTTTTTTTTTTTTGCCGAAAACGGAAGAAGAGAATCACAAATGCATATTTTCTGATTTTCAAACTGTGGAGTATGCTAATTTTGAATTCGACGTCAAAGAAGTCGCTTCAGCTGCAGCGAATGAGAAATTTGACTTTCAACTGAAATGAAGACAAGTATGATCGGCATTCAGTGCCTGCTTTGTTTCGCTGAGTACGATGTCTCAGCGAAGTCATTTAACCGATTCAGAAGCTTGGAGAGTTGTTGGTCGGTTAGAAAGGAGCCAAACTCAAGCCGAATTAGCGCAAGCCATTGGAGTGTCACAAAGTGTGATTTCCAGGATCTGGAACCGTTTTTTGGAGACTGGAAGTGCAGGCCGAAGACCAGGACAAGGTTGTAGACGGGCAACAACGCCTAATGAAGATCGTTATTTAGTGTTAACGGCTCGGAGACACCGAAATATGAACGCTACTCTTCTCCAACAACACCTTCGCTCGGCTACTGGCTCCAGGGTTTCAACTCAGACTGCCCGAAACCGGCTCCATGGTGTAGGTCTGTATGCTCACCGACCGATGGTATGTGTTAGACTAACGTCAAGACATCGTCGCGACCACAGGGAGTGGGCAACAGAGCATGTGAACTGGGGGAGAAATGAATGGAGCAATGTTCTTTTTTCTGACGAGTCCCGTTTTTCTGTTCAACCGGATAATAGGCGCATTTTCATCTGGAGGGACCGTGGCAGTAGGAATAATCCTGCGTTCGTGCACGAAAGTGTCAGATTTGGCGGTTGGGGAGTGTTAGTGTATGGTGGCATCTCCATTGAAGGGCGCACAGACCTCTACATCATTCGAGATGGACCTCTGACTGCTCGCCGATATAGGGATGAGATCCTCAGACCTATTGTAGTCCCTTACGCTGCAGCAATCGGAGATGACTTCATTTTAATGGACGATAACTGCAGACCACATCGTACTAACCTGGTGGATGATTTCCTTTTCGAGGAAGGAATCGTACGAATGGAATGGCCAGCGTGTTCTCCAGACATGAATCCAATAGAGCACATTTGGGACGCTCTAGGAAGACGAGTTGCTGGCCGCCCACCATTCATATACAATATCTCCAAGAAATGGAAATAGCTCTTCTGGAAGAGTGGGACAGAATACCCCAACTCGTGATTAATAGCCTCATTGACTCCATGCCTCAAAAGTGCTCAACGTTGCTGGCCGTCCGTGGAAACCCTACCCCCTACTGAAAATGATTTCCTTTGAAGAAAACACCTTTTCTTATTCGTTTTTCTCATATGCACAAATTGTGTTTTTTTTCCCTTTTGTACACAAATGCGCATTAAAATGCATTTTTCTGCCAAACATGTGTAATTTATTCTCATATAACCTACTACGTCTGTCGACCATGTATCAATCAGCTAAAAAGTTTCCCAGCCACAAGATCCACCTAAAACCTCAATATCCTTTAATTATTTTGAGCAGCGTATATACATATATATATATATCCGTGGACACTTAAGTATATCGTAAAATAATTAAATAAAAAAGTTATCTCTTGTAAATTTCTTTATAAAATATGCACATTAAAAAGATATAAGGAAACTATTTTTCTATTGGTTTATTATTCATTTAAGTATATTTTCCATGAATATGCTCAACTATAAACTAGACTAAATTCAACAACATGTTCAAATAAATTTGTGTATTGTAACTTTGAAAATTAATTTATACTTAACAATTTTTCTCTAAGTTCTACAAAGAAAGTATCGGGATTAAGTTTAAATATATGAAGCCTAACCATATTGTTTGCCTTATGGAAGCGTTTTTCAAACTGTGGGGCGCACCACCCCTGGAGGAGAAATAACGTTACGAGGGTGGCGCAAGCCCATTGAAAAGTCAGAAACAAGAGATTATTTTTTTAAAAGAATATATATTAATTTACTGATAGTAAACAAACAAAATGTGCATCCGGACTGCAAAGTATGTACTGCGCAAAGTTTTTTTAATTATTTTCATGATACAGAGTTAAAAGCGAGTTTAATAATCAGTGATCTCATGTGCTCGTCATATATAAAGTTACATTTAAAAAATATTACTTATTTTGATAATTTCTACAGTTTGTAATTAATCCCTTAACTCCGATTAAAAGTTATGCAATTCACTTCCCAATTCCATTGTTTTCTACGCAAGCGTGCGTATTTGTGGTATGGGGGGAGAAAAGGAATAAATAAGCAAATCCTTTGAAATAAGTAAATCCTTCGCAAACACTGTCAAAATACTTTTGTTGAATTCCAAAGCCTTAAAAATAATTTTATGTATAGCAGTTTACAGAAAAAAACGTACTTCGGAAAGAACGTATATATACACCAGGGCTAATTAACGCTTTGGCTAAACGAGACGCTTATATACGCCAGTGGCACTTAAAACGTTTAAATAATGTAGCTTTAGCGTCGAAGTATAGTACACTGAAGAGCCAAGAAAACTGGTACACCTGCCTAATATGTATATAATATCTATATGTATATGATATATAATATCTTGTACGTCCCCCACGAATACGCAGAAGTGCCGCAACATGACGGGGCATGGATTCGATTCCTGTCTGAAGTAGTGCTGGAGGTAACTGACACCCTGAATCGTGCAGGGCTGTCCATAAATCAGTAGGAATAAAAAGGGGTGGAGATTTCTTCTGAACAGCACTTTGCAAGGCATTTGAAATATGTTCAGTAATTTTCATGTCTGGGGATTTTAGTGGCCAGCGGAAGTGTCTAAATTCAGATGAGTGCTCCTGGAGTTACTATGTAGCAATTCTGGACATGTGGATTGTCACATTGTCCTGCTGAAATTCCCCCAAGTCCATTGGAAAGGAAATGAGCATGAAGGACTGCAGTTGATCAGACAGGATGCTTACGTACCTGTCATTTGTCAGAGTCGCATCTAGACATATCAGGGGTCCCATATCACGCCAACTGCATACGCCCTATACCATCACAGAGCCTCCACCAGCTTGCACAATCGCTTGTTGACATGTAGGGTCCATAGATTTTACCTCGGAGATGCTATGCCACATTTCTCGTGTGCCGGCTATAAAACCACGTTCAAACTCGCTTAAATCCTGATAACCTGCCTTTGTTGCAGTAGTAACCTATCTAACAGCTGTGACAGACACTCGTTGTTTTACATAGGCTTTGCCGACTACAGCGCCGTACTCTGATTAGTCCCTTGTCTCTTTATTTGCATACGCATGCCTGTACCAGTTTTTATGGCTCTTCTGTGTACGAATTCAACAGCTTTTAATGTGACCGTTTTGGTTCAGTGGTCATCGTTATGAATTTGTAGCCAGCGCGTTATGTGGGTTCGAGTTCTAGTGCCATTAAAAATCCATCCTGTAGAGGATTTGATACTCGTTAACCGTGTTGGGGTGCAAAGTACTCTTGTTGTAGTGGTGTTTAGCTTAGCAGAGTGGGGTTCCAGCTTAGGTGTCGTCCTCCTTACTTGACCACGATTCGAAATTACGAGGTACATCACTAGTAAGCCTCGTGTTACTTTAACGTGCAACGTTGTTAAACACCCACTTATTGACCCATGCATACTGATCAACATTTCCCCCTCTCATTGCCAAGATATCTTTAAGTAGAAATATTTGTTTACATAAGTCGCGATTACTTTAAAAAGTGAAGTTTTCAATTCAAAGTCCCAGTGTTTTATCGAAGAAAAAGAATGTCTGAGAACCCACTACAAAATCAAATAATTGTTTAGCAATCTTTTCTAGAATTCAACTCTCTCAATTTTGCTCTGAGGTAATTTATGAAAAATTGATTTAAAACACAAGAGGTGTATCTGTTAATAATAAAAGTAGTGTTTCTGATTGGTTCCATATCTCTTTATTTGCATACGCATGCCTGTACCAGTTTTTTTGGCTCTTCAGTGTATTATTGAATTCAATACATTGTTGTTGTATGGAGAGGGGCATGATGAAAATTATGATTGAATATTGAGTCACAAATATTGAAAGTTTAAGAAGCACTGACATATAGGGAACATATGCTTAAATTTCTTCAATTTAAGTGCATTAATAAAATTCATATATTTCCTTTTGTTTTTCATTTCATTCTGATTTATTCTTGCAGTCATTAATTGTGTGATATATATCTCTTTATTTTTTTAGTGTTTAAAATTAACTAATATGTGTTTTCATTGGAGTATATCTTGCACAATTTTACGCATAGTCAGCATTTAGTTAAAATAAAATCCTTGCCACAAAACACAACTAAATTTTAATATTTAAAATAACTTAGTTTCGAGTGGGAGATTAATTCTATAAATCAGTAAAACTTTTAAGAAATCTATTAGCTATATATATATATATATATATATATATATATATATATATATATATATATATATATATATATATATATATATATATATATATATAAGCCAAAACTTTCTTTTACCTTCTTTTTTAAAAATAAAAAATGTTAAGTAGTGCAAAAGTTGTGAGTAAAGATCAGTTATCTCTTTCTAAGGCGACAGAATTGTTCTAATAACGCTGAAGTGTGTTATGGATAAATGCAGAAAAAGATGTAGGAGGGTTACAAGCTTAAGTACTATAATGTTAAAACTTCTCCGAGATAATTGGAGTCATACCTTTTTAACAGCAAAACAGTTAACAAAGTTGAACGAATTCCTTGTGTCTTGTTGCCTTGTTAAGGGGACTTGGTACCCTAAAAATCACAAACCTATCGTTTTTTTTTATTTTCATTTAATCTTATTCTTTGCATTATTATCTTTCGATTGATATATCAGTTGTGCATGTCGGAAAGTTAGAAGTTGAATAAAACTTCATTTGAAAACAAATTAGGCAATTCAGCCACACCTCCTTTTAGAAAAAAAAAAAAAACTAAAAAATGCGTTATGATAAAAAATCTATTTTATAACTAGAAATAATAACTATAAAAAGAATGTGTAGTATTAAAAGCAGAATATTTCCGAGGCAATACAATAATGTAATTTTTCTTCCTTGTGAAATGTGTGCATGTAAAAGTTTTAAATTAAGGCATTTTATATTAATAATTTTATAATTTCAGTTCTTATTCCTGATATATTTTTCATACAAATGTAATACTTTAATATTATAAGAAGAAAAACAGCTAAAATTTCTGTCGTGACAGTAAAAAAAAAATTTTAAGTTTTTCTTGAGTTTTCTTGTGCAATTAGTACTCTCTAAAAGTTGATCATTTATAAAAATGTGTGGGTTGAAAACATATGAAAATGCAATTATTTTAAAGAAAAACGTATAAATAATATCTTAAAGTGGTATTTTAAGTTTAATTAAGCTTATAATAATTATTTTTTCAGAATTATAAACTTTAAAGTGGTTTTTCTCAGTTTGTGTTTTTCGAAACCTTAGTGCATTCAAAATGCTACTCCTTCAACAATTATTTACCAATCACTTCAATTTTTTTCCTTCGTGTTAAAAATAATGCATGTAATAAAATTAGGGATCCGTTTTGCTATAAACTAAATACTTTAAAAAAAATGTAAAACATGTTGGCTTTTTCGTTGATTTTTAGCCTGTATATCAACATTTTATTTTTTTTCTCGAAAACGAATGAAGTTATTCTAAAATAGATCCCTAAAGTTGTTAAGAACATCTATAAGAATATTATAAAAAAATTTCAGGTCAAAAAATTAGTTTTTACAAAAGGAGTAGGATTTTAAATTTTTCCCAATTTTCTTCAAAAAATTTAAATTTTTAAAATTGTGTGAATAAAATATATGAAAATTTTCATCTGGTAACATTTTCTTGAATAGAAACATTGTATAAAATGTTAAAATATAATTTTTAAATACGTAAATAAAGAAGTTTGCTCAATGGGTGCCAAGTCCCCTTAAGGTTTCTATATAGTTCTGGTTCTTCCTAAAAAGTCACCTTTGACGTTTAGTTACTTATAGCAATAAGCAAAGTGAATGATTTAATGTTGATGCCCTTGTGTTTTTTTTCTCTCTAAGTAAAAAAGAAGATTATACAATTATTAAGAACTTTTCTGTAAAATATTATATTAATTGTTATCCTTAAAAATCATTTGAAACCAACTATGGTATTTGCTTCCTTTTTAAAGCGGGCATACTAGAAAGGATAAATTTCAAGAGAACTTTATAAATATTTTTTCATCCTTATTCTGTAATGTGTTTGGCCCTGTGTTTCTCAAATAGTCCCCCCTGGAGGACGTGGCAACTCTGCAAGGGGGGCGAGCTTATTGAAAAGTCGAAAACAAAAATTATTTTTAAAAAAATTCTTAATTTACGTAAAGTAAACAAACAAAATACGTTCTGACATAATAAAAAATAAAAGTACACATTTACACTGAAATATTAGACTTATAATTGTATTTCAGTGCCATACAGTTACAATTAATTTAACAATACGAAGTTAAGAGCAAGTTTAATAATTACCAGTGACCCCATGCGATTGTCATATATAAAATTATATTCAAAAATTAACACTTATCTTGATAATTTGCACGGTTTATAATTAGTCCTTTAACTGCCGATTAAAAGTTACGCAATCCGCTCCCCAATTCCACCATTTTCCACGTAGATGAACGTATGTGATGTATGGGGGAGGGGGTTAGTAATAAAGAAGCAAATAATCTGAAGTAATTAAATTCTTCGCAAACATATTGCCATGGTCCTTTTATTACATTCCATATCCTTCGGAATATTTTTATGGATGCAATGCACTGAAAAGATCGTACTTCGGAAAGATGTATATACTCGTTTAGGAAAATTAACGCTTTAGCTGAGCGAGACGTTTATATACGCCGGTGGCACAAAATAGGTTAAAGTCGTATATCGTAGTTTTAGCATCGAAGTAAAGTATTATTGAATTCAATACATTGTTACTGCTTGAGGGGGGCGCGATGAAAATTATCATTATATATATATATATATATATATATATATATATATATATATATATATATATATATTGTGTCCCGAATATTGAAACTTTGAGAAAAAAAAAAAAGCACTGGTTTATCCAATTATTGCTTGACTTAAAGATTAGTTGTTCGATAAGTATTCATGCATTTTTCTCATGAATATTTATCTAATAAGTAAAACAATTATAAGAGGTATTCTCATAAAAAATTGTAATAATTATATTCTAATATTTGCAAATGCCATCTGAGATACATTACAAGTACTAAATATCTTGTATAGCTCTGCTTCCAATCTTATTTTGTTTCCGTTTGATTTAGGCCGCTGTGTAATGGACTGCTGCGGCTGGCTATGGACTTGGAGGAACTGCATTTTGCGGACGATTCTGCTGACGAACCCTACGAGATCATTTTGCTGCCCGAGACCAGTCGGAAGATCGCACCTGAAAACAGACTATCCCCTGCGCATGCTTGCCTGCCTCTCAAAGGTAAGGCTTCGATGAAAGAAAAAAATATTTCACTTTAGAGAAAACATAACATTATAAAGTATAGAATAATTTTTTGACGAAAATTTAAGTAGAATAGTGATAAAAAAAGTTATAAATCTGCATACAGAATGGCAGATTTACGAAGCTAAAATTACAGACATTAGGTTGAAAGATGGGGAGGCACTCAGGAAGCTTTACAAAAGAAAGTTTAGAAGAATCATTGTTGCCAAAATTACATAGAAAAACTGAAACTATTTATTGTTATTATTTAAGGTGTTTTGGTGAAGAAAACAAGGGGGCTAGAGAAAATGGTATTTTTAAAGAATAAGCTTTAAAAGAATGGGTGAGAAAATCCAGTAAAACCGATCATTTTTATTGCTTTAAGAAAAAAACTACTTAGGGAAGAAATCCTCTTTTTTCCAATAAATGTTCAATTTATAGAATGTTTCATGTCTGTAACTATCCAGAAGATATTTAGCAGCTAATATCCTTCTCCAGATCCAAATCAAAGCCATGGCCATAAAATTACCGAACAGTGATAAAAAAGGATGTGCAGATAAAACGATGAATGTTGGTGCAAAATTAGGGGTCACATTCAGATTCTTATTATACATAATTATACATTATCATATTATTTTACATAAAAAGCAGCCAAAGTAGTATTAGATTTCGATATTTTCTCGAACAGTGTAATTGTTCTTATTATGTATAAATGTTTCACAAGCACCACCTCCTCCTCCTATCCTTTCCCCCTTCAAAACCAAATGACACTGAATAGAAGTTTGTAACTTAGTTATAAATTACAGATGTTGTTGGATCAATAGATCAACTATTTATATCATATAAGGTTTTTGGGATTTTGCCTCCAAAGAAACTATCACGTTTTATTAAAATTTAACACATAGTTTTATAATAGCTGAATATTGGTAATAAAATTTGTGAAATGTGACTGAAAATCCAGAATCTGCTAATGAAGTGGGTAAATACAAATAAAGCTTTCACCCATGTGATTTCCGTAAAATAATTATACTTGTTTTCCCCCTCAAAAATCAATTGAAACTATATTTTCAGTTCCATAAAAATTTTGTTGAAAGTTGAACTATCTGTAACAATTCATAAATGTTATTTGTTTTCTGCAAAATTACTTTACATTTTGTACAGCTTGTGTCAAAATAATTCTCGGTTAGTGGCTATCATCCAACAAAAAGAAAATAACTCTTATTTTAATAGCATTAAAGTAAAAAAATATATCAATAATACTTTAAAAGAATAAGAGTAATTGTGAAGAAATAATAATAATTTTAAATTCGAATTCATAGTGTAAACAATTTCTAAATTTTTTAAAAAAAGGCGTTCTATAATTTTTATCAGTGTTTTCTAAGATATGATATTTCTCTCTTTTTTTCCTACTCAATATTCTTCTAACATTTGTGCGAAAATGGAAGTATCTCTTAAAATTTAAAGAAAGGTATACAATTAAGCTTTTAACCTTTGCAAAAAATCTGTGTGATTTTAAAAACATCGTTTTAGCAAATCAAAGTCGAAGTTCAAAAAATTTATTTACAAACAATATTTCATTCTTTTTTCACTCATGGTTAAATTGAAAATGTGTAAGAAAAGCTGAAAGCTTCACAGTAAGAAAACAGAATGAAATCTCAGAACACTTTTCCAGTCTTATAACTAGTTTAAAAGTTATTTCCCAAGAAGGAATCAAAACATTGAAATAGTAACGGCGCCAGATTTATTTAACTCTTCCAACTACTCTTCTGTGTTACAAATTGAGTTTTCAATCTCTGAAGGAAACTGGAGTGGAAAATTGGATTTATGAATCGTGTAACCCGATCTTATCTTAAGTCATCCTTACATAAACATAAAACGTCGAGAAAGAGAAACACTTTTCTATATTCTAAATTAAGAATGTTTCCATTATGTTATTGAAAGTACAATTTCCCCAATATGTCTTGCTTTGAATTAAATGTATTATAAGAGTTTGCAAGGAATTTAAGAAGCAAGGAGATTCATTTTCTTAAAAAAATTAAGAGTACAAGTTTTCAAAAACTTCCACATAAGTAGAAAAAATATAGTTTAATTTTGAAATAAATTTTAAAAATAAACAAGAAATATAGCACCAAAGTTGTACTACTATACATCACAATTTAGCTTCTGATAAAAGAACAAAATCCTCCTAAAATTTATTAATTTCTTGTAAAACACTTATATAAAATTTCTTGATTTCTACATATTGCGCTTAATATATTTGAATTCTATGTTCTTCGCGGTATCCTTATAACCAAATTCAAATCAATATTAACACAATACAAGAATTTATTTGATTCCTCGCAGTTTATTCCAAACATACTGAATAAAGTAAAACTAAGTTTATAGATACTGTTGAACATATTTTTGTGCGGTATATAGGGACCGCATAAAAAATCGCAAAAAAAAAAATATTCACAATTTTCATAAATTCTAACATATAACAAACTAGTTCGTGGGAATACAACAAAAAAATTTTATGCGGTGGATAGGGACCGCATAAAAAATGTCGCATTTATAAAACAAGCCAATTATTTACGAAATTTTTGTAAGAGTACTTCTCCATAACAAAATATATAAATAAATATTACACATGGAAACATTTTAAAAACATATAGTTTCTTATTGTATATACGGATAAGTCTTTAAAATGTACATACATAATGAATAAATTCACAATCGCTTTTGTCTCTGGAAGGTGCAATTTCAAATGATTTATTTTTTGGCAACATAAAGTAAGAGATAAGTTTTTGTGACGAAGGATGGGTGGTCAGTTACTTGTAAATGTCACGCAAACCAGCTATACATGATTGAAGCCCTTTTTGGAATTTTATACTTCTTTCTTAACTGGTATCTATTTTAAGAAAATACGTTTCCACTTCGTTAGAAGGCTAGATCCCTGCATATTTTTATCGGCTCTAAAAGAATCTGGCTTCTTCTCCGTCTTTATCAAAGTATTGATAATGTCACTGCCATTGAAAGTTTCTTCTTCAATCAAGCGCGGGCTGCTGGAGCTTTGAGAAAATGCAACTGAATGCGCATTGTCGGGGACTGTTAAGAACAAATGAACAGAACAAATGAATCTTGAAGTGTCTACATTTCAATGGCTGCCCCTCCCCCGCATCACGGGGGGCAGGACTCTAGAGGCCCAAGGCCTGACTTACGCTAAATACGTATTTACCCAATTTATAAAATATTAAAGGCAACACCTGACTTTCAGGGGGGATCCTAACATTCTCAATTACCCCACTGGTAAATAGATAGAAAACATTACAGTGGAACCAAAGCCATTGAGTCCTGTCACGGGGGCAGGACTCTAGAGGCCCAAGGCCTGACTTACGCTAAATGCGTATTTACCCAATTTATAAAATATTAAAGGTGAAACCTGACTTTCAGGGGGAGAGGGTTCCTAAAATTCTCCGTTTCGCCACTTGTAAATAGATAGAAAACATTACAGTAGCGCCAAAGCCATTGAAATTCATACACCGCATAAAAAATATCGCACATAAAAGATCGCATAAGAAAATCGCACGAAAAGAAAATCGCATAAAAAAGACCGCACAAAAACAGGTTTGACTGTATTTTTTGTGGTTTTCGTGTTAGTAGTAACTACTCACGTGTTAAAGTTTAAAGTACATTATTTTTTTTTAATTTAGGAGAAACACACACATTTTATTTATTATTTTGTTGCTGTAAATTTCTTTCAAACATTGGTTCCTTTATTAAATATTCATATTCGAGAGCAGATCAAAAAGTAAGTTGCACAAACTTGCCGCAAGAGTGTCAAAGCGGAAAAAAGGGACATTATCTGCTCAGACAGCCGATAGGAAGGTTGGTGTGGTTTATCTACTTTTTGAGTGGAGATATCGGGCGCATCATCTGGATGCTCACTCCAAATTGGACGTGCGTTTAATAAACGGATTTCTATGGGCAAAAATGATTAACTACACGGACGTTCATCGCGAAAACACTGCTGTATATGGTGAACGCGCAATTACTTGGCAAGATATTGTAAAGTGGTGTTAACAATTTAAAACCAGATGAAAGAATTTCACGGACAAATATCGCGAAAGTAGGCCCGAAACGTCCAGAAATGTTGGCCATGTAGATGTGATCATTAGAGAGAACCTATGCATAGAACTGTGGGAAATTACCAGCATGCTGATCATTTCGTATGCCAATATGTCCTCCATTGTTCGTGATGACCTCGGATTTTGTAAACTGTGTAAAAGATGGGTCCCACGTCTTCTCACCGATGATCACAAGTGACAACGTTTCTAATCTTCACAGGCATTTTTGCAAAGGTATTATTTTGCTGAGGGCAACAAATTTCTGTGGCGAATCATCGCAGGGTATGAAACATAGGTCCACCACTTAACCCCCGAAACGAAAGGAACATCGATAGAATGGGTGCACACCTCATCAATTCAACGAATGAAAAGGCCGAGCTCCAACCTTTAGCAGAAAAGGTTGTAGTGACAGGGTTCTTTGACAGGAGGGTTTGGTGCGCGTGGAATTTTTGCCGAATGGAACGATAATTATCTCGGCTTCGTTTTGTCAAATGTTGAATCAGTTGCATAAAGCATCTAAAGCAGTGCTTCTCAAACTTTCACTATTTGCGACCCACTATTCAATCATCATTTTCATCGCGCCCCCCTCCATGCAGTAACAATTTATTGATTTCAGTCATAATATACTTTGACGCTAAAGCTAAAACACTTAAGTGCCACCGACGTACATAAACGTTCCACTTAACCGAAGCGATAATTTCACCAGACGTATATATACGTCTTTCAGAAGTACGATATTATCCATGCACTGCTATGCTTAAAATTATTCCGAAGGCTTTGGAATGCAATAAAAGGACCTTGACGGTGTTTGCGAAGGATTTGCTTATTTCTGAGGATTTGTCCTTTTAATCGACAGTTAAGGAATTATCTATAAACCGAACTAATTATCGAGATAAATATTCATTTTTGGATATAAATTTTTATATGACACTCTCATAAGGTTGCTAGTAATCTTTAAACTTGTTCTTAACTTAGTATGGTTCAATTAACTATCAAATACATTGGGCAGTACTGATACATTTATAACTGTATTTTATGAGTGTAAACACGTATTTTATTTTGTATCATGTCAGAATGTATTTTGTTTGTTTTTACTTTCCATAAAAATTAATAGTTTTCTTAAATAATCTTTTGTTTTCGACTTTTCAATATGCCCCTCATTGAGTTATCACGCCTCCCCCTAGGGGGAGGGTGCTCCACAGTTTGAGAAACACTGATCTAAAGAGATGCACCGGTGTGATTTTTTTGCACGATAACGCAACGCCTCACAAGACCCACCAGAAAGAATTATGTAAAAAATTATTTTGCGAGAACAGTTCACAGATTTTGCATGTTCAGTTGTGTTCATAACCCAGCGTTTCTCAAACTGTGGGGCGCACCCCCTTTGGGGGGCGTGAGCAAATTGAAAAGTCGAAAACAGAAGATAATTTAAAAAAATTAATTCACTGGAAGTAAACAAACAAAATTCATTCTGACACAATAAGAAATAAAACACACATTTACACTGATATATTACACTTATAAACGTATCAGTGCTACACAATGTATTTTATAATTAATTTAACAATGCTAAGTTAAGAACGAATTTAATAACTACCAGTGACCCCATGGGATTGCGATACATAAAATTATATACAGAAAGTAACACTTATCTTGATAATTTGTTCGGTTTATAATCAATCCCTTGAATGCCAAATAAAAGTTCAACTATTAGCTTTCTAAAGCCAATCGTTTTCCGTGTTGGCGCGCGTATAATATATATCGGGGGGAGAGGAATAAAGAAGGAAATAATCTGAAATAAGTAAATCTTTCGCAAACATTGTCAAGGTGCTTTTATTGCATTCCAAAACCTTCGGAAAAAGTTTATGAATAGCTGTGCACAGAAAAGATCGTACTTCGGAAAGACGTATATTTACGTCAGGGGAAATTAATACTTCGACTGAGCCAGACATTTATATAGGCCGGTGGCAATTTACTGAATTCAATACATTGTTATTGTATGAGGAGGGCGCGATGAAAATTATGATTGAATATTGGGTCGCGAATATTGAAACTTTGAGAAGCAATGTCATAACCCTTTTATGATGTTTATATTTGGCTTCCAAACTGAATTCAGTTGTCAGTTTGTACATTGATGTTTGGAACTACACTGGTGTTCAAAATGAAGATAATTTTTAGATTTTGTCGATTATCTCTGAAGTTACTGGGCACATTTTAATGATATTTTATATATATATAGGACTGATCTAATGCAAAAAAAGATTACTTAACAGTTAATTTGCAAAAGGCTGAGCGTGTGTAACACTCATCAAAGCTGGATGGTAAGAATCAACAGTGACGAAATATATATAACAAAAAAATGAATTGTTTAAGGGGGTTAGGGTCTCCCCTCTCTCCAATAAACAGGTTTCATGCCGGGATTCTATACTTAAAATAAAGTAATTTATGAGATCCTGGGTATGTTATACTACTCGTTCAGTAACTCTGTTTTATGAGCATGGATGGTTCTCGGAGCAGAGTTGCGAGTTACAATTGCCTTCCACAGAGCGTCCCACGTATGCTCTTTACGGATGAGGTCCATAGATCTAACTCACAATTCTATGTGGCGAATATCCTCACTTTCCAGAAATTCATCTGCCAGGTGAACTTTATGAGTCTCGTGTTCTCACCCATTAACATAAAATCAGGACCAATAGAACCAGTGAAAAGGCATCCATATAAAAGTAAAGTGAGAATACATAGAGAGGACCTGCGACGCGCTACATACCTTCCAATATCCGAGAACTCGACCATTATGATAGCGGCTACTTAAGGTATCCGACTACGTTCGGAACCGTGATTTTTAAAAAAACGCATGTATGGATAATTTTCATATTTAGTGTCGTTTAGATTAGAATTCATGTATAAAACTGTTTTAGGGATATTTTGACAAAAAAAAATATATTTAAATCTAATATTTCCGCAAAAAATTAACTTAGAATTACCTTTTTTCCAAATGTTCTCCTTTTGTGAAAAATGCATCTATTATAATAATATTTTGCCTGTATATAGCTCAGACCTCTGTACACAGGCTCAACTGTGGTTTTTGAAAAATGCACATTATTTTCAGAGTTAAAACCAATTGAAATAATATTATCGGCGTTTTTTTCTTAAAATTTCTCCCCTCTGTTGTCGTAAAACATGGATAAACCCACTTCTACGTTATATATTTCCAAAATTCTATTTGAGCCTCTGTACAGGGGTCTGGGCTATATACAGGCAAAATATTATTATAATAGAAGCATTTTTCATAAAAGGAGAATATTTTGAAAAAGGGTCTTTCTATTTTCATTTTTTGTCAAAATATTGTACTTAAATAATTTTTTACTGTAATATTATTCTTAAAACAATTTTATATACATTTTCTAACATAAGTGACACTAAATATCATAAATATTATCCATTTACACGCTTTTGCCAAATCAAGGTTCCGAACGTAGTCGGATACCTTAATGGTTTGGACAGGCATCACTTTGGAAGGCCGAAGACAAATCTATGTATTTGTAAGGGACGTGACTGAAGTGAGTAATGGGGATGAGGTTTTGGAGTCCTATATTTGCCTTTTCACGCGTGTAGTTGGCCCTGATTTTATTTTAATGGGTGACAACACAAGGTGAATAGAGCTGACCTGGTCGATGAATTTCTGGAAAATGAGTAGATTCACCGAAAGGATTGACCAGTTAGATCTTCATGCCTCTTCCATTTTGTGCATGCCTTGGACGCTCCGAGGAGGGAAAATAAATGCAACTACCAAACACCCTCCGAGGACATCTAAATCCTGAAGACAAACTAGTGAGATTATTTGCCACAGAACCTCATAAATTCCCTTATTTCCTGTACAGTGAGAGGCCTGTTTGTCTGAAACAAGGAACCTTTCTTTGTTAATATTATGCAACTGCTGTTTCATAAATTCCGACTTCATTCCGAATGTTACACATAATCCCACGTGCGCATTTTAACTGTTGAATGATTTTTTTTTGTCTGCATTACATCAACCCTATATATACACCAAATTTTATTAAAATCGGCCTAGTAGTTCTAGAAAAAATTGACAAAATCAAAAAATTCTCTTAATTTTGAACACCAGTGTATATATAATTTTCAACATACTCTACTTTTAAAAGGCAAAAGTGATGGGAATATTAAAGAAGGAAATTTATATTGACAAAATTAGGAAACAAAATGATAGACGCTTCACTGTTATATGCATTACAGAATTAGGGCAGGTTTATAACTGAAGGAAGTTAACCAGTTTTATAGCTAGCCTATTTTCTCATTTTCTGTTTATAACAGTGCTTCTCAAGCTTTCAATCTCTGCGACCCAATATTCAATCACAATTTTCATCACGCCCCCTTCATCCATACAATAACAATGTATCGATTTCAACAATACCATACTTTGATGCTAAAGCTACAATACGACTATAACCTCTTGAATGCCCCGGGCGTATAAGAACGCCTCGCTCATAAAAGCGCTAATTGCTCCGGGCATATATTTACGTCTTTCTGAAATACGATCGTTTCTGTGTACTGCTATTCATAAAAGTATTCCTAAGGCTTTAAAATGCAATAAAAAGGCACTGCCAGCGTTTGCGAAGGGTTTACTTATTTTCATTCCTTCCCCGCACATCACATATGCGGAAAACGGTGGTATTTGAGAGCGAATCATGTATCTTTAAATCGACAGTTAAGGGATTAATAACAAACCGTACAAATTATCAAAATAAGTCAGTGCTTCTCAAGCTTTTTATACTTGCGACCCAATTTTCAATCATGATTTTCATCGCACCCCCCTCCATGCAATAAAATGTATTGAATTCAATAGTAATATACTTTGACGTCGTATACAATACGACTTTAATTATAAACCGTACAAATTATCAAGCTAAGTTTTAATCTTAGTATTTAATTTTGTGACATGCCTATAGGTCATTGGTAATTATTAAACTTGTTCTTAACTTCGCACTGTTAAATTAATTTTGAGAGAAACACATTGTGCAGTACTGATACATTTATAAGTGTACTATATCAGTGTAAATGTGTATTTTATTTTCTATTATGTCAGAATGTATTTTGTTTTACTTCCTTTCAGTAAATTAATAAATTTTTTAAATAATATTTTGGTTCCGACTTTTCGATATACTCGCGCCCCCCTTGGGTGGTTATCATGCCCCCCCTAGAGGGGCGTGCCCCACAGTTTTAGAAACGCTGAAATAAGTGTTAGTTTCTGAATATAATTTTATATATAACAAGCCCAAGGGGTCAAAGGTAATTTTTAAACTTGTTCTTAACTTATAATGTTATTAAATAATTATGAGAGAGAGAAACACATTATGCAGTACTGATACATTTATAAGTGTATTTTATTGGTATAAATTTATATTTCTTATTACGTCAGAATGTGTTCTGCTTTTTTACGTTCATCAAATTAATAATTATTTGCTTTTGACTTTTCAATATGCTCGCTCTCTCCTCGTAGAGTTATCATACCTCCTAGGGGGCACGCCTTACAGCTTGAGAAACGCTGGTTTATAATATATTTAGCTAAATTTTCAATTATGTTAAACTTGTCTAAAGACAGAAAAAGGCATATAATTTATTTATGGGTTTGAAAATATATTATGAATAACTTAATTTAAAAAATGCAAAATTGTTTATGAAACTAAAAATGTTCATGTTTCATTATAAATTATTATTATTATTATAAACAAAAAATAACAAGCTTTAAATCATATTTAATATTTAATGACATAATAACCTGTTTTGGGTGTGCTTCATTTGAAACTAAAGCAGATTTAATTTTGTAATTTTTCTTCAAAATCGGATATAAATCTACTCGTTATTAAGTTTAGAGTTATTATTTTATTACGTTTACTGACATCATGAATGGAATACAGTTAATAAGTATATTAAGCAAATAAGTTTTACAAATAAAACACAAAATAAAGTTTTAATTTTGCTACGGCATTTAGTCTAATGTTTCTGATACTAGTTAAAAAAAAGAAAAATGTACAATCGTGAAACATTTATACTAAAAAAGAAAAAGGGAACTTTAATTAAGACTTATGAACATCAAAACATGCTACATCATTATGTATTTTCCAGATTTAATTCAGAAATATTAAAGAATAAGGTGATGAAGGGAAAATTCCAATCTTTAATATTAGTTACTTCGAATACTTCATGACTGAAAATAAAAGAAAATTAAAGAATTTTTTTAAAATCTATATACAGCGTGATGGTCTGTAAACAACAATATTTTTTCAATTTATATCAAACTCATGCAAAAACACGTATATATGAAGAGGCAATTTTAAGATAATGGTTTATGATAATTTATAATTTCATTTGCACGCAAAAAGACATTTATTAATATTTTTAAAAAACATTTTAATAAAAAAACGAATTAATATACTAAAAATATATCAAAATTGGCAACAGCTAGTAGGGAACTAAAATTTTACACTATTCATCTCTCTTTATTTCTTAAATATCTCTGTTGAGCGATGAGAAAATACTTCAAGTTCGTAAGCAGAAATAATCGATAAAAAATAAATCATTTCCTTGCTCTGTACCTATAATAAAGGGTGGTTACAAATTATAGTTGGGCGATTTTGTAAATTAAGAACTACCGAAATATATTAAATAAACTTAACCCGTTTAAAGTCATATTACTGTAGTAATATATCCTAAGTTCACTCATAGATGGTATTATTGTTATAATGGAAATCGGAAAATCCTTATGTCATCCTGAATATGAAAGGAATAGTCCCAAAGAGTAAACGTGTTTTGTACAGTGAGTTCCTAGAATATCTTCGGGCTGCTTAGGTTTGGAATAGTATAGTGAAGGAGTTTCTCAATAACCATCACGATCATCAGATCCTGGATTACAGTGTATGGAATTTTATAAAAGATCAAATGTAAATTCTGCCATTTCCTGCATTCATTCCTGAACTAAAATTATGAATCTGCTATTAATTTCAGCGAAAGAAACATGTTGACAATCTATGCAAAGAAGTGATTTACCAATGGGATATTTGCAGAATAAGAAAACTAAACCACATCTAATATTTGTGATAATGATAAACACATGTGGACTATTTCTCTATATTAGAACAATATGTATATTAATTTCCCATCTGTACTTTAAATGCAATAAATCATTCTGTTTTTGCGTAACTAATTTGTAAACGGCCTGTATGTAAAAAAAAATGTTTTATAATATTTCGCTTGCAAACTTCTATTATAACTATTTTATTTATTTATTCCCTTTTTAAAACATTTTTTATACAAAGGAAAACTACGAAAAAGTATTTGTATTAATCTAGTGTATTGACAAAAAAAGGGCAAATAAAGGTGTATTCTTAACGGAAAAATGAATTAATATTCATTAAAGAACTATAGTATTAATGTTACTGTAAGTATAATGTAACACAATGCAAACACACGTACATATATATGAATTAACTGAGTTTATAGTATTTAATTGAATTGTAATCATATATTTTTTATCTAAATCATAATTACGGACAAACTATTTCGAAGGGGAAGACTCATTTAATTTTGCATTAAAGAATTAAAGCCTACGTTTCGGCAGATTTATTTGTGATTCCTCGTTAATAAAGTTAAACTGAATTTTCTGATAAAATTCGGGATTCCTTGAGTTAGCGAATGTTTATTTACATGGAATTACTAAGCAACAAGAGGTTTATTGGTGACGGACCGTTTAATTTTGAATTGCGGTCAAATGACGAAAACAACAACTGAGCTGGCACCCCATCTCGGAGCTTCCTCACTATACCATCGGGAAGACTTCGAGACCCCCACCGATTTAACATACATGAGCTCACCTAGATCACGTCGGCTCTCTAGTGGTTCTTCGGCTCGAACTTGTGACACACCGGTCACGAGTCCAAGATCATGACCACTCTGCTATCGCTGTTACTTGCTATTCCTTGAACACGAATATCTTAACTGCTTACACGTGCCTTTGTGAGCGCGGTTGAAATTTTTCCTAAAACACTCTTAACTTCTAAAAATAATTAATATTTCCCTTCACTTGAGACTATTATATTCTTACTAAAACTTTTCATGTTTCCCCCTTTTTTACTATAAAAAGAGTTAATTCTGTCTCCAGGTTGTTCGGCACTTGAGTGGAAAGTACCCTCAACTCAAGAAATAATCGAACGCATTCTTGAGTTGATGGCTACCTTGATTTTTGTTTTACTACGACTACAACATTCCAAATGTTCACATATTTACATTATATGCATACGCATATCAGTGCTTGTGAACCGAAGTTCTACCAAAGCATTACAAATAAACTTTATGTTAGGTTTTAATCCATTTATGCAGGATTATAATGTAATAAATAAATTTAAATGTTAATGAGTAGTGATGAGGGTAGCTTAAGAGAACATATTGTATATATCAATTAACCAGTCACTCATGAGTATGAAAACACATACTGGTCAACATATGCTGAATAGTTATAATTAAGAGAACAGGGACATCATATACTTTCAAATAATCGATTTTTCAATTTTAGTTCTAAAAAATAGTGCTTATTTTTCTGAATCTAAAAATGTATAATACTTATATGTTAGTTGATAAAATAGCCCTAAAATATGAAAAATAAAAATGTAAATAAATGACCACGCCCCTTTTGACACACCCCTTTGAACTTTAAATATGTAGTTTCCCCTGTGTTTTATCTATATTAACTTTTGATTGTTTTTTTCGTTTGAATGTTAACCCCGCTACTTTTTAGCCACGCTTGTGCGTGAGCTATTGTTCCAAGCTGTGTGACAAAATTTCTTACTTTAAATTTCAGTTTATGGCAATGTTTTGAACCGCGTTCGCGTCTATTCCGAAGTTTCTTGTGGCATGCAACTACTTAATTTTACATTAATTTTCGTAAGAAATATTTATTTTTTACTTATAATTATAAATATTCATAAGATTTTAAAAGTATCTTAACTTTTTTTAAACGAGTAATTATGCCAAGAATAAAAAAATTTGGAAGAAGGAAGTATAGTAGCAATCAACATAAAAAGTCTAAATCGACTGAAGAATTGCTTTTGAATTCCGTGGAAAGTGCTTCTAGGAGAAAAATTAAAATACCGGATTTACTAAAAGAACAAGATTCTCAAAATGTAAACATAATCGTTGAACTGGATTTATTATCTTCCCTTATGAAAAATCTCTTATGTTGTAAATATTGCTGTTCTTCAGAGAAAATTGAGCTGAGAGAAGATTTAAAAAGTCGTAGAGGTTTAGCTGTGAGTTTGGAAATAATTTGTCACAACTGTGGAGAATCGACGAGCACAATGTCATCAAAAATATCAAATAAATGTTATGATGTTAACCTAAGATTGACATATGGAATGAGAGCTATTGGAAAAAGGTGGAGCTGCTGCTCGAATATTCTGTGGGCTCATGAATTTGCCTCCACCACCTGCAAAGTTTGAACGCCATAATTCTTTGTTTTTAAATGTTTTAAAAACAATTAGTGAAGACTCCATGAATGCAGCTGTTCACGAAGCAGTCATAGCGAATGATAATAATTCAAATATAGCTGTGGCTGTGGATGGCACATGGCATAAAAGAGGCTATTCTTCATTGAATGGAGTTGTATGTGCTACGTCTGTTGAGAACGGAAAGGTTATCGACTTTGAAGCTCTCACAAAATATTGTTCTTCATGTAAGGGTAAAAAAAAACCATGTGAAAATTGTGCTAAAAATTACGAAGGATTCAGTGGGGGAATGGAATGTCGAGGGGTATTAAGTATATTTCAGCGATCTGAAACATCACAAAAAGCATATTATACGCAGTATCTTGGTGATGGGGACTCAAAAGGATTTCTTACTATAAAAGAAGCAAAAGTATATGGCGACACAGAAGTTGAAAAATTAGAATGTGTTGGCCATGTGCAAAAGCGTATGGGCACAAGGCTGAGAAACATTCTAAAAATGAGCAAAGGCATTAAGCTATCAGATGGGAAAAATATTTCGGGACGTGGACGGCTAACGCTTAAAGAAGTGGACTCAATCCAACATTATTATGGGCTAGCAATACGTAAAAATTTGTCATCTGTGGAGGACATGAAAAGAGCCATATGGGCTATTTATTTTCATAAACTAAGTACTGAGGATAATCCTCAACACGCTTTGTGTCCTCTTGGTGAGGATAGCTGGTGCGGTTATAACCGTAGCATTGTTACGGGAGAATTTTATATTCACAAGCATTCTTTACCTGAGTCAATTTTATTGAAAGTGAAAAAAGTGTTTCGGGATCTCACACAGAAGGACTTATTGAAAAAGTGCCTTCATGGAAGAACACAAAATCCCAATGAAAGTTTTAACAAATGTATTTGGGAGCGAATTCCCCTAAAACAGTTTTTGTTGGCATTGAAACTTTGAAATTTGGTTTTATGGATGCTGTAATTTGTTTTAACGATGGATATGTAAGTAGGATAAAAGTCTTTGAAGCTCTGGGCATTAAACCAGGATACAACACGAAACGTGCCTTACTTATAATTGATAACAAACGAATTTTGAGGCTGAACGTATAGTAAATAAAGTGTCATTGGAAAATAAAAAAAAAAAAAGGTCTTTAAAAAGGAAAATGGATAAACAGAATTTAGATGAAGAAAATGAATACCAAAAAGGGAAATATTAATCAAATCTATAATGTAAGGAGAAATTTTTTTGTTAAGTTTTATTATATTTTTCTCGAATGTTTAATATTTTTAAATTTAGGTACACTTTAAAAAACTATTGTAGCATATTGTTTGAAACCTTTTATATATCTAAACAGGATACATGTGCATACAGTGAACAAAATATATTTTAGTATGTGTCTAATTTTTTTTTGAAATTTGATTTTTATATGTAAAAAAAGAAAATTATAAGATTTTTCATAATTTTAGGTTTATGATTATTTTTAAGAAATTATGCAATTAAATTCGTTAAAAAACAGATTCATTATGTTTAATATGTTACTTTACATATATTTGTAAATTTTTGTATATTCAAAGAATATTTTTGTAAAGAAATGGTACCTATACATGAAAATATGTATTACAAGATCTCGAAAATTATGTTCATGTTAACTAAAACAAAGGGAAAAAAACATATGAATTTAAAATTACTTTGTAACTCTAGAAAATGGTTAAGGATTATTATTAGTCATATAAAAATAGGCAAGGAAATACTAATTAAGTGTATAATATGTGAAAATATTGTTTTTTTAGTTTTTTCACTTTTTTCTCAAAAGCATATTTTTTTGCATTTAGGTACATTTTTAAAAACAACTATTGCACTGTATGATTCCTGATTTTTTATGCTTCTATACAAGATGCCTATGCATATAGTGAACCTTATTTTTTCTATTAAAATAGTGCCTAATTTTTTAAAAATTGTTTTATGCATAAAAAAGCAGAAAAATAAAAAATTTCAAATTTCAAAGTTTTATAATTTTTTTAAAGAAACTATACTAAAATTTTACTAAAAAAAAGGGTTTCACTGTATTTTATGTATTGTTTTATATATGTGTAAAAATATTTTGCATAAAAAAGGATACTTTTTAAAAAATGGTACCTAAACATAAGTATATATTACGAGTTCTCAAAAATTATGTATTACTTAAATTAAGTAGTAAAAAAAAACTTTTGGAGTAAAAAGTTATTTTTGTAGTTCTACAGAATAATTAAATTATCTTTATTATAGACATAAAAAATCTAAGCTCTATTGGAAATTTTAAATGATATATGTCTCATAAACAAAGGGTCTTAATTTTGGCATTTTACTCTTTCGAGCATGTCCTGGTTCCCTTAAATTCGCTGTAAAAAGCATCCTGTTTTAAAAGTGGAGTAGTGAATTGGTACCGAATTCAGTTCCAGGAATGTACACAAGATGCACACAATAGGTTACTGATAAAGTTAAAGAATTACCATCAGGAGGCACTTAGCGTGAGATATGGTCATATTTAACATAGAAAATCACCAACATGGAATGCATAACTTTTATGAAGATTTACTTACTAGTGTTTTATCTTTTTTTCAAAAAGTTAATGAAATTAATAACGGTACGCATGTGCTCAACGAAAAGTATTGTTCATGCAAGTACATCAATATCAGCCAAAATTTTACAAGTGAAGACGTTATTAACTGTCTTCAGGACAATGTATTGAAAGTTTTTTAATGTGGATTATGCAATATATATTTTTTATAATTCACTTCATGGTTTTGTAATACAAAACACCTAACAGCATTTTTCTCGTTCAATTATTTCACATTTTTTCATTTTCCCAATAACTCTTTCTTCACCATTTACAAACTTCGATTCCATTTCAATCACTGCTCAGAGACCTCAAACATTTATTAAGCGATTCATCAATTAATAATATGAAGAACAAATCCAATACTTTGGAGTCTTAATTATTCTCAAAACAAAAATAGTTCTCTCTCACACTAAAAAAAGAAAACAAAGCCCACTTTCCAAAAGATTTTCTAGTTGATATTATTCTTGGGAAATTCCACAGGGAATAATTAAATGAAGGCGACGTCAGGAAATGTCTTAAGCAAATTTGTGAGATAATAAGCTCCAGGAACATTTCTTGTAAAACACGCACGATATCAGGGCATGCACTTTTCCATTTAACGCAGAAGTTGGAACTTTCGGTAATTGAGAGAAATCAAGGGGAAAAAACATCTGGAAAACTCCGTCTGTGGATAAGGAGAAATAATTATCGAGCTTCCAAACAAAATTAGGCAAACCAATGTGCGGCGTAATCTGATTAACAGAAATGATTATCCATCCAACGTATTGAAAGCTATATTGTTTCTGTAATTGCTTTTCCTCCTTTAAATATCTGGGAGCATTACTTCATTTCCTCTTAGTAATGATTTTTATTTCTCAGCGGGAGGTTTAATTAAAAAGGTGACGTTTTCTTGATGAAAGATATCACCTAGTTCAATTGCAGTCAATAAGATCATACATACAGTACCTGAAGTTTTGTTACTAAATTACTCTTGGAACTTCGAAGTGGGATATCTAATTTACTAAAAGGATCATTGACAATTGAAATAAAAATTACTACTGGCCAGGATGGAGTTGAAAGTTCTAATAATGCGTTGAACATTATGCTAAATACAGGGTGGTTCCAAATTCTTGGTACAAACTTTAAGGGTAGATACAGGACATTGTGTGTAACAATCATTTATTGTAAAGGAATGTATGGGCGCAAGTGACGCGGTGAGGCGTAAAGAGAGGAAATAAAAGAAAACAGAAATTGAGTTATCGGTTAGTTTCGTTGCCGGAAGAGAGCAGTAGATGTCTAGAAACCATTCAACATGAAAGAAAGAAACAGAAGAAAGCGCTATTCACAATTGTGTTGACGCTTACGGTAGGAGACATTCCGTATGCCAAAAATGTTGACATGCATTGCATGTACGACCATGCTGATGAAAAAGGCAGAGCTGCACCCTGAATGTATCACGCAGTTTCATGATCGATGAATGCCGAATCACAGAATTTTTCAGTGGTTACATCGTCAACTTTGTGAAACACGTTCGTCCCACGTCACCAGAAATGAGGCTGGTTGACAAAGGGCTGTACGTAGTCCAAGCCTCCAAAAAACCTTCTTAAGGTATCCGACTACGTACGGAACCGTGATTTCAAAAAAGCGCATAAATGGATAACTTTCATGATATTTAGTGTCACTTAGATTAGAATACATGTATAAAATTGTTTTAAGCACATTTTGACAAAAAGAATGATTTAAATACAATATTTCGGCAAAAAAATTAACTTAGAATAACCTTTTTCAAAATGTTCTCCTGTGTGAAAAATGCTTCTATTATAATACTATTTTGTCTGTATATAGCTCAGATCTATGTACAGAGACTCAGCTGTGATTTTTGAAAAATTCCCATTATTTTCAGAGTTACAGCCCATTGAAATAATGATCGGCGTTTTTTTCTTAAAATTTATCCCCTCTGTTGTCCTAAAACATGGATAAACCCACTTCTAAGCTATATATTTAAAAAATTCTAGTTGAGATTCTGTACAGAGGTCTGAGCTGTTTGTAGGCAAAATATTATTATTATGGAAGCATTTTTCACAAATGGAGAATATTTTGAATATGTGTCATTCTATGTTCATTTTTTTGTAAAAGTATTGTACTTAAATAATTTTTTATTGTAATACTATTCTTAAAACAATTTTATATACATTTTCTAATCTAAGTGACACTAAATATCATAAATATTATTCATTTATACGCTTTTTGAAAATCACTGTTCCGAACGTAGTCAGAAACCTTAAACGTTGTGGCTGTTAGACCAGACTCAAGTACAAAAGCTGTTGCTCATCACGTAAGTGTGAGTCATCAGACCGTTTGTAGTGTTAAACCAAAATCACTTGCACATCCTCCAACTTTAGCGAATGAAAGTTTTGAATCCAGCAGACTACATTCTCCGACTATCAGAGGTAGGTATAGCAAAGGTAACCTCAAGTGGACTTCATAGTTCCTGTGCTGAACAATTATGAAGAGTTATTGTAAACATTACGCTTGTTTACGGCACTTTCAATAAACATTTTGTCTTTCCTTTCGTCTCTTATTTTTTGTATCTGTGTCTCATCACGTCATTTACGCTCATACATTCCTATACAATAAATTATTGTTACAATGTCCTGTACGTTAAGGTATGCGACTACGTTCAGAACCGTCATTTTAAAAAAACGCATAAATGGTTAATTTTCATGATATTTAGTGTCACTCAGATTAGATTACATGCATAAAATTGTTTTAAGGAGATTTTGACAATAAAAATTATTTAAACATAATATTTTGGCAAAGAATTAACTTAGAATAATCTTTTTACCAAATGTTCTCCTTTTGTGAAAAATGGTTCTATTATAATAATATTTTACATGTATAAAGCGCAGACCTCTCTACAGAGGCTCAACTAGAATTTGTGAAAAATTCACATTATTTTCAAAGTTACCACCAATTGAAATAATTATGGGCGTTTTTTTTTCTTAAAATTGCTCCCCTCTGTTGTCGTAAAATAGGAATAAACCAACTTCTAAGTTATATATTTCAAAATTCTAGTTGAACCTCTGTAGAGAGGTCTGAGCTATATACAGGCAAAATATTATTATAATAGAAGCGTTTTTCAAAAAAGGAGAATATTTGGAAAAAAGATTATTCTAAGTTAATCTTTTGCCAAAATATTACATTTAAATACTTTTTTTTTGTCAAAATGTCCTTAAGACAATTTTATGCATATATTCTAACCTAAGTAACACTAAATATCACGAAAATTATCCATTTATGCACTTTGCAAAATCATGGTTCCGAACGTAGTCGGATACCTTAAGAGGGGTAGGGTCCCCTCTCTCAGATAAACAGGCTTCATGTCGGGATTCTATACAGTAAAAAAGGTAATTTATGAGATCCTGGGTATGTTATACTACTCGTTCAGCAACTCTGTTTCCTGGGCTTTGATGGTTCTCCGAGCAGAGTTGCGAGTTATTATTGCCTTCCACAGAGCGTCCCACGTATGCTCTTTACGGATGAGGTCTAGAGATCTAATTCTCCGATCCATGTGGCGAGTATCCTCACTTTCCAGAAATGTCAATGTTTTTTGTCAAAATGCCCTTTAATAATTGTATGCTTATATTCTAATCTAAGTGACACTGAATATCATGAAAATTATCCATTTATGCGCTTTTGAAAATCACGGTTCCGAATGTAGTCGGATACCTTAAAGCATGCTAAATGTAACATCCCTTTTTTTGCCCTAATTTTATTTAACAAAGTTTTCTTCATTATTTCTATTCAATAGGAAGTGATGCAATGAACTGTACTGAAAATTTTATCAATTTTAAAATATCGATATTATTACACAGGCCAGCTTTTTTTCTTATAATAACGTTGAAAAGACGGTATTTGCGTTACTCAGTGCATATATTTAAACTGAATTTTATTGATTGAGATCGGAATATACTTCATTATTTATTCATTTCACGTTTACGTCACTTATCTCTTTACTTAGCTCAATAAGGAGAGAGAGAAAAATGGTATTTAATTATTTTCTTATGTTTAAGCGTTTTTATATGGAAGTTATTATAATTCTACTTATCCCTAGAGATAAATACTGAAAGACTACAGACTAGGAACTCCAAACGAGAAAACAGATAACAAATACCACAAGAAGACCTGCAGCTAAATATCACGAAATATCTCTACGCCTTTATGCAATCACAAAATGGTTTTAATTTAAAATTCTTCTGATAAGCAAAATTCCGTAACATCACGTCGATAAGCAAGGCAGAACTATCGAATTATCCTTATGTAATCATGCATACGACCCTACCAATCATTAATAACTGTCTTTCTAACAGGAGCGATGTGTCATACTTTTGAATTATATCAGATAATTTCCGCTGATTCAATTACGAAGACATAAAGCAGAATATTCTTGTGGACAAATAGTTTAAGATAAGAAGGTAGTTAGTTCCAAGTAGTTTTATTTGTTCATTCAAAATTCATTGATTATCTTTTACGTATGTCAAATACATACAATTAAAAGCTGATGAGATCTTTTTTGGATATTCAATGTCTCAGTGGATGAATTCTGAAACAGATTCCTGATAATTCCTTGTTTTAATTTGCATTATTATACCTTGGACAAATTCCTAAGCGTTTATAATGATCGTCTACTGCTGTTTGTATAGAACCTAACCAGTTACTAAAATTCTAGGCATGCATTGGAATTACAAAGAAATATCTGAAACTTCGAAAGTCCATATGATGTTTCTGATGCTTTGGTGGTATACCTGCTCTTTGGATAAATTAGGTTTACCGTTTTTAGGTCGATCTAATTTCATCCTCTACCTTTCATTTTCTACTTTCATCATCTACATTTCACTTTCTTTCAACTTATACTTGTATACTTTAAGACCCCAAACTTATAGAATATGTATAGAATTGAGTTATAACTGTGTAAGTCGAATTCACATAAATCGGGGTATAATAAACACATGTTGATTATTTTTAGTTGTGACCAGAAACGAAAAAAAATTAGAAAGGTAGAATGTGTTTAATATAGTCTTAGATAACACAAATTCAATTTGAAAGCGACGTTATTTTGATGAAGAAAGTTTCATAAAATTTAACGAAGTAGTCTGCTGGTTCAAAGATTGTTTTCTCCCACAAAATTTTCTCATAGCTTGCTAATAATTTGTTTACTTCCTGTTTCGTTTAAGAAATATGCTCTTCATTGGAATTTAAAATTTGTAACCTTAATTCAATTTAACTGAGATTTCTGTCAAATTCCCAACCGTCATTCTGACTAATCTGATCTTAATGACAAGTTCTTTAGTCGTTATCTTGCTCATGCATTTCTATGGGCTTATCAATTATCAGCTTCTGATTTAGGGAATCCAGCAGTGCTTGGACGTCATTACTATACACTTCTAAATTTATTTACCAGGCAAGATTGACAACTTCTTCGATCACGCTATCAATTTCATCAGGCTCTGATTCCACCTGAGTTTCAGTGATGGAATAAAACACCATCCAACCAGATTTGAAAATCGCTTAACTCTGAGTTCCCGTAGGTCGGGGTGGCGTTAGAGTCGAAGTATTACTACACATGTAATTTTAAATTATTAATTATTAATGTTATATTAATTATAATTACTTTTCATTTCTACAACAAATTATTGAAGAATATTACAAAAGGAATGAGTCTATGTTTGAGATGAAAAACGAACTATTTATTTTAAGATGCTTGAATAATAGTAATCATAATATTTTGTAAATTCCGATAATTTTTTTCACTTTTCATGAAATGTATTTTAATTCCTTCTTTCTACAACTTCAAATGGTACAAGAAACTAAAATAAATTATTTGCAACCTTCTTACAGCTCAGCAAAGGTTAAATAAATAAAACGTTTATTAAAATATTGTATGTAGTGTTTTTTTTTTTTACAAAAGTAAAATTAGTTATCTTAATCTATCAACAAAATCGCATTTTTACCACCTACAAAAAACTGCATTTTTTAATTATTATTTTTTTTCTAAAATAAATTAAAATAAAACAGAATTTCAATAACTGTGTAAGAATGTGAAATGAAGTATTACATGTAGCTTTTGAGAGAGAAAATCCATTCATATCCGTAAACCATATTAACTGTAATAAGGAATTTTTCAGGCGTTATTAAAATCATACTACACAAGACAAAGAAATTGTTTCATTAAAAGTAACTCAACTTACATAAAAGAGTATGAATATATTCATTCTTTTTTTTTTTCATTTTCATAAGCAGCATGTTAAAAGAGTTCTTCATGCATGAGAAAAAATGGAACGTCTACTTCCATCAAAATAATAATATAGAACGTAGAAAGGGAACGATTAATGATGTCGAAAAAGTGTGGGATGTTTATCTTTAAATAAAATAGAAATGTATTTAATAAAGAGTATTCATACACATTTTGCTGTTTTGATAAGGATATATATATGAATGAATGATTTTAAAATAATTATATTTTTCCACCTGAAGTTTAATGTAAAAGCGTAGTGTAAATATGTATTGGATAGACTTAAATTCTCAGTTAGTTAAATCTGAGTATTTTTTCCATGTTTAAAACTTACATGTGGGTGCGGGTGTGCGTAATTATTTAAATATGAATTCGTACTAGAAATGAGACACATAGACTATTCTGGCAAAATGAGTTACAACTCGTATGTGTTCCCTATTATGCACAGCATTCGTAATTTCTTACGAAAGTTGAGTTTTGTACAGAAAAATAGAGTTATTTAAGAATATTTTTTAATTAAAAAAAAGCTTAAATTATACCATTTTATGTGAGAAATTTATTCAACCATGTCATAAAAACTGGTAAAGAACGAAAAAAAACAAACTAAAATTTATAAAATGTTATACCTCAAATCAGAGTTTATTTCTAAATCTGAAGTCAAACATCACAAATGGTAGCGGAAACCGCAACTAGATGGTACGACTTATGAAATGGCTTCCAGTCTTGCGGACTTACCTTATCTTCAAAGGCTATGTTGCTAATATGCAGCCCATTGGAAGAAAAAATAATATGTTGAGATTCTTAAAAAATAATTTAAAAGTTAGAAATCTATGAAAAATTTTATCTTCTAATAGTTCTTCCTAATATTTTATAAATAACTATTATAAAATTGCTAAATACTCCATAGCATTAAACAGATTTAACAAATGACTCATTACTCTGACAACGATATTAGGCTTAATACTGTGAGAATATTTGCAAATTATGACACAACTGCCAAGCATTTTATCAATATACACTATATTGACTTTTTTTTTTGGAAATTGTTTTTTACATTTGTTTAATATTATTAAAAAAAAAACTTTATTTTTATATAACACATTCAAGTTTGAGTATTGAAGAAATTTTGCAAAGTTATTGTCCTAGTTTTAAAACATGATTTTCAATCGAAATCAAGAAAAATTAATTAACTTTAAGATATTTTATTGTTTTTTTTAAATAGAAAACTGAAGTTATTTAATTTCTATTAGAATCTTTGGTTTTGGTTTGAAATGCTACCAAAAAGCTAAATGCTGCTTATTAATTTCTATTCTTATAGAAATAGTTAATGATAAAATAACTTAACTAATAAAAATGGTTTCAATAAAGAAGATATGACATTTTCGAGCTTATTATAAAATTATGTAGTATAATTCCTTTTTTACAACATTTTTAATAAAGTACAAATTATCAAAAAACGTTGAGGTCCAAAAAATAAATCATTGCTTTGAATTGATTAACTTATTGATCTTCAATTGACAAAAAGATTAAATCTTTTAGCAAACAAATTTAAAAAATATACATAAAAATAAAAATATAAAGTCTCAAAAAATTTACATATTTCTCATCTCACAGAATGGGAAATATAATACGAAAAATACGTGCATCTTTCCCTTCCGTTATTTGTTTTCAAATATATTATTTACTGAAAAATACTTCCGTTATCGACGAATAAAAATTTGAATTGGAAACTGAAAATTCTTTAAAAAAGCGTAGAAGATTAGCTCTTAAAAAGGAGAAAAGAATTTGTTTTTCTAGCTCCGAACTCTGATCTTAAATATTCGCTAAGGCATTGAGTTTTAAGCTCTTTTCTTGAGAGAGAAACGATTCTAAAATTCTATCAAGATTTATTATTTCCAGTTTTGTAGCTTAAAAATATATTTGTATGCATTTGAAATCATATTCCTATTTTTAAATAAAACTGCAAATGTCAGCACTTTGCTTAAATAATCTTTCTAAACTTGATTCAGAATCATTTAGCGTTATATATATACAGTGTGCACGTTAAAGTTCGTTGTCAGCACCAATAATTTATGAATGGCAAGAGTTATGGTCATAAAAGTGTGATCTAGGTATAATTAAGCTTACGTGTGGCATACAAAAAAAATCTGTTTATAGCGCCACCTGATGGATAAATTTGGAGTTAGCGTTATTATCTCAAAAATAGTGCGATACACAAGAAAAAAAGTTAATTACAAAAATGTTCAACTTTATCGATTTATTGCAGAAAAAAACACATGGCGCTCAAAAATTATGCAAAAGAAAATCACACGTTTGATCGCGTTGAATGCAACTGTACTTTCCGGAAAAGAGGCTCATATAACTGTCATGCTCAAAATGATGTCCTCCAGCAACAATACACATCTCGACACGGATTCAGGTTAGATAACCATGCAGGCAATTAAAAAAAACCACGATGCCTGATGACTTGTAGCTGAAATGTGTCTCGAATGTACAGATCGATAATTAACACCTTGTGCGGCGGGAAGCCATCGTCTTGGAACCATAATTCTGGAGGACACTTAGCGGATAGTTCTCTAAAAATCGGATAGTACGTTTAAACATTCCGCATAAAATATGTATCGACCAACGAACTTGATGTCGAACTTCGACAGCACATCTAGGATTATTCAGCGACCAGAAGTGAATGTTCTGCTTATTGATCATAGTGTTACGCGCAAAGCTTGCCACATACGTTCATATGCTCATAATGCCAGCTCATAATGAAGTTGCCACCAATCATAGCGTCTCTGATCCTCCCCTGCCATTAGCACAAATGTCATATGAATTTTATGTCTTCTATTTTTAACATTACTTTAAGGAAGTTTACTAAATCGATGATGTTGAACAACTTTGTAGTTGATTTTTTTCATGTATCTCGTACTGGTTTGGAGAACATGGTTACTTTACTATACCTAGAACCCACGTTTGAATATAGCTCTTGCCGGTCGTAAATCATTGGGTGACAGCAGACTTTAACAGGCACACTGTATATACAGGAGGAAAAAAAAGTATTGGTCATACCTATGCAGGAGAGTACTAATACCAATCGTTTTAATTTCTTTTTAATGGTTCAAAGTGTCACATTTTTTGTACTGTATAATTATGATGCTCAAAAGGAAACAACTTTCTTAAGGTTAACATAATGAACTCTATTAAATGTATCCGACATTGTATGTGTGTGAATATTCATTTTAGAACTTAATTTATTCGTTTTACAATATCCATTCATGAGCTCAATCATTCCTTAAGTTAAGAAAAAGAACTCCATTAAAATTTCTAGAGAAACTCATGAACCACTAGATTAAATATATACATAAAAAGTATTGATTTAAAAGGAATCAGTATAACAATATTAAAAAAAATTAACTTAACAATTTTTATTTATTTAACAACAGAAAATGTTCATGGATATTAAGTATAAAAAGTAATACATTCTTGTAATTAAGTGTGCAGAAAATCAGTATAAATATTTATACAGTAAATTGCTTCATAATATAAAAGAAAAAAAAATTACTAAAACAACCGAGAATAAATTATAATTTTCTTAGAAAAACTACATAGTCAGGAAAAAATATTCATAAATTAATCTGAAACCACAAAATTAACAGTTTTGTATTTTAAACACCAATATGTTGTACTTCTATAATGCTAATAATTGTAAGTTTATTGGAAGTATTGAAGCTTTTTTTTACAATGGGATTTTTAGTAATAGGGATGTTTCAGCTTCTTGTAATTAAAGAGCATTTACTTACATGTATTCCGACTCCATCATTGCAAAAACACATTCTACTTTAATTCAACTTATTTCTTAATGATCTAATATTTTACTGCGCAGCTTGGAAGGGGCGGTGCGCACGCGGCCGCATCTCTTCAAGCCGTGCTCGGGGAACCCCGAATTATCCTTCCTGCCACCAACCGACCGGGAGCAGACACGCCTATATTACGCCCCAGGAAAAATTGTCTCTGAAAAAACGCAATCCAGGTTTCTGCAGTTTTCAGAAGTTAACTTGTGATACCCCGCGGCTCGGGGATATTATCTCTTCATCTACGCGACCTAGATTTGTAGGAGGAATAAATGATTAATCACTCAAATTTTCCATAATAAATCTAATTTATTACTGTGTAAATATATATTGATCAACGCAACACAAGTCCTACTAGAGGAATCAGATCAGGAGTGATACTGCGTAATTATCAATTCTAATTAAAATAATGCCTAAATTCCACCTCAATACCTTTATGAGAAATTAACCTCAGATTCTTTATCTACTGTAGATTGCTTAATAAGCTAATGACCGTTCTATAATTAATCTCTAATTAATATCTCACGGCGAGCAACCCTCGGCTTTCTGTCTCTTCTCGTATTCTATTCTTCCACTATTATTCTATTACTATCCGACTTCTATTCAACTATCCGACTTCAATTCTACTATTCGGCTTCCATCCAAACTCTATTCGTCTTTCCGGCTTCTATCTTACTAACCCGCGAATGCTAAAGCTCCGATATATATTTATACAATAATCTGCATATCGTGTTTTCTTCTTCATAAGGTTGGATTGAAATTCCCTTCTGGTCCCAAAGATCCCTCAAGAGGATTAGTGAGAAGGCGCGATAAAGCCCCGTTACAACTAATGGACATTGACTTGGGACTTGAGGCTATTTCTATTTAAGAAGAATTATGGAGATATTTGCATTCTCTCCGATAGCCGTAGCTCACCTTAACACCTTTACAAATGGATTATTCTTGGCGACAAAATCAGTGTCTCCATCTTACACAAACTAAAACATATATCGCTGCACCAAGATATTCGTTTTCAATGCATCCCATCTCTCGCCGAACTTGACGGTCATGAAATGGCGGACAAACTAGCAAAGGAGGGCTGTAATCTTCTAATTTCCTCCTCATCCGCCCTTACTTATCTGGAATTATTCTCGTTAAAAAAAGTCTCAAAATTTGGTAGAGGGGAAGTGCCTCCTACTCACTATTAGTATGCGGGTAATAAACTTAGTCTGACCATAGCCCTCAAGTGTGACAGATGCTCCCAGACTACACTTTCTCGTCTTGATAGTGGTCACATCAAGTGCCTCTCATTCTCAGCGAACGAAAAGGTCTTCTCAACAGTGGTGTAACGTAAAACCCCGCAACTCCCGCACTGTGGGGAGCCCAAAGCTAGACTGACGCCATTAACGTAGAATTTCACAAAATTAGCTTTACATTTTTTTAATCCAATTTTTAAGCGATTTTCAAATTGGCGATCTAACATCATTCAAAATCAAAACTTTGATCGCTTATTAGATATCTTAGATCCAATAACCAAATCAAAAAACATTTTAATTTGCTGTAATCCCCGTGACAAAAGAGATACTTTTCTTTTAGTGGGTTTTCTTTTCAAACCTAAATTACGAACAGATAAAAAGAAATTCAGACGGAAAATTGGATAAAATGCTAGAAAGAGAAAAAAAAATTCATCACTGTTTTTTTTAGTATACTTCATGTTAGCAGTAGGGAGGAAAAAAAGACATGTTACTTTATGAAGTAGCAAAGTAACTTATTGGCGTCTTTAGCTCCCCCCTCACATGTATTACATTTTCATTTAGCGAACTCGTAAATAGCGTACATATGTTATGCTTTTTTCATGAAAAATAGTATTGGGATACTTGAAAACGCTTAGGGACCAAGATCTGATTTTGCGGGGGGCCCAATTATTTTCCGTTACGCCACTGCTTTTCAATCTGTGCAAAGTGTAAAGATCACCAGGCTTCCCCCGAACACATAATGCGATGCATGGATCTCAAAATCAAAGATATCTACACTGATCCTTTTCTTGTGCTGAACTTTTTGAAAGTCAACGATTTAATGGATCTTTTCTGACTTCGTCAGAGCCCGGAGGATTAACAACAACAACTACGCTGCTTAAATTGAATAAAAATATTGAGTATAATTTGCGATACATATAGCTTTAATACATTATTGAAATACCATATTTATTGAATCTAAACCGCCATCGATTCTAAGACGCAACCCAAATACTCAACCAGTTTTCTCTTTTCTTCTTTTTTTAAATGAAAAATAAATTATCGATATCCAATTTTACAAAACTTGAATAAATTAAAATGGGAACTATTAAAAGAAGTCAATAATTAGGTATTTTACCAGTATAATAAGCTATTAAATATATGCATGAACCTATGATTGCTCTAATTGACCCCCTCCCCTCCCAACGATTTTTTTCCCTTCGATTCTTAGTAGAGCCCTAGTTTTCTGAGGCATTAACATTGGGAAAAAAATTCAGCAGCCTTAACATTGGAATTATTAAGTGCAGCTTTAATTCAAGTTAATACGGTAAATGCCTTATACATATCAAAAGACAAAAGAAGCTAATACTGATACTTAAGTTGGATATCACTTTTCTGTAAAGTTCACTTTTGCAAGGATTCATCCTAATAATAATGAAACTGCTTCAAATCTATTAATTCATACAAAGCCAAAGAACAAATTAGCCACAATTAATGAGGATATTAACATTTTAACTGCAATTAAAAGTAGCTAAGTCCTCCAGTCTTTATTTAAACGTCTGAAGAATTGTTTGCTACATATTAATCGTCTCTATACAATAGTAATTACTTCTAGAAAATTGCTTTGTCATCAATATGGCTCACAGAACTCACTGGTTTCAACATCACTAAAGTAATTAGCTTTTGTACCAAAGTATCTTGTGATAATTCCGACAAATTTGAGTATCTGACAATGCCGGATGAAACTAATTAAAGGTAACTCAATGGCATTGCTTGTGAACTTGTGATATCAGTCTGGAAATTCAATGAATCTTCAAAGGAGGAATGCATTACTTCATGCATTTTGTTGTACGTAAGCTTTACTCAATTACTCTCTCTCATCCAGAGTTTATTTACTTACTCGTGATCTGTTAAAAATGAGAACTGTAAAAGAATAACTTGAATTTCTTTAGTAATTATTTACCCAACTAAGCACGTTGTGTGTGTATTGTGGTTATTTCCTTAATATCTATGAGCGAAACATTTATAGCATGTTAATGTTCAGAACAGAGTGGTTATGTTTTTATTTTTATTTCCTCAGGAATATATCGTAAAATTTTGAGCGATAATCCGTGGTGTAGATTTCTCTGAGATCCTAACATTGCTTTTTAATTGAAAAACCTTACAGTTTGTGCAAAATAGGCCGTTGATCAAAATTGTTTTAGAAAGAAAATACAGTTGGACCTCTATATAACGAAGTCGCTAAATCCCGGAAAAAAGTTCGTTACACGGAAAATTCATTATATAGAGGTACATCTTTTAATATACTTTATAAACCATATAAAACAAATTTTAAACTCATGAACATTATATATTTAAAAAAAGTAATTATTCATAACATTTTTAAATTAACACATGTTTATTTTATAAATCTTATGCATCACAAAAGAAAGAGAGAAAAAATAACTGCAAGGAAAACAAGGGGAAAAAATGTCGAAGAATTCATTACATTTTCAATATTAAGAAAATAATTTTGATACTAAAATTAATGAATTTGAAGCATACAAGTAATATTAAACATACATTAGTTTACAGTTAGAACACGGGACAACTCCACTGAGGGTGAATGAGGATATCGAAGAAGTTTCTAGTGAACTGGGCAATGGGGGTTACAGGTTGCACTTCTTAAATGAAACGTTCAGAGCTCTATTGCTCTCGGCGAGTTTAGGATCTAAAAAAACCAGTTCAATATTTATGACCACCATAAAATGGGTTAAAAGAGTATAACTTGATTTTTTTTTTTCTTTTAAAAAAGGGTGAAAAAAAAATTGAAAAATACTTTAAATTGATTGATTGATTGAATATTAACGTCGTTCACTGTTAAAAAGCTACACGACGGTATAGGGCTTTTATGCAATAAAACGGCTAATCGTTTTATTTTTTTTTGAACCATGGTTCTTAACAAATTCTAAATCAAGCTTTAAACGTGGACGACACCTTAAACTGTGGTCCGTGGACCCCCAGGAGTTCAGGAATGTCTCTACTTCAATGTTCAATGTTACCCCCCCTCTTTAACTACTGAAAAACACCTAAAAACGGGAGGACGTTTCAGCTCTCGACAGATTTAACGTGCATCGCTGCAAAAACAAGAAATAATAGATAAAGAACATAACAAGAAATTACTTAAAAATAGTGAAAGCTGAACATGAAGAACTAGAGAAATGACAAAAGAAGAACCTACGGTCAGAAAGCAATTTCGGACTTAGGACCGAATAAGTGGGGTTAAACTAGTTTGAAGGCGCCAACCTTCCCCTTTACCAAATAAAATAAACAAAGCTTCAGAGAAAGTATAATTCAGAGAGCATGATAAAACCAATCACTACTATTAACTCTCCCAAACTCTTAATGCAGAAAATCAAAAAATAATTATGTAAGAAAAGTAGGGTGAACAAAGTATCTTTCAAAAAAAATAATTTAACAAAATTTCTTTACTCACAAAGCCAGTCAATTATTCACCAAGTTAAAATTCGAAAAAACATAAACACATATTTTGAGCTGACTTTTTAAACGATAGCGTATAGAATTACGAAAATAAAATTTGAATTTGATTGTCAAAAATAAATTTGCGCTCTAATTTGGTTGGTTGTCAAAAATGTTTAAGATGTTTAAGATGTGTGGAAAAAAATGTAAACTGTGATATGAGTTTTAACACTTTGAAAACCTATTGTTGTGTGGTGATTTGGAAAAATAGCAAGACGTTAATGTATTTGTGATGAATAAGATCTCAAGAAATTAAAAGGTTATTCATGATCTCAACATTGAAAATTTTTTTTTATTTATCATATTAAAATAGTAGTTAAGTTATCATTTCTAAATAAAAAATTCTTCGGCGAACTTAAACGAATCTCTTTTGTCAAAAATGTTACTGTACATTATTGGAAATAAGATGCAAGTCTAAAAGAAAATAGATAATCAGGGTGAAAAATATTTGGTTTGTATTCACTATTTTTACCAAAAATTATTATATCATCTATAGAACGATAAATTAAGTAAGAATTTTATGATCTATTTAAAAAAATGTAAATATAGGTTTAAACAATTACTAGCTGGACCACCCTGAGGTAATCCTTTGATCTGTTTATAAAGATTATGATCAAATATAATGAAATTTTCTTTTAAAATGAGGTTAACAAGAATATCAAATTTTTCTTTTTTCATTGAAGTATATAATTCATATTTATCATAAATTAACTGAAGAACCTTAATCATATCGTCAATATCTATAGAAAAAAGGTCCTCGAAATCAAAACCATGCATAGAAAAAATCAACATATCCTTAGTAACTCTAGCAATCTCTAAGCTATTTTTAATAATTGCCGTGTTTTGTAAATTATCAATTAGATTTTGAAGAAGAATTGCAAGATCTTCCCAGACTTCGTGATATATGTATTGTATCCATTAGTGATACTACGGAATTTTATAGGGCTTTTATGAAATTTTGGTGTTAAAAAAATACTTGGATATTTAATATTATTTAGATGAATATTCAGTCTTTTGTTTAAAAGACGATTATCATCTTCTCTATTATTGTGAATTGATTTTTGAAATGAATTACTATTTAAAATGTGGTTACTTAATATTTTACTGTAAAAATATTTACAAATTATGGCATAATTAGCAGAGACTTTATCAACATATGTAATAACGAAGTCATTTTGGATATTTACTATTGATGATTTAAGATCTTTATACATAATTTCATTTTCAACAGTAAAATCTAATTCCGAATTTAAACATAAGATCTAAATTGATTGAATGCTTCAATTGGCATTCCGTATTTAATTGCCATTTTAAGGTAAAATTTATCTAAATCTTTTATGATTTGTTTCATAACATTAGATTTATTTTTTGTGATCATAAGTTAAAACCGGTACCCTTTTCCATAAAATTTCTTAACAAATCATCTTTCACGATGCTAGGTCTCCTGTGACAACGTGCTGATGATAATCATCAATATAGTCTCGATATAGATTGCATCTACATGATTCAGAACTTAGGAGCTCCGAGATTTGATTATAATTAAATATAAATCTACCAAATTTCTTGTTGTATTTCTTTTTTAATAATAATATTTTTAATAGAAAAAAAGGATTGATATTTTGAAATATACTTGAAAAATTAATTTTGTTAAAGGATTTATTCATAAATAATAATGTACAATATTCTGTAAGTAATTTTCACTTGCATCTAATTTAATATTCATTTTTTGTACTAAATAGTTATTAAGGTCTCGAATCATATGCATACCATGAGAATCTCGAAATTTATATCTGCTTAAAATATCTGTCATAGTTTTAATTTCAGTTTTATTCAAGCCAAACATAAACGATTTAATTAAGCCTGTGTTGTAGTTATCATCAAATTTAGCAGCTAATTCTAACATAGAATTCTTGAGGGTTGACATGTCTCTAGTAACTCTTTTTCTGCGTTTAGCTTTTGAAATTCTCGCTAAACGAATATTATTACTATTATCAATAAATTTATTAAAATTCGGAAGATATAATGAATTCTCGGATTTTTGTTTAAAAGTTAATAAGGCACTTTCACCTTTCCATATAACATTCAAACCATAAGGATAATATGATCTAAATGAATCTATAAAAGTTTTCGAACCATAATCTTTGTTTAATATTTGGCACTATTCTAAGTATATGTACAGTTATGTTATTGAATCCATGTTTATGAAATCAATCTTATGGTTCTATACATTTTACTTATAAATAGATATATTTTTCCATATATTTCGAATCAAAACTTACAGTATTTTATTCACCAATGGAGGTTTTGAATTAAGTCTTCATAGCACTCAAAATAAATCTTTATTCCGAAGTTCAAAATTTATTGATAAACGTATTGAACTCAATGTAATTTAACAATCAATATATTAGTTTCAAAGACATATAATTGTGTATGATTATTAAAATAAAAAATATATTTTAAAATTATTTATTATTAAATTTAGTTTGACAATTTCTTAATAATATACTATAATACATTTTAGTTCAATAAATATTTCCTTAAGACACTTCATTATCAGTAAAAAGGAAAATCAGTCAATCGACTGTCACACCATAACGTCATCAGCACTCGAACATCGTGCAAAAGATCGCCCGCACTTTATGGAAATGGTATTGTAATTTAGTTTCGCGTTTGCATTTAAAGATAAAACTTTGATAATTTCAGAATAATCGTCTGCTAATATCTTCTTAAAATAAAATAAAAGATTTATTTCCAAAATGGCTCCTAAATTGTATAAATTGCTCGAAGGTTACGTAACGCTTTCCGAGAAGACATATTCGAATCAACACATTACAAAGCGGTATAAAATTCTCGATTATTGCATTTAAAAAAGGGCATTTATAATATATTAAATTTGAAAAAAAATAAACGTCTAGTTGTGAAAGTATAAATGAATACACATAGCCACTAAAAATCATCCTAAGATTGTTCGAACACAGCGTGACGTCGTGAGTAGATAACGAGCAAAAATTTGTCACAACCTATTTTTGAAATAAAAGAGTTATTTATTTGCTCAGTAGATTACTATAATTGAAGCAATAAAGTACAGTTTCTACGCCAAGCCGGTGCATTCAGTCTATATCACGAGCGATCAATCACTTCAAACCTTTATCCGAAGGGAACTTGCCCGTCTCTCTAAGACGTTTCCAGTTCTCCAACACCACTTGCGATCATGGCCTCTCCTTTCGTCCGAAAAATCTCCTACGGACTCCGCATACGATCTCGGCTGGTCTCCGCTCTCCAAATCTCCTCTCTCTCTGCTCCAGTATCTATCCTCTCTTTCCAAGTATTTTTTTCAGGATTCTCCTGATCTCCTAAAAAAGCCCTTTTAAAAACCAGGGGCGGGTCTACAACACGCCCCTCGTCCCTTCTCATTGGCAGGCCACCAAAGTTTCCCCAAGGCCCTAGGCCTCATTAGTGTCTTATTCGCGCGGAACACAAACAAAAAACTCCCAGCCCGTCTGGAATCTAATGGCATCACATTTCTCCATCGGCATCTGAACCCTTTTTCTTATCCCACCGCCTTTGTTCCTTAGAGCCATTCTCTCGACATCTGCCGAGGCGACAGACTGGTTTGTAAGACAGGCTTCGTCTCTTGTCACCCGGTGGGCACTCCTTTATCCATTGTGAATTCCAGTCAGAGTGTTGCCACCGCTTCGAGGCCAAACAATAAACAATGACCCCACGTGCACTGGTGCCATCTGCTCTGAGCCACATAAAACTTGGCGTGAATAGAAGGGTGGGATACATATCAAGTGAAGTCATTACAACAGGCAATTATCAAGAAAATGAATTCTCTGATCCTGAAAGAAAATCCCCGACTCAAAGATTCATTGCATCGAAACTAAGAATGTCTTCATACACTGTAAGTAGAATTATTAATTAAATACTTTAATTTAAAAAAGATATTTAAACCTAAAGTTCATCTGCTTTTCCCAAAACATATTGCTAAAAAAAAAGAAATTGTAGAAAATTATATGAAAAACACTTTACCACTGAAGAATGAAAAATTTGTGGTAACACTCGATCAGCATGATTATATTTAAGTGACTGTAATAAGAGAAGATCAATTTTCTATTGCTCAATTAAAGGGAATAACCTTAAAAAATAAATTCGTCAGTTTATAAAAAAGTTTCCTAAGGAATTCATGATAGTTACAGGATTTTCTAACAGCAAATTAAAACTAAAAAAAAGTCTCAAGTGAAGCCAAAATTAATTCACACTCTAATATCAGCAGAATATTTCAGAAACATTTTTGAAGAAGTAATTCTATCTTTATATGGAAAGGCTATTGATTAATTTGAGCTTCATATGGACAAAGCCTCTAGTCCAGGAATGGCGAACCAGTGGCACACTCATGAATATTTTGGGACCAGTAAAACATTTTATTTACGAGTAAACTCGTGAAGTACTGCAAATCGGTCGTCGAGACTGCGGGAGGCACACTTGTTCGTTATTGTCTTTCCTTAGTTACGTTGCGAACTACAATTGCTTATAATGCAAAGTTTGTCCACGCATAGCATAGTCAATTTCATTGACACAACTGTATTTTACAGTTTATTCGTGTTATATTTACGAATTTTTACTGTTTATTTAACATGTCTAGCTAAGTAAAAAAACAAAAAGGGCAAAATAGTAAGTGTAACGGAGGATTTAAAATTTTGTAAATCTAGAAATATGACATGATTAGTAAAAGCAGCAAAGCGGTGGGCGTTTTATGATCTGGAGTATTGGTATGTAAAACATCGTCTGTAAAACGGCATTTTGAAACAAATCTCAAATCCTCTTGTCAAAAAAGTGTCCACAGCAAAAATAATTAATTGCTTAGAAACCGTTTTGAAGATGAAACCAATTCAACATGCGTTCTACTAAAAATAACATGTTGCAACACTAATATTAGTTATTTCTCATCCAATCTGCAACAACAGAAGAGAAGGCATACAAATATTTACTTTAATTCGTGAATTACACGTATTACTAAAACATTTACAACTGTACATCGCAAAAGGTAATTTTTCGTAGTAAATAAAGAGTTTTGTGTTGTTAGTATTTAGTTATATGTTATTTTCCCAATAATCATCACAAGGTAAAAATTATTAAAAGAATTGACGGCACCTCTATACCTTATTAAACACTTTTTTTAGAAAAAATGGCACGTTGATCCATAAGGGTTCTCCACTCTTGCTCTAATCACTCGTGTAAGTCCAGTGCCACTTATTTAGCAAAGAAAGAATAATAGAAAAGTGTATACCATTTGATGAAATACTTGTAAAATCACCTTATACTTCCTTACTGAACTTTTGAGTTTTCGGTTTTTTGAAACGAGTCTCGGGAAAACGGCATTCAAAAACACGAACAAACTTTGGAAAACGGTTCAAAGGATTGAACTAAAATAGGTATGAGAGCACTAATATAGAAAAGGTTACTTTCATGGAAAATTCGATTGTCAAGAATCATTGCCGTCAGACACAAGGAAATTTTGCCACAAAAAGAACAGCATTTTTATAGATAAAATCAACTATCAAAATCGTCTCCATAAAGTGCGAATGACCTTCCGTACTTATCTCGCGTATTATTCCTCCAAACTGTGAAACACACAGACAATAATTATTCATTAAACAAATTTAAATATATTGTATATTATAATAAAATATTTTAAAAATTATTTTAAAATCTAATTGTTAAAGTCAATCACAGAGATAACAATTTGCTAACAGTTGAGAACTATACGTACATTTTCATCGCATACCCATTTTTGCATATCGAAAAAAATACATTTAAATGCTATTTCTGAAGTACATCGCGTTTCCCCATTTACCTTCTCTTGTTTCTAATAAATACTAGTAAATCATTCAGGAATGGTTATTAATATCCAATGCTATTTCTTTCTTTCGAGATATAAATCTGATCGCGAAAAGACGCTTATAGGCGTTAATAAGAACATTATTCCATGGATTTCTGACATATTAGGCTCATAAACGTGTTTGCCAGCATGTCCATCAATCATAGTCATATTATTCAGGATATATTTATAACCATTTAGATAAAAGGGTACGATATTCAGTTTATAAGGAAGAAACATCCTGAGAGAGAGTGTGAGTAATGTGTTAGCAATACGTTCGGATGTGATTAGGTTTCGTAAAAAAAGAAATCTAATTGTTCTGCATTAAATTCGAGAAAAATTTTAGCACTTACGTTTTTTTCAGTAATTGGTTTTGAATATCTTTTAATAACTATTTTTAAATGCTATCTCCAGAAAAATATTTCAGATTATAAAATTATTTGCTGCAATGCTGACTAACCTTTATTGCTACTGAAAAGATTCCTGTTTAGTTTATTAACATTCGTTTATATTAGAGGTGCTGAACCTTTTTTCCCGGCGGGCGGCATACACATGGCAGATATTTCATATGGGACGCAACGTGAGGAGTAATGGAAAAAATACCATAAGACCAAGGCAATAATGGACAGTTAAAATGTGGAAAATTGATAAAATTATGAAAACTTATTTTTGGCTTTAATTACTATATTAATCTGTATCAAACACACGTAAAAATTTGTCTCCGTTTTTATGCATTTTTTACTGAGTTGTAGGGTAGTTTCAGTTCTCTTTCATTCATGACCATACGAACAAAACTGCCAAGGCATTTGATTATTTGATGTCTCTTCTCGTTTAGAAAAGCTTCTCTTACTTTTGTTTCAAACATTAACTAATCAAATGCAGAATGGCAACAAAGAGAAGTTTTGACTGAAATCATTATTATTTGTGTTTAATTAAAAATCAGTTTCACCCATAAAATGGTATCTACTCCAGTTCATTCCCTACTTCACTGATATTTGTTATTAGTAATCGCTATAGTTTAGAAAATCTTGCAATAATAGAAATAGAATAATAGAATAAATAGAAAATCTTGCAATTCGCTCCCGTACGACATCGACAGTAACATTTTTCGATTTGATTGCTTGATTGAGAGGATTTCCCATTAAATTTTTAATACATTGTTCTTAAATAATTGATTTTTAGGGTAATGGGCCGTGGACGGGCCACTCAGAAAAGCCCGACGGGCTGCAGGTTGTGTATCACTGGTTTAAATAGTGAATCTGTATATTGATGAAACTTCGACTGACTTGCTGTATACACACTGAAGAGAGTCATTGCATTATGAAAAATTGTTTAATAGGAAATAGGATCACTTTCATCCCCCCCTACTACTCGTTAACGTTGAGTGAATCATGGATTAAATAAGTTGCTAATAAGTAGTGTGAAGTATCTGATACCAAACATATACCAATTCCCGTGCATTGCCAAGCTAGATTGGCTGCGCAAATCGGGTTTTCTGGGTGAAATCTCAAATGTTTGATAGGATCTATATCTGGTGAATTCGGAGGCTGGCACATCCTCTAATTCACCAGAATGCTCCTCAATCCACCCCTTGATGATTTGGCTCTTATGGCATGGTGCATGTATCTGTTAATAAACCGTATCACGTTACAGAAACACCATTGTAATGAAAGAATGCACATGATCTGCAATAATATTCACAAAGCAGACATCGGACATTATTCTATGGAGGTGATGGGTTCTAAAATGAAAAAATCTTATAAATATACTTGCCTTGTACTCGACCAATTGTGCTCCTATGTTTCCGTATTCCAATTTGCTCATCAATGTGGTTGGCTAGAACACACGATTCGTTGGATAACTTTCTTCTATTTTTTTATAGTCTCATTGCATGTGATGTTCTCGATGAGGTGCCATCATCACAGGGGTATAAGTTTGGTGTAGGTTGCTTAAACTCTTATGTAAAAGTGTTTGCATCGCCATGTGTGCAGAAGCACCGAGTGAATCGCCTGCGTTGTAGCTGATGTTTATATAGGGCATTATAGCCTTTAAATCAGGGGTAGGCATTACGTCGATCGCAATCGACCGGTGGACCACCAAGACATTTTGGGGTGACCGCTTCACTAAGACCTATCACGCGCATATACTAAAAAAAGACTTATTCGTAGAACACCGATACCAATTAGACTGGAGAATCGGCTTTTCACAATCCATGCGACTATGTGTAGACGACACATGTGACATAATTGAAAGCACATGATCACGCTTAACACATTCTCTGCCACTATAGAGAAAAAAGCGATCCCCGAGATGGTTTGAAATGGGTTTTTCCCCACACGCCAACTAATGGGAAAGAAAAAAAAACGTTGATCAGCTCTTTCCGCGATAACACGGGATTGGCTTCTGAAACATTACCCTACACCTTGAACTTCCGCGGGATTGGATTCTTATGTTTGCGTTACGTCCTACGACGGCGCAGCGCACGACAGCGGACGTGTTAAGTACATACGTTGGATTCATATTCATTGGCTTACGTTTGTTCGCTACTCTCTGTATTGCAATCGTCCACAGTCTAGCAGCCGCTCAAAGTTATTTCAACATTCAACTTAAAAATTGTTTGCTACTTCTGTGTTTTTCTAGTAAAAATAGTAATCAGTTATATTTTAAAAGAACATATAATTTTGATGCAGAACGTAAGAACAGTTTTTCTTTACAATGATGAATGCAAAATGTGTGTTATGTATGTCCTGAAAGTGTGGCATTTCTGCTATCTAGATGGACATAAGCAACAAGCGCCGCTGAATTGTACTGATATCCACATGCGATTCTTAATCTCTTAAGCTAAATTTTCTATTTGGTCATCTTACCATATTTAGTTGATTCTAAGACGCATCCCAAATCCTCAACTAGTTTTTGTGAAAAATAAAAAATAATGTTAAGGATCTCAGGGGTTTTAAATTTCTCTAGAGGTCTGAAAATAAAAACAATTTTCAAACAGGCATAATTCCTTTAAATTTAAATTAAATGATTCGAATCTTTTACACATTATTTATAAAAGAATGGGGCTTCAGAAAAGTATAAAATGTTTAAAATATGATAATAATTTTAAAAACCATATGCATATGAAAATTCTATAATAAATATTAAGTATTTTTTGCGTTGCGCACGCTATTTTCTAAAATAGTAGCCTCTGATGTATAAAACTTTATAGAATTATAAAATGCATCATGCTCTTTAAATACTACCTAATTTTAGTTTTATATATCTTTTGTATTTCAAAATATTTGTAAAATATTGCAATTTTTAAATATTTTTTTAAAATATATTTTTTATTTATTAAAATATGTAAGTTATTATTCTATTTATATAAAAATAGCTACAGTGTAATAAGAATATATACATTTAACTTTATAAATCAACTTAAAACTTGTAATTATAGCTAGTATTTTAGAAAATAGCATGTGTGACGTAAAACTTAATAAATACTTCTCTTAGAAAAGTTTCTTATTTTCATATGTTTATAATTTTTAAAATTATGATTATACTTCATACTTTTCTGAAGCCCCATTCCTTTATAAATAATGTGTAAAGGATGGGATTATTTGTTTATATTTTCAGACCTCTAGACAAATTTAAAACCCCTAAGACCCCTTAAATAGGAAACCGAAATATCCAATTTTACAAAACTAAAATACATTTAAGCGAATTCAAGGATTTTTTTTCATCGATTGTAAGCCACACCCGATTTTTAGTATTAACATTGAAAAAAAAGTGCGGCTTACATTCGAATAAATACGGTAACAAACACCTGTGGCCCGCAACATCTTTAAAAAGTCAAAAGTAGACCGTACCTGGGAAAAGTCTGCCCACCCCTGCTTTAGGTGGTGGCGAAGAAAGTGTAACAGTCTCCTCTCTCCTCTGTAATCAGTGCACTTTCGCTGTTAAACTGCTGGTTTGTGACTTGTCATTCCGCAACCCATACTGTACTTTCGATAAGTACTCATGACAAATGTAATCGAGTGGCCCATCAAACTCACCGTTTCAGAAATAGACCTAATGTTCTCAGGCTCCGAGCCGTAACAGTACGACATTTATCGAAATCTGATGAATCAGCTGTTTTCCCATTACATGCATTATGTCACTATCGTGGAAAGACAATGCATAGGCACTGTTAATACTACGGTATAAGCAGCGCGTGTGCCCTAGTTTTATCAGCAAGCAAACTAATTGAGGTGAGGAGTGGCCATAATGTAAAGGCTATTCGGGAAATAAACTCTTAGGATCTAAACGCTAAACGAATTTAATGTATCCGACTACGTTCGGAACTGTGATTTTAAAAAAGCGAATAAATTGATAATTTTCATGACATTTAGTGTCACTTAGATTAGAATACATGTATAAAATTGTTTTAAGGACATTTTGACAAAAAAAAATATTTAAATACAATATTTTGGCAAAAAATTAACTTAGAATAACCTTTTTCAAAATGTGGTCTCCTTTTATGAAAAATGCTTCTATTATAATAATATTTTGCCTGTATATAGCTCAGATCTCTGTACAGAGATTCAACTGTAATTTTTGAAAAATTCGTATTATTTTCAGAGTTACAATCATTTGAAATAATTATCGGCGTTTTTTTTTTCTTAAAATTTCTCCCCTCTGTTGTCGTAAAACATGGATAACCGCACTTTGAAGTTATATATTTCAAAAATTCCAGTTGAGCCTCTGTACAGAGGTCTGAGCAATAGACAGGCAAAATATTATTATAATAGAAGCATTTTTCATAAAAGGAGAATATTTTGAAAAAGGGTCTTTCTATGTTCATTTTTTTGTCAAAATATTGTACTTAAATATTTTTTTTGTAAAAATATTCTTAAAGCAATGTTGTATACATTTTCTAATCTAAGTGACACTAAATATTATAAATATTACCCATTTACGTGCTTTTGGAGAATCACGGTGCCGAACGTAGTCGGATACCTTAAATATAAATTTATTAAAATGGATTCTTTGAAATATATTTGAATTAAAGTGGTTAAATTATAAAGTAAGTAAATTCGATGAGCAGAAAATAGAAACGAGATAAAAAAACTCCACTAAAACTTATTTTAGTTTGATGCATGAGTAATTTATTTTCATTTGCAAACAATTGGGTACTTTTTAACGAAGCTTTAGACATAATTTGATTTTAAATAATTGTGTGAATGTTAACATATAGCAAAAAAAATAAATAACAGCGATTTTTCATAAGAGTTTTATAAATAGAAGATGTATAATTAAAAGTACTGACATAATTTATTCTAAAAGCGCTTGGCGAAAACATGTTTCGCTTGCGCAGTACAATAGTAATAAACACGATATGGAACTAATTTTCGTATTCAGTATCAAAATATTTTAATTGGTTTACTATGAAATGTAGGTAATTAAATTAAAAGAAATGGAAAAGGGAAAAATGGAGTTTATTATATATATCTGGTGGAATATATTCAATACCGATCAATTCATTAAATAAGTGCCATTCCTGAGTAGCAAGTAAATACCATTCACACTGTTTTATTATCTTGGATGAAAATAAATTATTCCTACAATCAACTACTCGAAATTCACATTATAATTTTTCGAGGCAATGAATTAATAATTATTCGTATAATTAGTATTACTCCTTATATTACTTAACTCGCACTGAATTTATCTAAATTACAGTCTAATACTAATTCAACTCTATGACTTATGACGAGTTAAGGATTTTTAAATTTTGATACACACAATAATTTGAATTATTGTACGAGCATTTTTATTTATTATGGAACATACCCAACAACTAGTTTCTGTTAGAGGCACAATCCTTTTAAATGTTGGCCGTATTTTAGTCACATTGGTCGTTTGCACTTCAGACACACTTAATCACCTCAGACAGATAACATGGTAGAGTGTTAAGCAAATATACATTCTTCAAATTTCCATTATGAACTCCATATTGTACAATCTGTATAATATGGAGTTCATAATGGAATTTCCTATTTATACAGATTTTGCATACTTCTTGATAATTCACATATGGAAAGGTACTTTAAATGCATGAAATCTGGCTTCATTTTGAGCGAGCAACTTGCTCATCATAAAATGAATGCTATTGTGATTGGCTATCTTATTATGCGAAATAGTGCAAATTGATTTTAGCTTATGAGTTAACTCATTATTCATTCTATGCGCAGTAGAAATGCAAGTTTTTTTTGGAAATATTTAAACTATGATTTCTTAAATCAGCAGGAAAATAAAAAATGTTAATTTACTTGATATGCCAAATACCCTCCGAGTACACACGGAATACGTGCTCGTTAAACCAGTGGGTCCGAATATCTTGTGGACTGAATCACAAGTGCAGGGAACTTGAGAAAATTTCCCTCCACTTCAGTTCCATGCCTAGATTGTGGAGGTGGAGTTAGATGGTGGCGCCATCTATCGTAATGTTCTATCGTCCCTTCGGGAATTTCACTGAGCTAAATCGTACTGTCACCTGTATGGTGCTCAAGGCTAAGGCCAATGACAGGCGTACATCTAGCCCATTGCCACGATGAATTTCGTGGGCCTCAATCTGATTATGTCAGACAGGTGGCATGAGCAACAGCAACACATCAAAGAAAATTTTGTTTTAATAATATAAATAAGAATATCAATTTGTTATTTTCATCAAACTATTTTTTGAGGGAAATACTTTATTAAACTAATTTCAAATAAATAAAGCATCTTTTGAAACTCTACATAATTGAAAAGGGAAGGGGCTGCGCAATGTGTGTTTTTCCAAATATTCCATTAAAATTTTGTATATTACGTTTCCGATGAAAAATGTGTCCTATTGATTGATAAATAGAGGTTTAATGATTATTATGATGCTATAAACTTTACGTTATCATTTTTCTTAGGATTTAGAAGTTATTTTGAGTCAAATGTAGGCCCAAACGGATCTGATTTCCTGTTCCAATGTATTCAGATGAAATATTAATATACTTAAAAATTGCTAGAGAGAGTTCTGCCAATTATGGAGACATATATGTTTCTTGAGTATTGTGTCATTTTCTCTCGCAATAAAACTTTTAAATTAATGTAAATTAGAAATATATTTTATTGACTACTCGAAAAATGCTACTTAAATAACAAGATGACTTTAGGTAAGTAATTTGACTAAAGGGTAATAAAAAAAAAAAAAAGAAAACTTATAGTAAAAAAACACCATTTGATTAGGTTTAACAAAACTCTAATTCATAGCTTAAGTGAAAATAGAATATATTATCAAGATAGCGAGACCACTAAACTATGCATACTAAGTAATCACGTGACCATTTTTTTGTGTGTGAATTGCTTTTGTTACATGTTTTTTTAATCCAAAGAAAAAACAGCTTGAATTATTTATTTGTTCCGTCAAAATGCAAATATCAATACAAAATTTTATTAAACATATCGAATATGCAGTTGAAATATCTAATCCTTTTTATATTGTATCGTTGTTTATATAGACACAAATGATGTGAATTATTGCGGATGTGGAATGCTTCTTTATTTTACTATGTTTTGCTAATTTATAATTTATTGCTGAAATTATTTATTAATTTAAGTATTTTTTTAAGTATGAATAGTACTAGAAACAGAAATATAAATTTTTAAATAATAAATTAAATTTGATCTTCCTTGATTTCCTGAGCTTGAAATATTATTATCCATAATTCATCATAAATAATTCTTACATTACTTTTATTAACAGTTAGAGAAGATGATAGAGAGAAATTAGAGAAGTTTTTTCAATCTTCTAAATTAGGGGTACTCAACCTTTTTTTCTGCTGGGCCACATACATATATAAGCCATTTCACACGCGGGCCGCAATATAAGATTAAACGGGGGGATAGAAATACTTAAGACCAGGATAACATTGGAAAATTAAAATATGGAAAATTTATCAAAATAATATAACTCCTATTTTGCTTTTATTAATTATTAATATTGTTTCTATTTTTTTTTGTCACTAACACTAAATTAAAACAATTTAAGAAACACTCCTTCACAATTTTTGTATCAGTAAACGGTTTCATATGATTACCAATAATATAACAAACTTCTTAGGATGTCTTTGTTATTACTGTGACATTACCACTGACGAAACACTTTGTTGCTATTAGAAAGAACATTCAATGTAGCCTATTCATCACCTCTCTTGAAACAGAAAAAATGTCATTAAATAATTCCTGTTTATTGGTATTTTTAAGTTCAGCACTTTCGTAAGAAATCAAACAAGTACTGATATCAATGTTTGTTGTGCACTACAAAACAGTCAACATCCAAATCATTCGAATATTTCTCGCATGCAAGGTATGAAAGATTGTTCAAAATTAGTTCCAACCATAAAATTGACACTAATCTAGTGTTGTCTGTTATCACTAACCATTAAAAATAGAAAAATAATATCAATTAGCAGCCGTACGGTATTGACAGCAAAAAATCAAAATTGATATATTTGATTTTTGTCAAAGAATTTACAACAAATTTTTGATTCATTGTCTTAAATAAGAGAATTGCTCATAGCAATGGGTCATGACCGGGTCACTTAAAAAGGCTTGATGGGCTGCAGGCTAAGTATAGCTGTTCTAAATCACTTGATAATAATTTTTTTTCTGTAATGTATACATACTTATTAAAAAGTTATTTACAATGGGTAATATTAATTTATTTTTATAAACTTCTATTATAAATTAAACATTTTCTGCATGGAGAAAATTTGTTTAAATCAGTGCATTCAAAATTAAAAGAAATAAGCCTAATTAAGAAATTTTTTTTTTTGATATAATATTCAATTGATTCAAAATATATTTTTATTTAAATATATTTATGTATTAAACGCACCGTATAATTCTATATATAAGTCAAGAATTTTCGGAACAATTTAATCGTTAGAGTAAATGAGTTGGCTTACATAGATCCACTAATCTCGGAAAAGATTTAGCTAGGGAAAATGGATTTTTAATATTCTCCGCTAGCCACGTGCACGTGATTTTAATATTTTAACTTATTGTGTGTTTTGAAGGGAAATTTTATTCTAAAAGAAAAATGAGTAGTAACAAATTGTTCAAAGTCAATGTCAGAATATGATAACCATGCATCGAATTTTTCTTCTTAAATGGAAAGCATAGGTTGACGATCACATACAGTATACGAATTTCTGCTTCCGCTCATTTTTCAAGCAAAAAAATGTGGAGCAGTAAGTACAACAAGTTCAGGTTGTGTACAAGATAACAAATGAATGAAAAATGCGTCAATTTCAGATAGGGTTCCCGGAAGTAGAACCCTCGTTTTTTTTTTTTTGGCAAAGTTATTTTTTTTTGGAAAATATTCCAAAAAAAAAAATGTTACTGGACAACAGTTTCACTTTCATGGCAAAATGTTCGAAGATCACAGGATTTTTTTTTCAATTCGTCTAATATATCCATTTAGGTCCATATGCTAGATAAAATTTTGATTAAAAACACTCACGGTTAACACACACGTCGACTTGTATTCGGAAATAAACACTATTTTGTTTTAATATGTTTGCTGTTACTTTAAGATTTTACTCTATGTTCCACATGATGTAAAGTAAAAACTGTAGGTTCACCCTTCGTCGAGCGCACTTCTGAACAAAAGAGAATCAAGTGCACATGGCCTGAAAGCTCCCCCCTCTAAACAACTTTAATTCAAAATGCCTAGTTTCATGAACAAAATTAACCTTAAACTAATGCAACGAAAATTGCTAATTTGACACAAAATGCTTTTGCTGGCCTCTGAAGGCAGCTGTTCCCTTTGTAGGGTTAAATTGAGACAATGCAAATGAATATAATTACAAATTCCTTCAAATAAATGCATTATAAACTAGCAATCACACACGCACACACACATGAAAGTTAAATATTCATTTTATTAAATTTATTTTTAAGCAATATCATTTTGATATCTTATTTAACATATATGTAAAAATAATCATCAATGATAATTTTACATACTATAACTGGAAGACTAAAATATCGATTTTCTAAAGCATACTTAAATTTGAAGTCCATTCAGCGTGAATGCTTATCTAGGAACCAATATCAAAATCGAAAAGGGACAAGAACAAACACACCTCCAAGAGTACTTAACAAAATGAAAGTTACAAACAATCGGTTTGAGACAATTTTATTTTTAGAGTCATTTCCAGGCAAAGCATTTGAGTCTGTTTCTATTACCAACGAGTAGTAGTGACGGAAACAAAGTGGGAATTGCTACAATTCTTGAAGAAATGTCGGAAATTACCCGGAAATTGGGCTACTAAGTCTTCTACTCTAAAGGTCTTATTACTTACTCTAGGGTCTAACGGGGTGCACAAGTAATTTCTTTCCGTCTACGGAGTTCCTTGACTCAATAAGCTGAGTTCTATGTTCCCAACAATTGAAGAGACATTCTTAAGCAACTCCGGGATTGCTTAAATGTCCGCAAAAGATTGCTATCAGTAGATTTAACTTATAACGTAGAATACATTTGATTAATAAACTTTTTTTGTACTGGGAACGAATTGTACTTCATATAATTGTACTTATGGTATAACTTTTAATGTAATAAATAATTTGTTTAGAATTATTTTTGGGAGATGCTTAATTTTCCTTCACAAATCTTTAAAAGTTATCGCAAGTATCTTTTAAGTAAATGATTCATTAAAAAAACAAATAAATCATTAAAATAAAAATTGAATTTAAATATTATTTCGCATTCTATCCTTATTTTCAACCAAAAAAAGATTATAAAACGTTTAGTTTATGTAAAAGCTTGCAGAGTTTTTTGCATAATCATTAAACTTGGATGTAATACTATGTATATAAATGTGTATGTACGAGATTAGGGCAAAAGTCATGTTAACTATTTTTTTCTTGAAGATACCAATCCGGTTGGAAAATTGACATATACAGACGAAAGGACAAGGTGTTAACTACATTTGTGGACAATGAATAGCACTGAAATATTGCAACACACTAATTACGGTAGCATGCAGGACAATATGGCCTTCACTGTGCAAAAGAATGGCAACACAGTACACATAAAGTTGACATGACAAACCTGGGTCTAAAGACCCTCAATGTAGTCCCCTGCTACTGTCACCACAACGATGTGGGATGCGCTGAATACCATTAGCGACAACATTTGCTGCACCACGTTGTTCATCACTGGTTGACACACGACCATGTTGAAATTTTCCTACCCACCGTGCTACAGTACGGTATGATAGGGCATTTTTCCCAAATGCTTCCACTAATTCGCTGTGACATTCCATCGCATTTCCTCCTCTGAGAACAGCTATTTTGATGTAAGTGCGCTGCTCAACACGGGTTACTTCCATCTCACACGACACTCACCAACAGACTGATTTCATAGCCCTCGCTGTGCTACTACCAGCTATCACAGAGACATCTGTTGTTTAGCATACACACTATGCCTGCAGAACTTCCACACGACACATATACATTTGTGATCCATTCACATATCTGCAAGAAAAAAAATAGTTGCCATGACTTATGCCTCAACCCTTGTATATACACAGGATGATTTTTATACCACCCCCTGGAGCTCGATCTAACAGCAGAAATGACACTTAATTTGATATGGAGACTAATAATGACTTAGGAGGTAAGATTCTGCGAAAAAACGTAGTTAAAAATTTGCCGTTAGGGATATTTGTGGCTTCAAGTAGCTCTGAATGCAATCAGTTTTTAAAAAATCACAGGTAATTCGTTTTTTACCCACTTTCGACACATTTTTAGTGTTATTTATTTCATATGCAGTTGACTGTCGATAGTTCGAAGTTGGAGGGACCAGCTGAAAACTTCGAATTATCAAGAGGGTAGGAGAAAACTCCCAAAATACACGAAGAGAAATATTTTTCTAACAAATTTAAATTTTAAACTACGTAATAAAACAAAAAAATGTACATAAATGTACAAAATTATGTTTAAAAAGTACGTATTATACAGTATAAATATTAAACGGAGTTAAAAGCCCTGTATTAAAATAATACATTTTTGCATTAAATACAATTATTAAAAGAATACATACTGTGCATAACTAATCTTTTTTGACGAAAAAAATCTGTTATCTGTTTTTTATGGCATTCAATCTAACTTTACCCTTCTAGAATAAATGAAGCTTGAACAACATCCGCATCCACATAATTGTGAATGAAAAAGCTGAGTGGTTTGTTTAGTGAAACTTTTGTCAGATTTATCGAAGTTGATTCCCCCTATTCGTCTTCTTGACTTTCTCTGTTATAGTGATCCAAAGCCACAATTTCAGCTTCAAATATGGCTATCCATACAGCGAAGTCCGTATCAACTTGCGCGTAGTCCAGCGTTTCTCAAACTGTGAGGCGTGCCCCCTAGGGTGTGTGATAACCCTACAAGGGGGACTTGAGCATATCGAAAAGTCAAAAATAAAGGATTTAAAAAGTTACAAATTCACTGAAAGAAAACAAAACAAAATATACATTCGGACGTAATAAAATTAAAATACACATTTACACTGATATAATATACTTATAAATATATCAATAATATGGGAGTTATAAATGTATCAGTACTGAGATTAATTATCAATGTATTTTACAGTTAATATCACAATACAAGAACAAGTTTAATAATTACTAGTGATTCCCGCAGGCTTTTCTTATACAAAATGTAATACTTATTTTGATAATTTGTACGGCTTATGATTAAAATTGTATTGTGACTTTAACGTCAAAGTGCATTATTATTACATTCAATACATTGTTTATTGTGTGAAGGGGGGGGGGGCGCGATGAAAATTAAGATTGAAACTTGGGTCGCAAATATTGGAACTTTGAGAAGCACTGTCGTAGTCACCAAATCTTGTACTGAGAGAGCTTCCCAAATGGATAGTTCAGCATTACATTCAATGAGTGTATCGTGCACGTCAACCAGATTCGACATGGAGAAGCCTGACTTTAAAAAAAAACATATTGTCATCAAAAGGGGCTATGTTACGGGGGAGACCGTTTGAGACAAAACAAAACAAAACACATTAGCTGCAACTTGCTTGATACAAAACTCTACATGATTTGAGAGTTCGAATTGTCGAGAGTTATATAGGATAACTACGAATTATCGTGTGTTGGAGTTTGGCCGATAGCAGATTGTAATTCGAAATATTGAGTGTATCAAAACGTATTGTTTTAGTTCAAAATATATATATCAAGAGTTTTTCTAAGGGCTGAGCATATACTTCGAATTAGTGAGAGATTGGTATTATCGAAAATTTGAATTAGCGAGAGTCGACTATTTTGTTTGAATTGATAACAGATAATCTCAACTTTTGACTTAAAAATAATTAAAAGTACGTCATTTTGTGTTACATTTATAAATACTTATTTGCCTATAGAAATGAATATTTAAAAAAAGGGCAAAACGTAAGAGGTATGGGTAATTTATTTTCTGTATGTGTTAAAGTCGATTCTATTGATGATATTTCCTTGTAACAAAAATATTTTCTTATTGCATTATTTAAATTTTCCTAGCATAGATTTCTACTTTTTAAGAATTTGGAAACGTCAGTTAAGAAACCAATTCAATAACTTATATATAAGGAAAAGTTATGTATAATATTAAAAAAAAATATTTAGATGGTGTATGATATGCTTTATAAAAACACACGTGTGTTGTAAAAAGAAATATCCTTAATCTCTAAACATTCAAGGAAAAATGTTTTAAAGTAATTTCACTATAAAAACATGTATTTATTTCAAATCATGATGCCGTTGAGAAATTCAGTCTATGATGCAAAAATTCTTCATTTAAAACAAAGTTTCGATTGGATATATGAGGCTTAAAGTAAAAAATAAGGTACTTAGTCTCTACGATTTTTCATCTGGTTATATATTTATGCTTTTTTTTAAACTTAATTTATGTGCCTTGTTCAAAGAGTATGAAAAAATGTTAAGTAAATCTGAAAAAAAAAATAATTTTTATATTTGAACATTAAATTAATTTAAAATGTAGAGGAAGAAAAAATAGAACAAAACAAAAAAGAAAATTCTTTTTTGAATTTAAAAAAGTATTTTTTGAAGAATAAGTTAAAAAAATAAATACGAAGCTATGTATTTATGCAAATATGTATTGTGATGCATCTCCAAAGCTTTTTGTATTTTTTTCAAGCAGAAAAACTTTCATTTTCATATTGAATGGAGAACACATAAATATTCAACGCTAAAAAGATTCAAAAAGTTAGAGAAAATTGCTAACGAAAAAATCTTTTCTTTGAAATTCTCTTATTTTTCCTGAATATTTTAATTTTCTCAAAATTTCAAGTTTCATTTCCAGTTTTTTTTCAAAAGCTATTATCCATTCAGTACCGAAAATGCTACTACAGTTTTTAAATGATATGCTTAAAATTAATGACGTTTAGTAGTTTTTCTTAAGTTTTTATTTTACGTTTACTTTTCTGAGCTAAGACGAAATAAGATAATTCAGATAAATATAATGTATCATACTGACACAAAGTTAATCAAAGCCCACTAAATCGTTAAATGATGGAATAATAAATGAACAATGTATTCTTTTTGTCTGATAAGAAAGGAAATAATTTTTGTTTTACAAAATATAGGCGAAACAAAATCGTCGACTAGAATTTGTTTTATTTTTTACTAATTATATAAACTTCGTTATCTTTTGAAATACATATGCTATATTATTCTGTTACAAAAAGTATAACTAAAGATAGTACATTTTTTCCAAATAATCATTTTTATATATATATATATATATATATATATATATTTAGATACATACTGCTGAAGCACAAAGGAATAAAAGACAAGAAAAAAATGTTTAGCCAATAATATCTCAAAATACAGCATCCTCATTCAAAATCTCATTTTCGACCATAACAATAAAAATAACAGAGATTTGGAATTGGATAAGTGGGGTTAAAGTAGTTGGATAGTTTAATCAAGTCTACATTTCTCCTGTAGCAACGTAGTAGGCTAAAATTCAAATATCTAAATTATTTATAATATATATATATATATATATATATATATATATATATATATATATATATATATATATATTTATATACAGGGTGTTTCAGCTAAGATGTTACAAACTTCTAGAAGAGGTAGGGGACAACAAGACGACTCGAAGTATATAGGCAATGCTGGGTCGGAAATGCTTTCCTAAGGCTCCACGCGCCGACAAAATTTAGGGTGCAAAACTTCAACTGGTCTTAAAAACGGGAAAAATTGTCGAAACGCTTTGGGTTTTGGTCAAAATTATTGTTATTATTTATTATTTCATAAAAAAAAAATTCTGAGCAATATTGCTGCTAAAATATCGCTAGAGGGCACTTTAGACTTTGGAACGCTAGGGAAAAAATTTCAATATTTTTTTAAGTTTTTTGATGGCTTTCATAAGTTGAAACTTTAACTTGATTTTTGATACCAGGTTTGATATCCTCCGGGGAAAATTGATGTAAAAAATCGAACATTGTTCAGGGCACTTAAAGCACAAACGGTGCTAAAAAACAAGCAAAATGTTGGATTTCGGTGCGGTTTGCGCGAAAAGCATTCCCTTGCTGACTAATTTGTTCAAAACAAATTTTGACATTGTTGCCAAATTTAAAACCAGAGATGCTTCAGACAAGTAAAAAGGCATTTCCGACCGACCTTTCCTATGTGATTCCGAGTCATCTAGGTGTACTCTTCCACCAACGAGGTAGAGTACACCTAGACGACTCGGAATAACATAGGAAAGGTGGTCCGGAAATGCCTTCCTGAAGCAGTAAGACCATCGAAAGTCTGATACGTAGCTCAGGAATTGCAAGTGCCGTGGCAGTGAATAAAGCGAGCAGGGTTCTCGGCGAAAATTTTAGCGAGAGAGTGTTAAAGGCAGAATATGCAAATTTCACCGTCGAGAGTTGAATTAGCCGCCAGAGGGACAGAACAATAAGAGGGAGTCCGCTGGAAGGAAGCTTTATTTCCATCGCACACAGACTGGCTGTACGATGGCAGAGTACACTAACGCAGAGAAAGCAGATATGATTCTGGCGTACGGGGCCACAGATTGCAATGGTCGAGCCGCTCAGAGGTTGTACGCCGAAAGGCATCCTGTCAGGCGGACTCCTGCTCATACCATGTTTGCTCGCCTACAGCAGCAATTATGTGAGACCGGTTCATTCCAGAAGGCAGCTCGTAATCGAGATCGGACGGCACGTACCGAATTGAACGAGGAAATTGTACTAGATATGGTAGAGACCACTCCCAGTTTAAGTACACGAGGTATCGCAAATGAAATCGGGATTTCATACAGTAGCGTTTGGAGGATTCTCGATGATAGTGCCCTGCGTCCATTTCACTACCAGCGCGTCCAGTCACTAAAAGAATGTGACTTTGCACCTCGTCAGGCCTTTTCACAGTGGTACTTGCAGCAACGAATTGCAAATCCCTTTTTGCAGCCTCCATGTTGTTCACAGATGAGGCGTCTTTTTCGAGAGAGGGTATTTTCAACACCCGTAACAGCCACTCGTGGGCAGCAGCGAACCCACATGTAACACGTACTCGGGCTGCACAGGATCGTTTCCTGGTTAACGTATGGGCTGGCATTCTAGGGGATCATCTAATAGGACCCTACATTCTGCCTGATCGTCTGACTGGTCCACGCTACCTGATATTCTTGGAACAAGTTTTGCCAGAGTTATTGGACAGCGCACACGTTACCGCTGCGACTCGTACTTCCATGTGGTTCCAGCAAGATGGAGCCCCCGCACATTTCAGTATTTCTGTTCGGAATCACTTGGATGCAACATGTGGTGAACGATGGATTGGCCGTGGAGGTCCAGTGCATTGGCCTCCCCGATCGCCAGACTTTTCCTGTCTGGATTATTTCTTCTGGGGGCAAATGAAATCCTTGGTTTACGAAACACCCGTAAACAGCGCCGAGGAACTTGTAGCACGCATCAGTGCAGCAGCCGGGGAAATACGAAACACTCCAGAAATGTTATCGAATGTTCGACGCTCCATGAAGCGAAGATGTGAAGCCTGCATCACATGCGGCGGGCGTCAGTTCGAACACCTCCTTTGACAGCAGTTTTTCCTTCTTTTATTTACTTTTTCTTTTATGATTATGCATAGCAGTTAGTAAACAGCTTTTTTCCTCCTATTTTGAGTCTTTCCTTGTGTTTTACTTCTTGTGATTTGGTACTTGTGTTTTTTACCCTCTTTTGCTAAATTTTTGGCTATAAAATTACTTTTTTGCAACACAGACCAACTCGAATCTCATTTAGGAGGAAAAATTGCTAGTAATTATTCGGCTTACACCCAACCACAAAATTATCCAAATGAGTTTCCAAGTTGCAATGTCTGAAAGCGCCCTCTGGCTTTGATTAATGGCTACCAAGTCAAAATTTATTTTGAACAAATTAGTCAGTAACGGAATGCTTTTCGCGCAAACCGCACCGAAATCCAACATTTTGCTCGTTTTTTAGCACCGTTTGTGCTTTAAGTGCCCTGAACAATGTTAGATCGTTTACATCAATTTTCCCCGGAGGATACCAAATCTGGTATCAAAATTCAAGTTAAAGTTTCAATTTATGAAAGCCATCAAAAAACTTAAAAAAATATTGAAATTTTTTTTTCCTAGCGTTCCAAAGTCTAAAGCGCCCTCTAGCGATGTTTTAGCAGCAATATTGCTCAGAATTTTTTTTATGAAATAATAAATAATAACAATAATTTTGACCAAAACCCAAAGCGTTTCGACAATTTTTCCCGTTTTTAAGACCAGTTGAAGTTTTGCACCGTAAATTTTGTCGGCGCGTGGAGCCTTAGGAAAGCATTTCCGACCCAGCATTGCCTATATACTTCGAGTCGTCTTGTTGTCCGCTACCTCTCCCAGAAGTTTGTAACATCTTAGCTGAAACACCCTGTATATATATATATATATATATATATATACACGAAACTGAGAGGACTGAAATATTTTTTCGTGTTAAAAAAATTTCGTGTTAAATGATAATGCGAAAATAACATATATCAAAAATTTAAGTTTATTACAGTTTATTTTAAATACGTAGATATGTATAAAAACTTGTATTCCTTAAAAATCAATCAAACAAAAACATTTACAAGAATTAAAAAAAAATTTAATTCAAATTTTTTCAGCTTTTGAAAAGAAAAACATTTATTGAGCTTTTGAAAAGCAAAACATTTTTTGGGCTTTTGAAAAATATTCTGATATTTTTCTTTACATTGTCTTTTTTGGCATCAAATAGCCTACAAATTCTTAGATGTCGTCTATTTCGTTATCCATTTCACCATTAGAATGTGTGTGAGTGTGTCTTAATTTTTTCAAAATAAATTTAGAGGTGAAACTCCTCGTTTTCCACATGGCATAACACGAGGCTTACAGACTTAAGTGGTAACAGCATTATAAGATTTAAAAAAAATTAAAAATACATATAAAAGACAAATATAACATAAAAAGAAGGGAGGAAATACATAAATATAAAGAAAGGGAGGTACCTATAAAACTTTAAAAATCTATGCAGTAAACAAATTTTCTTAAACAATTTTTCTAATACTTGACGAACAAAGGCAAAACAGGAGGCCAGGAAATACCTAAAGGTTTCAACTCCTTTTTAAAATATTCTCTTTAACAAAAATATAGATTAAAATACAACAAAACATGTTCCGCGGTTTCAGCATCCAGACCACAAGAACAAATATCATTACCAATTAAATTATACCTTGATAATTAGTTCTTTAATTTCCATGTCTTGTTAGAATCTGGGATAACTTCAAATCAATAACAATTTTTTTTTTTACATTTTAGCCGCGCGTGCGTTGATAAATGATCGGAAAAAACTTTTTTGTTCACAAAGCTTTAAGTGAGGCCAAGAATTTGGAGTTCCCGGTGGAAATAGTTCTGTCCCTAGCTAAATGCTTTCTGTGGGATAACGGCACAGACATCGAAAGGTTCATATCTTGGCAGGTTGCCTCTTAATAATTGCACATTCTTTTCATGTTGTTTCTCATTTCGTATGCGAACATGAGCTGCGGTATCATTTTTGTCGTCATAATTCTCTTCAATGATATTTTTTGAGCCTTAAAAAATAACCAAAATGTTCTTCTCGGACGTTATTGAGGATGTATACATATTATCATCATCTATTGCAGAGGTCGGAAACCTATGGCACGCGGTACTTTTTCAGTGGCATTCATCACCCCTCTACGAGTTTGTATACTTTTGAGTGGATGGAAGTTGATAAATATGTAACGAACCTTATTCGACAAACATCTTAAGAATTATGGACATTTACGGAGTCGCGAAAAAATCTAAAATATAACCCTTAAAGATAAATCTATTTTGTAATTTAATCAATGTCATTGCTGGAGAGATTCAATTGTTTGAAGAGAGAAAATTGCATGAACTCCGCTTTCCGCATTAGGTTATACGTATCTTTCCTCATAAGAAAAAAATTTTGAGTACGCAAAGAAATCGTTTAACAACTGAAAGCTCACAAAGATGTCAAATAGAAAGCAACAAATTATCCCTTTGATTTTGCGGTCTGAAAGTAAAGTGGTGCAAGCACTAAGTTCACATTAAAATTTTTACTTATTTTTTTATTTAAATATAATGAAAGGAAACACTTAAATGTGTGTGTGTGTGTGTGTGTTACGTTGTGTATTTCTTATTTTAATAAATATGTTTAAAAATACATAATATATGTATAATTTTAAGTTGTTTTTTATTATGCTGTTTATTTTTATAATAAGAAATGTCTTTAAATAATGTAAAACTAAAGTATAATAAGACTGCAAATGTGTATTATTTGTTTTGTATCTGTATTATTGATCTATATCTCTGCATGCATTATCGCTGGAATCGAATTGTTTCAAAAACGCCCTTCTGTGTGGCACGCTGAATCATATGGGTTGATTGATTTGGCACACCGCACCTAAAAGGTTTCCGACCCCTTATCTACTGCAGCAAATTCTTCTGATGATACAGTAGGGCAGTACAATAATACAGAAAAATAATGTAAAACTGCCTCTTATTTTGCATCCCTTTTAAATCTCTGGTGTTTTCCGTAATTTGTTCATTCCCAGAAGAGAAATCTTTTCTTGTTAAGCGTTTTTCATTCCACGTTAAGAGAAAGTAAATGCGTGAATATACATAATACTTCGTCGGGCCGTTGTTATTTCGTGTTAACCGATATATCGTGCTAAACGTATTTCACTGTATATCTGTGCCTATAAAGGAGAAAAATAAAAAAGGAGGAGAAAGGAGTAAAGGAGAATGTGTACTCATTCAATCACTCATCATTATAGCTACGGAACTATTAAACCTGCAGACTTGGAATTCAATAGGCATGTTCCTGTCATTGAGTAGAGATGCGCTAAGAACGCATTTTACAAAAATCGAATTCAAGTGGCTTTGCGGAGGCTTAAGGAGCGTTATAGATAATTATTTTCTTTTTTAAACTATCAGACGTACACTCTCTTGAAATTCGGTAAGCAAATTCCTTTAGTGCAGTAAAGATCCGTTAGAAAATGGTCCTACAAAAATCTCCCCCCAAGTGACGTTGCGGGGGATTAAGTGGTGTTATACATAATTATTTTCATTTTTAAACTATTAGACTTACATTCATAAAATTTGGTATACAGATTCCTTTAATAGAGTAGAAAACCGTAACAAAATGGATTAGGTGAAAATCGATCCCCAAGGGACGCTCTGGGGACTAAGGGGCGTTATAGATGATTAATTCAATTTTTTAACTATTAGACGTACAATCTTGAAATTTGGTAAGCAGATCCTATTAATATATTAGACATCCTCTATAAAATGGTTTTTACGAAAATCGACCCCAAAAGGCGTTGTCTTGGAGTATAGATAATTATTTCCATTTTCAAACTATTAGATCTTACTTCTTGAAAATTGGTAAGCATGTTCCTTTCACGAAATGAAGTTTATATAACAAAGTGTTTAGCAAAAGACCAACCTTCAAGTGGGATAGCGAGGGGTCAAGGTTAGTTTCGGAAAAAAAATCCGATTTTTGAGTTGTAAGATTCATATACCTGAAATTTTTTAAGCATGTTTCTTTTGTTAGAGATCCATTAATAATGGATTTTATGGAAATTCTTTCCTAGGGGGAGCGTGGGATTACTGGGGCGCATTGACGAAAAAATTCCCGTTTTTGAAATACTGAGACTATAATAAAGAAATTTGGTTTGCATGTTTCTTTTATTTGATAGAAATCCGCTAAAAGAACGGTTTTTTTAAAAAAACATTGACTCTCAATGGAGTAATGATAAAAAAAAATTCCGTTTTTGCTGTATTAGATTTAAACTTCAAATTTGGCACACGTGTTTATTTTAGGGAGTAGAGATCCACTGAAAATTGGTTTTGTGGCAATTCACATGGTTATTGGGTTGCAAGAACTCACAAAATAATTACTTTAATTTGAGAGATTATTGGAAATTATTAATTAGATGTTCTGCCCTTTTTTTATATCAAAAGGCAACAGTTACAATTATAAGTATATTGCAGTACAGTTACAAGTATAAATTGAATTATTAATGCTAGGACTTCAATTTCAATAATTTATAATATTATATATATATATATATATTTATACAACATCATGAAATACCCAACGAAGATTGTAGGTGGTGGCTGGCTAGTATATTTGTATATATATATTGTACTACTGTGCAGATATTTCTTTCTATTTAGTATAGTATTTGTGTATTTTTATATTTTGGATTATATATATATATACAAGTAATTAAATATTGTTTTATCAAAAACACTAAAATAAGTAATTTTAAACAGTTTCATATTATTTTTAAAAAAATATATACAATAATTATTTCAAAATTTGAGATCATTTTTAAATTATCAATCAATAGTTTATTGTAAATTTGCATTTCCCCCTTTTATTTAATTTTTTTTTCTTTTCTTTAAATGTCGTTTAAGCCCACTTCAAAGCTTTTCAGCATGGAGAAAAGTTTAAGACTTTTTTTTAGAATGAGGGAAATTTTTTAAGTAGGGTATTAATGGATATATCAATACTAGCTATTTCCACTTAAAGGAAGAATTTATTGCTAAAGCTTTTAAAATTATTATTTTTTACTCCTTTTGGTTCCGAAATTGAAAAGACTCGTGCTTTAATCCCTGACTTTTTTTCTTTAATTTTTTTTCAATGAGGTAGGAATGCACAGATTTTTTTTTATTTGTTTGCTCTTCTCTGTTATAGAATTTCATATTCCTTTCTTTCATGTCAAGAGTACAGCAAATTTTTTAAGTTAATTTTATATATTGAGAGAGATAAAAGATAATTACGTTTTACGACTATATTTAAAAAATCACAATTGAACATATTAATGTTTTCTTAGGTATGATGAACAAATTGAAAAGAAAAAAATTACTTACATTTCTGTTTTAAAAATATTTTTTTAATTAAATAATCTTTATGTATTTGAAATTTTTATATTCTTTGTATCTAAATGTACTGCTTTCATAAAACTAAATAAAACTATAATTTTATTATTTTTGAAAAAAATATATGTGTGTGTCCTTTGTTTATTATTTACAGTACACCTTATAGAATTATTCGATTTGTTTAAAAATTACTATTTCCAAAGTAAACTATTTTAAAATCGTAATTCATTCATCAGATGTGTTTTGTCACACTTTTTCTTTGGAATTCTAACTAAACATATTTCTAAACTAGCCTACATATATATATAATACATTAGGCTAGTCTGAGGTAAGTTTTAAAGAAAAAACTTTCAGTATAATATTTGCCTATGTTACTTAAATGAAATATAAATTTAGCATAGCAAATACATTTCTAAATAATATAATAACTTTAAATATCAAAATTAATTTCTAAGCTTCTAAATAATTAATTGAAAAGTATCAAACTTATCTAGTCATTAACGATAAAGAGTCATCACAAAGTGATTCGCAGAGAGAGAATTGTATTTCTGGAATTAATTTTTCATTAAATGTATCATTTAATGAAAAAAGTAATATTTCCATGAGTCCTCAATCAGCACAAAAATAATAAGAGCATCAATCCTTTCCGTTGAAAAAAATTTATCTGAAGAACTTTTTTGTTTTGATTACATTATACTTAAATCTCCAATTATTTTCGAACCCTTGTCGTTTCGGAAAGACAAACTGAATTTTTTTTTAGAAAAGGTATGATGTCAACCCACCGAAGGCAAAATCTCATTAGCACCACTTTTAAATATAACTGGCAAAATGATCGTTTCTTAGCAGCATGAGGCTTAATGGATATTAGAATGCCAAATGTCGCAGATGGTGGTAAGTTCCGACTGTTTTTCCATGTATTTGTAATGTAAGGGGCATCCTTACTCTTAACATCACTTTAGAAATATTTAAAATGGTATTAACCCAGGAGCGCGGTCACGCAATAAACAGTAACGTTAAAGGTCACATGGGGTGACTCAGGCACCCCAATTATTTTTTTATAATTATTTTCATTGTACGTAATAGAAACAGTAAAGGCAGTGAATAATTTAATTAAGAGAAAGTATAATTACACATTTTTAAGCCTTTTTTCAATTTTTTTTGATAATTTGATAAAAAAAATAAATCCCATCAATCTGAAATAAAATGTTTCGAATCCGCGCAACTTTAATAAAGGACACGAATCACAGACAGGAATGATATTTGCAGCCAAAACTGTTATAATTTAATTAAGTTATTGTAGTTTTATTTGTCATCGGCAAACAGTATGCTGAACTTTTATTTGCTTGCGCCTTTTTGACAGTATCCTTTAAACCTTATGGTACACTTGTATCTTCATATCTTTTTTTGATTTAGTTCTTTAAGTAGCATTTGCAAAATCTTGCTTTCTACTCAAACGTTTCATGTTCATCGCTTTCCTCAAATTTTCTTTCGATATCATGATTAATATCGATTATTTCATCAGGTTCCTCTCTTGCTGGATTCATTTATTGTTCCGAAGTTTCAACTTCATCCTATAGAGATCACAGATGCTCCATTTTTTTATGCTCAGTTGTTGTCGTGTTGAATGTTGCCAAAACCTGTGAGACAGGTTGGGCTTATTTATGATAGATGGGGATATCGCCTATCTCCACCTCCACAACATAGGCATGGAACTGGAGGGGAGGGAAATATTCTTCAGCCCTCTGTACTTGTGGTTTTTTCTGTGACTGCGCACAAGGCTTTTGGACCCACTGATTTAAGAAGCACGTACTCCGCGTGTACTCGGAGTGTAATTGGGTATCGGGCATCGAACCCAGACATTCCGGTCTGGAGTTCGATGCTCTAATCACTAGGCTACCTTCGGCCTTTATGTTCAGTTCATTTACATTTATAAACTATAGAAAGAGTCGTACAAAACAACAATCAAAGCCATTAAGTTGTTGACAGGGGGAAAATGTAGTATGTTCACATAAATAATATTTTGCAACAAAAGTGGTCGCGTGGGGAACTCAGTCAACCCAAGTGACTTAAGATTGTAAAAAAAAAATGCCACTCCCAAAAAGATAGAGATATGTGACAAATACATTTTCGTTTCAGCGAAAACCGCCATCTAGGAAGATACTGACTATATCATTGGTATCAAGCAAACAGTTCTCCCAGAATTAAGGATTTCGTTAGCCTGAGGAGACATTGTGCCCCGCGCAGCAACTGCCGGGTTAAAAATTATGTATTCCTTACATCAGTGATACCATCTCCTGAGACCAGGGTGGGCATTAAGTCGATCGCGATCGACCGGTTGACCTCTAAGACATTTTAGGGTGATTACCTTCACTAAGACCTAATAATCATTCCATCATACTAAGGTCTAGAAGTACCGTATTTATTCGAACTTAAGCCACCATCGATTCTAAGCCATGCCACAAATTATCAACAAGATTTTGCGAAAATTGAAAAATAGTGTAAAATAGTTTATCGACTTCCAACTTTGCGAAATTAAAATAAATTTAAAAGGAAAACTAATAAGAAGTGAATAATTAGTTATTTTATCAGTATAATAAAAAAGATGCAAGAAGCTGTAATTGCTCTAAATACACCATGGAACAATTTTTTCCCCTTTGATTCTAAGCCGTGCCGGATTTTCAGTAGCATTTACATTGAGGGGGGGGAGGTGGAGTGCGGTTTAGATTCGAGTTATTACGATAATTTAAACAACACGGAGGAACAAAATCGAATCATAAGAGAATATTTCATTGAATAGAAAATGCTCTTCTCTATTTGGAAGCTAATTTAGGAATAAAATCGGTAAAATGTTCTTTGTTCCTGGAAAAAGTTCGATAAATAGAGTAATTAGTTAAATAGAAGTCCTACTGTATTGTATACTTTCTTTTAGCTCACTACCACTACGCCACTGGATGGACCGCAGCACCTTGAAAAAATGAGAAGTAGCCCGTACCCTGGGAATGTCCACCCACCCCTGCTCTAAGATGTATTGTTCTTTCTTGCGTAGATTGGTTGATGTACAATGGATCAAATTAAAATGCTTGCTTTGGAAACTTTTATTTTATCATGTAACTGTCATGAATTCAGCGCAATGAATATTAGAAAAGTTTCCAAGTGAGTGAGTGAGGGATTTTGAGATTTATTGGTCCCTGCGCCATTAAATCTCAAAACCACTCACCCACTCACTTGGAAACTTTTCTAATATTCATTGTGCTGCATTCATGACAGTTACACGATAAAAAAATCCCATCACCTGTGCCGTATTGCATGTAAAGCTTAACATTAGACTTGTACTTGTTATTCTACTAGTAAAATTTAGATAAAATTTCAAGACTGATAATTTAGTAAAGATCAAATATTAGAATTCTTCCAAATATTTTTCAAATTTAAAAAACATACTTTTATTATACGTGCATTTTTAAATAAAGTGCATCTTATTGATCTCTGCGCTCTCTTGTTGTTTCCTTTTTCGTAGGTCGGACCACCCTTTTTTTATAGCTTTTGAATATATCGTACCAAAATTTTAAAAATTGATGTATTAAAAAACATTAATTTTCTCAATTTCTGTTTTCTGGATTAAACCGTATTGGCTTCTGAACGACTCAAATATACACCTTTTAAAAAAAAATCTACAAATAGCAAAAATTGGGAACAGTGAAGTGCATGATTAGCTGGAAACACGTGATCGCTGGTATCATGTGACTATTATGTCACATAAATCTAACCCATTCATAAAAATAATATAATTTCTGATCATTGAAAAATAAAAAAATAAAAATAATAACAATAAACCCTTGTACCCAGGCTGAAGATATATGTAAAAATGAATGAGTGCGGAAACTTATAATTTTCTCAACACTAACTTCAATTTTTGACATCTTTTCAGATAGAAATTTTACTATTTGTCTTAATTGCTTCCCATTTAACATTCTATTCTACATTAATTAAACACCATGAAATGATAATAATCTCTCGAGCAATATGCTCTTTTATTTGAAAAAACTAAAAAAAATAAAGTAAGAAATGAAGTATAAAAGTGCATTTTCAACAAAAAACGATAATTTATTCATTAAGTACTGCATTTGAAGGTAAAAGTTTGAAAAGAACAATTTTTACAGTTTGAAAACACGTAAACCTTTTTGTAATATAACAAGTCTCCAGGCGTCTCAAAAACCACTATGCTCATACTATATTCTCTTTCGTTTCTATCGACATTTATTCTGAATTTTTGAGAAAAATAAGCAGCAATGCTGTGTAAAGATGAAGCTTTCATGACTTTGAAAACAGCCCCTAAGTCCAAAAGTCTTCTTTCACTTTAACGCAAACATCCGGATGTAGACAAAAATATATTCAGTCGCCAGTAAAAACATGTTATACAGTGATGACCAAAATTGTGGACACTTTTTTTTAAATTGCTACGTTTTCAAGTTTATATGCTTTTAATTTTACGTTGAACACACAAAATGCTAAGTATTTTATATCATTTTAAAGAAAATTTAATACTTAATTCGATATAAGAAAGGAAATTCAAATATTTGCAAAAGAAAATAGAGTTATGCTGCGATAACTGCCGATATACATTGGAGACTTATGATAGCAGTGAGTTATCAGAGCTTAATGAGATTGCGTTTATTTTTTATTACAGCTTCACATTGATGTTTCATTGAGCTGAAAATAGCTTGAAGCTTTTCTTTCGTTATATATATATATATATATATATATATATATATATATATATATATATATATGATGCCAGGAATTAATTATATCTTCAATTAGTTCCTTTTTATTTCATGGGTACCTCATTCGGACAAGAGTTTTCAAACGGTGCCCGCAAGTTTTCAATAGGATTGAGGTCAGGACTGTTTCTTTGCCAAGGATAGAAATGATATTTAGTCAAAAAACAATGACATCAAATAAAATAGTAGATTGGACACATGTGTGACGAGAAAGGGATATTTCCTATGTTAAAATTGCATAATATGTGAGTAGTTTAGTGACTATATTTGCAGACTGAACGTTTTGTTTAAGATGTAATGAGACAAATTCAATAAAAAAAGGCAGGAAAAGGCCGAAAAAGGTGCGCCACATCTGTTGATGATAGAAGAATAAAAATATTATGTTTCAGAGATAAAATAATTTCATGGACATCCATCATAAATTATTTGAGTGATGCTGGTGTTTCTGTCATTTCAAAAACAACAAGGAATAGATTAGCATTAGGGAAACTAAAAGGTAGAATTCCACAAAAAAACCCTATCTCAATTTACAACAGCACTAAAAATGACTACACTGGGCAATGGAACACATTAATTGGAAAAACAATTATTTTTCACATATGGAGAGAGCAAACGTAAATATCGTTTTTCAGTAGTGATATCCTAAAACATATAAGACGTAGAAACCAGAAACTGCATCTAGGAAACTGTGAAGTATCCATATAGTATTTTAATTTAATAATGTACATCAGCAGATGATATTGGTCGCCTTCATATCATCGATGGAACACTGAATGTCATAAAATACATTGACATCATTCTAGAACCCAAAATCCTGCCTTCCAACAGGGACCCATTTACCAACAATGCTTCGTTTATTTTTAAGCTAGATTCTGGTCCTTACCATACTGTAAAGTAATTGAAAGACTAATACCATTCTAAGATCATTGCGTTGTTGTGCTGGCTAGGAAACAGTCCTGATCTCGATACTATCGAAAACTTGTGGCCCCGTTTGAAAGCTCTTGTCCGAATGAGATACACATGAAATAAAAAGGGGCTAATTGAAGATATAGCTCACTGCTATCATCATTAACCAATATATATCGACAATTATCGCAGCATAACTTTTTTTGCCTTTCAAATATTTGAATTTTCTTTTTTTTTTGTATTGAATTCAAAATTAAATTCTCTTTAAAATGATATAAAATACTTAGCATTTTGTGTAGCTTAAAATGTTCTATAAGCATATACTAACTTAAAAAACATAACAATTTAAAAAAGTGTCCACAATTTTAGCCCCCACTGTAGAATCTTGTGACAAAAAAGAATAGTTTATCTTTTTAAAAAAGCTATCTTTATTTATAAACAAAAACCCATTTAAATTTTTTAAACGAATGTAGCTATGTTATGCTTTCTCGTGGATAGCTGAAATTCCAAACATACCAAGATCTTTGCCGGTTTTTTTTTTTTTGCATTCAAGTGAGATAAAAATGCATTTTGTTATCAAAACTCTTATATTCTGTCGTATTGTTTTTAATTTTATTTCTTTTAAACAGTGAAAGCAGCGAGTAAATAAATTATTTTAATTCATAATTTTCAGAAAACAATTGGAAAAAAATACTTATAGTTTACATATTCTTCCATTGTATGAGAGGTGTTGTTCCATAAAAATTGTTTAACGCAGTTACAAAAATATTTTCAGTTTGGATGAAAAAATATCTTTAAAAATTCTTATAATATTCAAGTAAAACTGTATATTATAACTAAACGTTACTCTTTTTTTCTCTCTCAAAACAAATTAAATCATTATACATAATTACAAACCCCATTAGGAGCATTTTTGTATGATCTGGCATTTTTGTTATTATTATTGATTATACCTTCAAGATTAATTTTATGTGTTTAGTGTTTTACAAAAAAACGCATTTATATCTTTTAATAAATTTTATTACCTGTCATATACATTTTCTATTTTTTTAAGTACGAATGTATATGTAATGTAATTACAGTCGAACCTCTATATTGCGAATTTTTCTATATAGCGAACTTTTTCCTGGAACCTTGAACATTTCACGATTCTTTTCGTAAAATAACTTCTCTATGGCGAAGTGCATTTTCTACATAACGAACTTTTTCTTTAGTGAATCAGTTTTTGTTCTCCATTTTTTTAAAAAGTATTTCCGAAAAAAAATTTCAAGTTATTCTCTCTTAAATACATTTTATGGTGGTCATAAATCTTGGACTGGTTTTATCAGATCCTAACTCGCCTAGAGCAATAGAGTTCTGGAGGTTTCATCCAAGAAGTGCAACCCTTAACCTCTATTACCCAGTACACTAGAAACATCTTCGATGTCCTCTTTCACCTCAGTGTAGTTGCCCCGTGTCTCAAATATGAAACAATGTATGTTTAATATTGCTTGTATGCTTTAAATTAAAAAATGTCCTTAAAATTCATTAATTTTAGTATTAAGTCATTTTCTTAATATTGAAAATACAATTAACTCTTAGACATTCTTTTTTCTTGTTTTCCTTGCAGTTTTTCTTTCTTTCTATCTTTTTTGATAGGTAAGATATATAAAATAAATAAATATTAATTTTAAAAAAAGGTGTGAATAATTACTTATTTTAAAAAATATAGTGTTTATGAATTTGAAATTTGTCTTATGTGGTTTATAAAGTATATTAAAAGATGAACCTCTATATAACGAACTTTTTTCCGGGGTTTAGCGAATTTGTTACATAGAAGTCCGATTGTAGTTCATTAATTTTTGATTATTATTTAATTAATAGAAAAAGATCGAAAAAGTAAAAACTCTATATTTCTTCTCCTGTATTTTATCCCTTATTTTTAAAAGAAGTCCGTAGAAGCCATATCAAATTGCATTGCATCATTTTCTACGGAAAATGCTTTAGGCCATTTAACGATCGAATATTACACCGACGTAAGCACTTCCAGTTGTGCAGGATGGTAAACTGATAAGTCTTATTTTTATAAAAAAATTTATATCAATGAGAAGCATTTTTTTTTATTTTTGCTCAACTTATTTAATCTCTGCAAGAATCTAATATTATACCGTTTTAATGGAAGTTTTACATCCCTTGAGATATAAATGTAAAAGAAATAGTTTTTTTTAAAAAAAATCATTTTTATGCCTTTTAATTTACACTGAAATCGTTCCCATTTCAATCAAAAACAGAATGTAATTTTCATTTTGGAAATGTTAAACCGTCGAAGAAAACTAAATTATTTGGCCAATATATTCGCTACAAAATATAACTTGCTTCTTTCGACTTTTAAAGGTGATTTAAGATTTATCAAATTTTAGAGTGATTTTGGGCATATATTAAATGAGAAGAAAAAATTTTGACTGACTAAAAATGGATACATTACTTTTTGTCGACTAGTTTTTGCAAGTGAATCTCAACTTTTTTGTTGTTGTTGCGGTACACTTATAACAATTTCAAAATTTGGCGGCACACTAACAATAAAATACGTTTAAAAGAATTTTACTTTGTCATGATAGGTATTTTAAATAGTTTATAATGATTTTATCTTTTAAATAGATAAAATCTGTCCGTCAAAGTAAACAAAATGTTTATTGAGTAGTTAATTATAAAAGTACATTTCATGCGAAATTTGAGCTTTATGATTTCTGATAATTCCTTTTATATTTTGTCGTAAAGTGGTATTGTTTCTCATATTGTCATCTACAGTTAAAAGTTTCGATCTTTTTTTGCATTTTTATATTTGCTAATGCTAAATGTCTAAATTCCCGAGAATAAGATATAAAAAATTGCCACAACATTTTTAAAGTTTTTTTTGGCTATTATGGGATTATCGCCTCTAATTTCAATGCAAAATGAATTAATTGACTCTTTTGAATATTTTGTAATTAAATCTTGATTACTGCAGAATGTGTGAAATTAGTTCTTCCTCTTCTCTCATTCAAAGTTAATTAATTCATTTACAGATCTATCTGTTATCACAAATGGATTACAAGCAATCGATTTTTTTATATCTAAATATGGGAAGTAATGAAAACTCTCTTTTACAGTGTTGTCAATAGTCAATAATAATTTTATGAATATTTTATTTTTATGAAATAACCGAATGATTTGTTCCTAGATTTTATTTTTATTTTCTCAGAGTATAATTAATAGTTTTAAAATAATTTGACGGCACAATTAGTTAAGAATCATTGGTTTAGGCCTTAAATGTGTGTGTGTGTGTGAATGAACTTTGAACTTTATGCGAACAAAATCTAATGCTAATGTTTATTTTGTGGTCTTTGTAACCTAGTCAATAGAATAACAAACTAATCTTAGGTAAGTATATGTAGCAGACTCTCTAGTTTCTTACTTCAAAGGATGATCCAGCAATGTTTCTTAACCACTTTAAACTGATCAGGATTCGAAGTTTACATGTTGAAGTAGCATAATTCTGAGTACGTGCTCAAATGTCTCGTTTCCGTCATTTTATCTTAATTTAATTTTTCAAGGTCTATGGTCAACCGCTCCTTAGTTGCTTCTTGTGTACATTTGACTGAAAGTTGATGAAGCAAAATCTTAAGCGGATGATTGGTAAATATATATATTGTTTAAAGTAAATAGTAGATGAATATATACAGTATAACTATAGCTCGAAATCCCTTTTCTAACTCCATAAATATTTAATACTATAAATTAATAAATCAAAGGGTTTGAATAGTTGATGAATAAATAACAACATATATATGCATGTTTGCGTGAAAGTTTAAATTCGACTATGGATGTCACTGCAGGTTACATTTTTGTAAATTTTGCACATATGCGATGTTGTATGTTCAGAAGTACTTAAAACTGCATATTTATCATGAGCACGTTTATGTTTAAAAATAATTGAAATTTGTTTTATATTAGTTGCATGTAATCAAGGTAAAATAAAACCTTACGTCTTATAATTACTTCAATTATATTTCATACTCGAGCGTGTCTGCAATAATTCCTCACTTAAATTTTCTCTCGGACAGTTTATTTTTATTCATGTTGATCTTGAGCTCTCCAAGACTTCTTGTAATAATTAATTTTTTACGTTTACACCAAATAGAAAATAAACTTTTAGTCACAACTTCGTCTCCTGAAAAAAGCCAAGTCCCCGTTCTCAAAAACAAGAGGATGCAATATTGTATCATCTGCGTATTTTAACCAGTCAAAGAAGTAATTAACGGAAATCATATGATTCTAAAAGCTTTTTGTTGAGGAAGCTTTAAAAGCTGAGATCTCCGGAATGATCTCACCGGAAACTTGTATTCTTTGTGGTATGTTTCGCTTCATCATTAGCGTGATTGCACGCTCGTGTGTATGTATGTATATGTAAAGTGAAATGCCAGTTAAGAAAATACCAAAACGTTTCCTCATCAATCCTTCAACGACTGTAACAAGATAAAGATTTTCCCAGTTATATTACCCATGAAATCGTCAAACACCCACAATTCATTTTTCAGTCTATAAATTAGAAATAAGCTTATATAACTAACATTCTACTGTGTTAATAAAACCACATTACTTTATTCTGTAAAAAAAAATGCCTGACAACTCTCATCTATTTCGGAATTTTAAATGGCTACTGTAAATAATTTCTTAAGTTTATAATCAAAAATTAATGTTTAAGTAACCAACAATTTAAATAATTTCTCGTTTAGTGTTGAAACACTGAAAGCTTAAATTATCACTTAAATGTAACTAATTAAGTCAAATTTAATTATAAGGTAATTATTATTCTATTTTCAACACATTCATTCTTAAATTAACAGACCTTAACTGGAATAAAATTACATACTATACATTTCGTTCATTTAAAATATAACTCACTTTCATAACGTAACTATTTAAGAATGTCATTGAACAAACTAGATAAGTCAACGTAAACAAAGTTTAAATTGTTGTCATATTTTACTCAGTACAAGTAAACTATTACTTAGAATAAATATACGTATATTAGTTGGAAAAATATTCACTGTGCTTACAATTACATTTTAAATAATATAACTAGTATAAAAAATATACGTAGTATGGCGAATTGATGAAAATGACTAAACACACACAATTAAAGATTATTGTAAATAGAAAGATAGTTTGATATATGGAATTTCATGTCCTCGTAAAGAGTGTGGAAACATAATATAAAGTATATTATATTAACATATAAAAATACATCTAAAAAAATTGAGAAATATATTACAATTTTACTTAACTAGTTGTTAATCAAAAGATTAATCTTTCTTATAAATAAGGAATAATTATATTCTACGTGAATTTTATTTACATTTTTGCCAATATAACCGTTTAAAATACAAGCTCTGACAATAAAATTCAGTGTATAGTTCTGTGACATTAATGTAAATTGAATATTAATGAAATTTACCTTATTGTTTTCCGAAATAGCCCCTCTCGTAACTGCGGAACGTGAAAACCTGCTATACATGTCATGGAAACTTTGCAAGAAGTCTTCATTTGGGATGGGGTTCAAACGCCTCGTCACGTTTCGTTGGATGTCAGGAATATCGTTTAATCTCTTTCCTTTTTCAAAGCGATATTGAGTTATGGGAATAAGAAGGATTGAGATCTGGAGAGTATGGAGGATGTTCAATTTGCTAAACCTCCTTTTTTGCTAGGAACTTTTTGACGATATGGACTGTGTGAGAGTGAACACTGTAGTAAACAAAAAAACAATGAAACATATGCGTACTGGGGTAATACCCTGCGTAGACATATCATGAAACGAGTCAAAACTTCAATATACTTTGCAGCATTTATCGTCGCTCTCTCAGGTAGAAATTCTATGCGAAAATGACTTGACTAAATCCTTGACACTCGCTTTCTGAATGTTTTCGTCACTGACGGAGATCGCTGGTCATCGGCTACAGGAGTTGTGAGAAACACTCTCCCGGCCTTCTCGAAAGCGGGCGAACCACTCGTACACACATTTCTTAGATAGTGTTTGTTCTTCATACACACGCACCAGTATCGCATAAGTTTCTTTCGGTGTCTTCCAAGCTTAAAGCAAAACTTTAAACTGATATTCTGTTCGTTCATTTTCCTGTTCTCTGTTAAGAACCAACGCACTAAACAAGCACTTTGTAAAGCATATCTTACAAGGAACGCAAACGATGACCAACTGTACAAAGGTGGGGGCAGAAGGTCAACATCTGCCGCTACGCATGTGCAAAGTTTTGTTTTGCAAGTGTTGCCAGATCTGCCGTTCTGACTTCATTCATCGAACGTTATTTTCAGAGGTTAAAAATGTAGCTTTTTAAATAATATTATATATATATATATATATATATATATATATATATTTTAAATAATATTATATATATATATATATATATATATATACATTCTACGGTAATATCGGGAAATATTAACTAGATGCTGTGTTCACGTGGTAAGTTTTATTATCTTGCAGCATTTAATACAACTATTTTTAACTCTACACTAGTAAGTAGTTTATTATGTTTTCCCATTATATATTATTAAATTAGCACTACTGTATTTTATTTTGTAATTACATATTTATATTATTTATTATTTCTTTTTTTCCCTGCGGCACAGTTGTATAGACAAATTACAGGTGAAGGTTAGCTGGCCCAAAAACATGTTTGAACCTTCATTCTTGGTTCCAAAGGACAAGAGTTTGCTTTGTACTACTGTGGCTTTACTGCTAGTTAGTTTTTCAACTATTTGTATTTATTATTATGAATCATATATATATATATATATATATATATATATATATATATATATATATATATAATATATACAGTTTAAATTCTATACTAATGAGAGATGATCATTAATCAAGCAAAACCGAAAAAAATTGAGATTGTAGAAACCAGACTTTAAAAGATATATGAGAAATTAAAATTAGAATAGGATTTTCAATATAAAAAAAATGGATGCTACAGTACAGTAAGACCCCGCTTATTATATATATATATATATATATATATATATATATATATATATATATATATATATATATAACGCGGGGTATACGTTCCATCAAAGTAGAATGTAATATGAAACGGCGTTAAACGAGGTTATCTCATCATATAAATAATGGGGTTAGGGGAAGATGGGTAGAAAATTGGTCAGATATTTTACCATTAAATTTATTAATTATGTTTTTATAACAATAAAACAAAAATTTATTTCTTACAAATATAGAAGCATATTAAACAACTATAAATATAAAAACAAATAAAATAAGTCTTGTTTTATTGGCATAATGCGTTCAATTTCGTCGTCAGTCCATATAGAAAGTCGTTTATCCATTTCCTTTATTTTATTATTTCTAGAACGTGTAATTCTAGTTGCAGAGCCTGTCGTAGTTGCAGTTGCCAATGACAGTATTTTTCTTTATTCTTAAGAATGCTCTTTATTGTTGAAGTTGCCAAATTCAATGCAGCACCAATTTGAGATTGACGTTCACCAGCATCTAATCTTCTAATCACTTGCATTTTAGTTTCAAGTGAAAATGCTTCTTCTTGTTGCTCTATTTTCGTGTTTTCTATTATCACCCATGATAAAAACTAACAATCATAATATTTGTCAGTATAGCAATCGTTATATTACATAAATTTATACTTACAATAACGTCAACAATTGTTTGAAAGGATAAAAATACGTTCGTATAACACCACAATAAAGAAGAAACACAGATAAACTGCTTCGGAAGCCTAATGCTGCGTGCAATTTCGGAAAATCCCACAATTAAAATAAAATAGCGTTAAATCAAAACAGCGCTAAGCGAAAGAGTGTTAAACGGGGAGTGTTAAACTTACTGTATTATTAACATTGGTGACTTAAGACAGCTCTTATATATATACTAGTGTATATAAAAGGAGGGTTGAACATGTTTTGTCGTCAGCCAAACTTCCCCCTTTATGTTAATAAGAATTAGCAAAGAATAAGGTCCATTACAAAATATAGGTAATTTACCCAAAAATTATGTTCAAAAATGTAGTGCCCACGCTAAATCTAAGTACAATAAATAAGTTATTGCCAGATTCTGAACCCAAATGCAAATTCAAAGCATGGAAATGGCTGAATTGTAGCACTTAACAAAAGTACGAAAAGAATAGAAATAAAAAAAAATGTAAAAAAGAGTTTACTAACTATACATAACTTTAGTGACACTAGAGTTGTATATGAAGAGAAAAATAATAATAATAAGTAATTTATCCAATATTAGAATATATATATATATATATATATATATATATATATATATATAGGTTTATAAAATCAGGTTTGAAAAGTTTCGCTTCAAAATTAAGTAAGTAGTAAATGAAAATAGAGCAAACTCTTTACCATCGCGTAAGGATTTGTTGATAAATAAGCCTATTTAAAGGTGGAGCGAGTTCTGACGAGGGAGGACAAAAAACTGTCCACGATTTCATATGCAATAAACAAGCACCTCCTTCATTTACAAAATTTCTACGATAAATGGAAAATCAGTATCAACGTTGAAAAATCCACAGCTATTATTTTTACAAAAACGCACTCACTCCCACCACCAATTATTATGTACAATAAGCAAATCCCCTGGTCTCAGGAAGCTAAATACCTCGGTATAATTTTCGATATGCACCTAACATGGAAACAACACATTTTATACACACGCGATAAGTTCCGGAAAATTATGTTTAAACTCTACGCCCTAATAGGCCGGAACTCTCATTTAAGTATAGAAAACAAAGTGCTTCTCTATACAGCCGTTATGCGTCCAATTTTAGCCTACGCAAGTCCAGTATGGGGTTACGCTGCTAAAACAAATATCATTATTTTAGACACTCTGCAAAATTCTTTAATACGTATGATTGTCAAAGCCACTAGATATATGCGCAATGACGACATACGTAAAGCATTAAAAATTACCAGTTTTAAAGCCCATATTCAGAAAATTGCAATTAACTTCTTTGATGATCTACCAGCAACCAACAACTATAATATGCAAAACTTAATGCCACACATTCCTAATGATAATTCGAAAAGACCAAGAAGAATACTTCTTGATTTGTACAATCCTCCTTAACTTTAATTTTTCGTGCAATATTTTTATTGCACCTCATTTTACTAGAATTTTACTTTCTTTAAATTTTTTGTCACTATTTTTCTCTTGCCTTCCCCACTCGACTTGCGCCTCCCCATTTCTTAAACCCCACTCCCCAGGGCAGCCAATTGGAGTCACTGTTCACTGTACCCAGCAACCAATCAGAGAGCAGTCACTAAGCTCTCAGCCAAGTCAAAAACTTTTCCAAATTCACCATCCAGACGAAGCACCGAAGCCACGCCTCCCGGATCCCATCGATCATCCAATCGCCGTCATGCCACCTAGCAGAATGTAAAACTCCACTCTCGCTATGCCCCTCATCGAAGACTTGTCCAGATATGGGATTGAGGACTGTTCTTACAGTCCAGAAGCCCAGAAAAGCAACGCCTATTCAACGAGGGGAGTCTTATGGGACGGAGGGTTATTAATTAACCCAGTTACCCAATGACCCCCTCGCTTTCCCCCAGCTTTCTAACGAGGGAGGACGCATACTCGAAAGGGCTTCGCTGGTGTCTCCTCGCCGAAATGTTTATTGTTCTACTCGGTTGCGCAGCAAAGGGCCGCCATGTTGGATTGTATGTGATTGAAGTAAAATAATAATATGGATGCCCTCCTCATTTTACCAGCAGGCCTGGGCCCTGACATATATATATATATATATATATATATAGGTAAAATAATTATAAATATAAATAAAGGTACTTTTCATAATAAAATTAATACAAAACCTTGAACTTGTACAATTTTAATGCCAATAATGTATATCAAATATTTTTCTCAGAAGGAGGACGTTACTGAAAAGTAATTTAACCTTTTACTTCGATGCAAATATACCACTATACAAGATATTTATTAAATAAAACAATCTTATGTTGGTTTTCACTAATTCATAAGAGTTTTGTTATTCTGCATATTAAAAATACAACTTTTAATAATTTCAAGGAATAACGTAAGTGAAGTAAAAGCAACACATTATAAAATTTACATTTTTTTTTAATCTTTGGTATTATTTCTCCATACATTTTAAGGCTTTTTAGTAATATATATTTTGAAAAAAAAAAATGATTTTCCTTTCTTCAAAATTTTTCGAATTTCAAAAAATGTAATTAAATTTATAAGTTTTCTAAGGTTTTAAATTCATTTTTGAAACTGATTATCTTAAATTGGAAATTGAAATTAATATTTTTCATTTTTCTTTATTTTTTCTTGTTTACTGGATATTTCTATGTGTTTCTCAAAGGCATTTGCACTTTTAATTTTCTTTAAGCAATACTGTATTCCGGAGAAGAAAAAGAGCAATTATACAGCAAATTATTAAAAATTTATTTTACCATCTAAAATTTTATAAATAACTAAAATCCATCGGTTTTACTGCAGAAAAATAATCAAACATGCTTTCATGCATCGTTTTTCTTAGAGCTGAACTAATTTTAAAATGTATATAGATGCATTTTTACATTAATATTGAAATATCTAGATCCAAAGATTGTTTGTGTCAACCTTCTATGCAGCTGAAAATTAAAAAAAAATAATAGATATCCTAGAATCCTTCTTCGTTCTATTCATATTAATATCATTATTGCATTCATTATTTCTCGAATTAAATTAATAAATTAAAACACCAAATAGATTGGAACTAATTTACTTCTATACCTATATTCACGAACTATAAATTCTATTCCATTTCATACTTTTTCTTCGAACCCTCTCCATTCCACATGCCAATTTTAATCATTCCAATCAACGAACACTCGAAACTCCCGATGTCGTTGAAATATCTCATTCCATAGGCACTCGGAAGCAGACGATACGCAGAGTGGGCGCACCCCCTCTCGGTGCTTGAAGCAGCCTCGGATGCAGAGCTCTGGAAATACCAGTAAATGGATTTTCACCTTCGATCCGGATGGGATTCCTAAATCCTATCAAAACTTGTTGAGGATTCCTGATCGCTTATTAAGGGTGCACTGGGGAGTCAGATATTAACTTAGGGGGTAGATTTAACGCGAAATTCCTCTCAGATTAGAATGGGAAGTTATAAGAAGCCTTGCACTAGTTTTGTAAACTGCATGTTGGATTTACTGCTTTTTTTTGAGAAATATTTTGATTATTAGTGAAGTTCTTCTGCTTTCAGTTTGAAAATATAGGGCATTTAACAAAAAAAATTGGAAAAATGTATCAAGACGTAGTGTAAATTATTATGCATGTGAGTAGGCCGAATAAATTAAAATTTTCTAAAGCAGGGGTGGCAAATTCTTTTGGCTGGAGTCCCACATTGTGGAAGTGAAAATTATCGGAGGGCCCACATTTTTTAAATGAATACATTCATTAGTTAACTTTGCATCTCAGAAAAGGTATAAATTGTACCATAAAAATCAATTACTAATGTAAGTTAAATAAAATATATGTACAGTTTGACTGAATTTATTTATTGTGCTAATTTCATAGCTATAGCTGTAAGCACATTTCATTTTAGAATCAATTTAGTGAGACAAATATAGCCTATTACACTTTTTAAAATTTTTTTCACATTTGTAGTGAGATTGCTTGTTGAGATTCTCATCACATCCTGCAAAATAATATCAGCTAACTTGCATCTATATTTATCCTTACTAATATTCATGCAAGAAAAACTTTGCTCACAAATAAATGTTGACCCAAATAAAGAGAGAATTTTCTATCTATTTGGTTTTCAACTGTCTTGGTGGGGCTAAAAAAAAACTCATTGCGGACCGCTATTTGCCCACCATTGTTCTAAACATATATAAAGAATATTTCAACAAATTTCATTCAAATTCAACAAAATTCAAGAAAAAAGATTCCATTATATTTTTGGTGGTGGTATCTATGTAAACCAATCGCATGGTGGTTAAAATACTCGTTTTCGGATCGGAAGGTACCCAGTTCTAATTTTCCTTCATATTTAGCAATTAAAATATATATATATATATATATATATTGATAGATTTTTTTATACGAAATTTATCTTATAAGGTCGTGGTAAAATCCAGTTTTAGCTCACACTTTGGGAAAGACGAAAAACCAATCGTGGCGTTTTTCAATGAATCGAGCTAATCAACAGTTCATTTTTCTGTATTGGACTTTTGTCAAATGTGAGGACAATAATTAGTCAAGGAATAGTAAATGTGTGGGCTAAAATAGGATTTATTCTAAGAACATGTATGAAGCATGAATTCATTTTTTGTAAAAATGAACGCATTTCTTAATCTAAAAGCAACATTGTTGGTTTTAATGTATAAATAAATAGAATAGCTACAAAATGTATGTACAAATTAAAATGGCAATCAAGTAAAATCCAGATTGATGCATATTTTGCTCAAATATAAAATAACTTAATCCAATTATTTTTTAGAAACTGATGATAATTTTGATAGCATGATCATTTGATAAAAGTAAGAATTTCGTAAGCCTTTATTGGGTCATTTTTTCCTATTACTGCAATGTGAAAATAATTTTGGGATTGAGAATGGTTTATAAAAATAATATCATTCAGCGTAGCATCTAAAATTAATTTAATTACCATAATAAATACCATTTGGTGGGGTAGAAGAAGTATGTTTCCCACCGCCCACTAGAGCTATTCAAAGCTAGGACATCTTAAGTTTTGCATTTCTTTTTATGTTGCCTTACATGATGTTTATAATATGTCATTTGAGAACATTAAAATAATCAAAAGGAATTATAAACTAGATATATTGCATAAGTGGAGTTCAAATGAACGTAATTCGAGATGTGTATCCATGATATGAGTGGGGTCAGAAATGAGACAGCTACAACGATAGAAACAACAATATTTAATGAGTGAAAGGCATATACAAAGTTTGTTAAAAGAAAACACCGATGGCGTTTAGGAAGGCCTCTTACTGCTTAGGAAGTTTACGAATTCCGTACGCGTAAAGCGACGTAGGTTGATCATGGAACCAGTTAAGAACTGAAATCCTTTACGCTGTCATCGGAGTGAAATAGTTGAATCTTTAGGCCGTCAACATCACATTTTCGACTGCTGAGCTTTGAAAGTTTTGGGGATGTGTGAGTTGAGATGTGTCCATTGCATGTTGATGGCTAGAAGCGGTGACACCAGGTTTTTCCCCATGCCTCTATGTCAGGGGTGGGCAGACTTTTACATGGCACGGTCTACTTTTAATTTTTTCAAGGTGTTGCGGTCGACCATGTGATGTATATGTGATGAGCAAAAAAAAGAAAAAAAAAAAAAAGCTCAACACAGTCAAATACAGTGTGTACTACCTACATAACTACAGCAGAAAAACTTACTCTTTTTAAACTGCGTTATAAGTAAAACACAACATGCGAACATAATAATTATTGACATAAATTTAATATTACATGTTGCTTTTTCAAACAATTCACAGAATACATTACAAATTAAATAATTTTCACTTAAAATTAGTTCTTATAGCCATAGTCACAATAGACGACTTAGTCTTCATTTTATTCGCCCCAATCTTGAATACCTTGGTATATAATTACTAACTGCTAATCTATGTTGTCTTAATTATATTCTTCGTTGAAAATATAGATTTATACTGGTAGATAGAGCGAAAGAACGATGTTAAATAAATTGCAGCTCTTTTAAATTTGGGGTGCTTTACTTTGACTAATAGATTCCAAAAGTTATTCTTCACAAAGTACGCCCTTTAGAAAGAGAAAAGCTTCGTTTTCCTCGAGAGATAAAGAGGACATGTAACATATATTTAGTTATATCTTCCACATCAATATTACTAAGCGGATAACCCATGAATGCAACTTTTGTGTGTGATTCTAGTCTAGTAAACTCTTGAAAGCGTCTCTCAAATTTGAGTTGGAGTTTTATTCACGGGTGTTTCTATTATCTTGATAAGCATCTGTGTTTCTTTTAGTAAGCGCGTCTAAGGTTTTATGTAAAGGCGGTCACCACAAAATGTCTTGGCGGTCCACCAGTCGACCGCGATTGACTTAATGCCCACCCCGGCTCTATGTGCTGCACAAAGTCGTCACCGTTATCCCTGTAGCGCAACAAATGTTGTAAAATCAGGCCCATTCCGGATTACACCTTTCCAGTTATAAAAGCCTTATTACAACTTGCTGAATCGTTTTGGACGCATTTGCATCCATACCAGTCATTTTTAAATGAGTGTCACGTCCTTACGAATGCAGTTATCACAAATATGCTTGCTCACACGTGTACGCAGTACATACACCTTCACTATCGCGTTTGTTTCACGGAAATACATTGAAAATTGCTCGCATGCGAAGCTTCGAATCACTTTCATTTGAAAATGCCTAATATATTCAAAAATTAAAGCATTTATTCATACTACATTTCTTAAAACTTTGGATAACAGGCGAACTTTGCAAGTTGTACAAACGAAGCCTATTCTCTTCTCATGCTCTGTAGTAAAGCACAAACGGGAACGTCTGTATTGTTATCATAACGGCAAAGTCAAAGTTTTCATATAGTCGCTAACTTAGTCGCATGTCATCTGGAAGAGCTTTCTTGCTGCTCAGTAAACTTACAGGTCATCATTCGCGTTTACGACTTTAAAATCCAGAAATCAGTTGTCGGTAAAGCCGAAATACTAACATCACAATTGATGAATGAGAAAATAGCCTCCCACCGTCATTTAAAAATTAATGAAGTTGGTGGGAAGTACACTTCCCAAGGTTTTATAAAGTGTAAAATAAGTAATATTTACATTATTATATGTTATCACATGTATTAAAACCTTTATGATATATATTCAGTTGAATGAAAATTTTACATTTGAATCAAATAAAATCTTGAAACATTTCTTACTGAAATTGTCATCTGTGTGTGTGAGAGAGAGAGAGAGAGAGAGAGAATACTGTAATAATAACTGCTGAAACTGTGCGTGTGAGAGACAGGGAGAGAGAATGAGTGAGGGTTAGTGAGAGAGATATTCATTAAATGAGAGTATGATTCTGAGGGAGAAAGATAATGAGTGAAAATGAAAGAGAGAGACAGAGATTCATTAGACGAGAGTATGATTGTGAGGGAGAAAGATAATGATTAAAAGTCAGTGTGAGGGAGAGAGAGATTCATAAGAGGAGAGTATGAATGTGAGGGAGAAAGATAATGAGGCAAAGTGATTGAAAGATTCATTAAATGAGAGTATGATTCTGGCGGCGAAAGATAATGAGTGAAAGTGAGTGAGAGAGAGATTTATTAGAGGAGAGAGTATGAATGAAGGATGAAAGAGATTGATTGGATGATAATATGAATGGAGGGAGAAAAAGATTGATTTTATGAGAGTATTAATGCGCAAGAGAGAAAGATAATGAGTTAGTGTGAGATAGAGATTTATTTAATTTTTATTAAAGCATAAACATATATATATATATATATATATATATATATATAACTTCTTATGATTAAATGACTCTTATGATGCAATTATGTACAAAAACGCAATCAAAATTGTTTGTCTAATCATTTGTAACGTGCCTCGTTAAATCTTTCCTTGCTCAAAAATGCAATCTTACGTTCTTTCCTTCTCTTTTTTTTATTTTTTACCAGTCTACTTTGATTTTTTTCAAAATTGTACGAAACTCTCGAATGGATTTTTTATTCAAATTTTCATGCACCTTACTGCCACATTTTGCGCAATCTAAAAACTTTGTCACATTTTTTATTCATGGTATTCGAATGTCAAAAATTCGGAAATTTTTACAGTACTTCAAAGTCCTGTTGGCAAATCAACACAAAAGAAAAATTCTGAGGCAACTGGACGAAAGGAAATGATAAAACTTTCAAAATATCATCTCTTTTTCCTCCATTTATTTCTAGTTCGTAACTCGGGAACATATCTGCAGCATTTATTTAAATTGATAAAAACTTTTGTGAATGGCAATGCATTTCTTTTTGTAGCAGAATGCTACTTCATACATATTATGGATACCTGAATCACATCAAAAAACATTTGCACCATGCTGATTTGATAATAATAATATATTCTACTACTAATAATAATTTATTAAATGTTTCCTTAAATTTTTGTTGAGAAGGTTTCTTATTTTCGTTAAAATCAAATTTTCACGAATGTTTTTAACATTTGAAATGTACTCTCATTATAATCCGAAAACCAAAAGTTTAAAATTGCGTAATTTTACGAGAGTAAAGCCCTTCTTTTCATCGAGTATGCTTTTTTGAATGTTTTAAAACAATTCTAAAGAGGGATATAGAACATGGTAGTTATACATGTAATAGAGGTAATTATAAAATACAGTTGAGAACCTGTTTTTGTGCGGTCCTTTTTTATGCGATTTTATTTTTGTGTGACCGCATAAGAAAAACTTTCTGCAGTGTTTCGACGAATTGGCTTGTTATATGTAAGCATTCATGAAATTTTCGAACATTTTTTCTGCGGTTATTTTTATGCGTTGTTTATCAACCGCACAAAAACAGGTTCAACTGTAAGTATATATATATATGTAGCAATGGTTTTAAATTCTGCTTTGTTTAGTGGATTTAATGTCTATCTTCCGTCTTACTTGGATTTCACTCGAATCTCATTCTATCATAGACTAACGACTATTAAAGCAGAATAACATATTTAATATCATTTATGTGGCAAAAGACCTATTGAAAATATTTTTCATCTTTCACTGTTATATATATAATTCTTTGAAATTTAAAGCGATTACAAAAGTAATTCAAAGCCTATTACAATTTTATCAGATGCAGTAACTACCTATGGAAAGCATGTGAATTATTAGGGTTGAAATATAAAAACATGTATTCAAAATATATACTGGTCATTACCCACCCACTTTGATAAGTATCTCATGATGTTGCATGACTATTTATTTTTTTGTAAAATTATCGAAATCCTAGCATTACAATTTTTACAGTAAGTAGTATATTTTTACAGATCTCGCCTCTTGATTTAAAAAAAAATGGAATTGCTAAAGCGAAATTATATTTATATCTTATTAGCGGAACTTCATTCAGCAAAAGAACTTGACTTAACAAAGAACTCACTTACCAAATTTCTAATCAGATACAGATACAATAGCTCAAAAAGGGGAATTTTTGTCTCTAATGCCCTAAAAACCCTTCTTGAGAGTCAATTTTAGCAAAATTCGTTCTCCACGGATCTTTTTTCAATAAAAGAAACATCCTTACCAAAATTCTAGTCCGAAGATCTAATAGTTCCAAATACGAATTTTTGTAAATAACGCCTCCGCAACTCTCTTTGAAAGTCGATTCTCGCTAAAACAGTTCTTAACAGATCTTGCAATCCATGCAAGGAGCATAAAAGCAAAAATGTTTTAGTGTGTTGGTCTTATAGCTCAAAAAACTGCATTATGTACATATAGTACTCTGCAAACTTTTTTGATGGTCGGTTTTCGCAAAACTCTTTCTCTTCGTGGTTCTCTACTCAGCGATAAGGGCATGTCTGCAAAATTTCAAGTCTTTAACTCAGCGTTTCTCAAACTGTGGGGCGTTCCCTCTAGGGGGGCGTGATTACTCTACGAGGGGTGTGTGAACATATTGAAAAGATAAAAATAAAAGATTATTTTAAAAAAATTATTAGTTTACTGAAATTAAACTACAAGAACCATTCTGGCATAATGAAAAATGAAATACACATTTACACTGATTTAATACACTTATAAATGTATCAGTACTGCACGATGTACTTTATAATTAATTTAACAATACTACGTTAAGAACAAGTTTAATAATTACCAGTGACCCCATGGGCTTGTCATATATAAATTTGTATACAAATGTTAACACTTATCTCAATAATTTGTACTGTTTATACTTAATCCCTTAACTGTTGATTAAATTGTACGCAATTCACTCCCCAATGCTACCGTTTACGTAAACACGTGTATGTGATGTATTGGGGGAGGGGAGAGAAAAGGAATAAAAATAAGTAAATCCTTCGCAAACACTGCCCAACCCCTTTTATTGCATTCCAAAGCCTTCGGAATAATTTTACGGATAGCAGTACACAGAAAAGATCGTACTTCAGAAAGACGTATATATACATCCGGGGTGATTAACTTTCGACTGAGCGAGACGTTTATATACGCTGGTGGTACTTAAGAGGTTAAAGTCATATTGTAGCTTTAGCATCAAAGTATAGTATTATTGAATTTATATCATTATTGCTTTCTTATTATATGGAGGAGTGGGGGGGACGATGAAAATTACGATTGAATATTGGGTCGCAAGTATTGAAAGTTTGAAAAGCATTGAGTTTCCCACGTAAGCAAGTGCATGTGAGGTATGGGGGGAAGAGTAGAAAAGGAATAAATAAGCAAATCTTCTAAAATAAGTAAATCCTTCGCAATGTTCTTTTATTGCATTCCAAAGCCTTTGGAAATATTTTATGAATGGCAGTGCACAGAAATTGTCAGAAAGACGTACATATACGTCCGGAGCAATTATCGTTTAGGTTAAAAAGACGTTTATATACGTCGGTGGCACGTAAGAGGTTGAAGCTTTAGCTTCAAAGTATAGTATTATTTAATTCAATACATTGTTATTGTATAGAGGGCGTGAGATGAAAATTTTGACTGAACATTGGGTAGCTAATATTCAGAGTTTGAGAAGCATTGCTTTAAGTCTTTAGGTTACCGAGATCTCGTGATGATAACTACATTCATCAGTTATAAAAGTCGGATTTAATACTCATCAGAGTCAAATGGTACGAAACAGCGTTTGCAGAATAGAAAAAAATGGGTTCATAAGGGCTCCTTCTTACAGATACACAGGCCTTGAATCGTGATTGTATTTTGGAAGTAAGGGACTTTTTTATAAGTTCCTGGGTCTACTGGCCCCACTCGTTCATCAACGATGTTTTTAAGAATTGGAGGATGTTCGGACGGGCGAGATTGCAATTGTCCTTCCCATTGCGTCTAAGACATGCTATATAGGGTTGAAATCTAGAGATCTGCCTGGCCAATTCATCCGGCAAAACCCCTCACTTTTCAGATATTCATCACCTAGATGGCTTTGCCTTGTCATCCATTAAAATTGAATCAGGTCCAAATGTACCCCTGAAATGGTGAACACATGGTTTCAAGAACTTATCCCTATACCTCACAGTAGTCACAGGGTTATTTCAAAGACATGGAAGGTCATCCATCGGGATGTCTATCACACCTTTAAATGATTTAGCTGCCGTAGCGATCAATTTCTCAAACATTAGGGCATGTAGTGGATTCCTGGTCTTTTCCATACGAAAGTACGATGAGACTCATTGGTTAGGCCTACTGAGACTCATAAGTGAAAAGAAAGTAACCTCTGATCCTTTTTCCAACATCCATGATCTCTACATAATTTTAAATGGCTTCTCCAGTTCGCAGAACTGAGTAGAGTTCAAACAACAGGTTTTCTTCCTAGTAGCCCTCTCTCATGAAGTCGTCTGGAAACAGTCACTCTTGAAACTCGATTTCCTGTGGTCGTGTACTATTCACGAACGAGATGAATAGCTGTAGCATTCCTATTACGTCTCTCTATAATGGAGGAGTGACGACCTTCTCGGGCCACCATGGTTCTTGGACGGCATTGTCTATTTTTCTCGATGGATCCAATATCCTGAAACTGTTTCCATAGGTTGAATACGATGCTGGGCGTTAAATTAAATCCCCTAATAAATCTGGAATACAGACTGTCTCTACTCACAATTGCTATTTCCTTTCACCATCTTAGAGTTGATGGTTACTGATTTTTGCTGTTTGAATTTTATTTAACTTATTGCAACAATAAATCACCAAGAAATTCGGAGCAAATTGTACGTTAGTAAATAAAATGTTGATTTTCACACGCGCGCTTAAGAAAATCCTGTTCTTCGACTTGCTCTAGTCGCGTATACCTACACTCTTACGTAGTCGACACACAAGATTTACATTTTTGTTTCGAAGCAATATTTTTCATTTCGTTCAATTATTTTAATAAAATTCGACAAAATATGCAAATTCTCTTAATTTATTATCAGATTTATAGATTAAATGAAAATAAAAATAATTATTCATACCATATGTTAAAATAAACATGTAGAATTTTTTTCCTTTTATGTTTCAGAACGTCAAATTCTACTAGAAGTTGTATCTACTAGATGTTATGTTGCTAATCAACCATGAAGTATCCCATTCGTGTTTATCATCCTGAACAAGGTTTTCTAAAATTAAGTGGAAAAAAATAATGGAATTCCGAAAAGAAATTATATGCCCTCCGTATCCGAGAAATGCTGAGCGGGCACACTGATGATAAAAAGCATAACATAATACAAAAATGGTAAATGAAGCGTTAATTGAAGTGCGCAGAACTGCATCTTTAAATTGAGCTGTTTATGCCTGAATGAGAAAACGTGATCATTAATGAGAATAAAGTGCAGAGGGAAAGAAAATAATAACCGTTCTCTTTTTCATGAAAACTGAACTCAATTCCCAAGAGTAACAACGAGGCACTAATGAATTTTTTTCATTTTTATTTATTTACGTATAAGAGTTCTCTACTTTTGTCGCCAAATTAATCTTATTATTCGAGAATTATTTTCGGTTAAAGACACCTGCTTTTCGTTTGACAAGTTTATGTGGTAAGTTGTGAAAACCCATTTTAAAAAGGTTGGTGGTTTCCAATGGAAGTGTTAACTACCATGCCACTGAATTATAAATTTTTTTCTGTCTTTTATACAAAATAATGGAATTACTTTACCACATAAAAATTGCCTCTTGAAAGGGATTATTAGTATGAGAGGAAAGTTTTTTTTAACAGAATTGGTTAAATTATATATAATCATTAAAGGGATTTTTGTTTCATTTCATGAGATTTTTTTGTACTTTTAATTTGGGAGCAGGCACGCACGCGATACTAACGGTAACGGTCGTTCAGAGTGTCCGATGCACCCCCAATACTTTTTAATAATTATTTTTACTGTACACCGGTGTTTCTCAAACTGTGGGGGTGCGGCCCCCTTGGGGGGCGTGACAACTCTACAAGGGGGCGCGAGCCTATTGAAAAGTCGAGAACAAAAGATTATTTAAAAAAATTATTAATTTACTGAAGGTAAACAAACAAAATACATTCTGACATATTAAAAAATAAAATACACATTTACACTGATATATTACACTTATAAAATATATCAGTGCCACTCAATGTATTTTATAATTAATTTAACAATTTTAAGCCAAGAACAAGTTTATTAGTTACCAGTGACCCCATGGGTTTGTCATATATATATATAATTTATAACAAAAATTAACACTTATCTTGATAATTTTTGTACGGTTTATAATTAAACCTTGACTGCCGATCAAAGGTTTCGCGATACGCATCCCAATGCCAACCGTTTTCCACGTAGGCACGCATATGTGATGTATTGGGGGAGAGGGGGAACAAAGGAGCAAAAATAATCTGGAATAAGTTAAATCCTTCGCAAAAATTGTCGAGGTCCTTTTATTGCATTCCAAAGTCTTGGAACAATTTTATGGATAGCAGTGCACAGAAAAATTCGTACTTCGGAAAGACGTATATATACGTCTGGAGAAATAAAGGCTTTTGCTTAGCGAGACGTTTATACACACGGGGACGTTTATATTAAGAGGTTAAAGTCGTATCGTATAGTTTTAGCGTTAAAGTATAGTATTATTGAATTCAGTACATTGTTATTGTATGGGGGGCGCGACGGAAATAATGATTGAATATTGGTTCGCGAGTATTGCAACTTTGAGAAGCACTTCTGTACACGATAAACATCGTAAAATTCCCTGGAATAATTTAACTAAGAGTAAGTATACTTAAATACTATTCAGCTGGTTCCTCATACACAAATTGCATTTGAACGTTGTTTCCTGGAGAAAAGTTGTTGTTATTCCTCGTTTTAGAAGCAGAAATGCATACCAGCATGTTTCTGACTTCTTGTGATTTAATAAAGGTCGGTTTGCAGCGTACCGACATTGTGGTTTATTGTATCGCAGTATTGCTGCTCGCGTCGGTCGAGATCCAATGACTGGTAGCAGAATATGGAGCTCTGTTCAGGACAGTAATACAGAACGTCGTGCTGGTTTTTATCGACTCCCTATTATTAGCAGTCGAGAAGACAGGCATGTCATCTTCAGGATCTTAATTGTTCATGCGGCCTCGTCACGACCCATGAGTCAAGAATTAGGGTCGTTTGTACGACAACAAGCATGACCAGTTAGACGACGTTTGCAGGAACATGGACTCTCAGCTCGGAGACCATAGCGGTGGCTACCCTTGACGCTGCATTAAAGACAGGAGCGTCTTCAATGATGTGATCAACGGCGAACCTCGCCACATGAATGCCGAGACGACATTTTTTTTCAGATGAATCCAGGTTCTATTCGCAGCATCAAGATGGTCACTTCCTTCTTGTCGGCATCGTTGTGAACGCACACTGGTAGCGGACATTCTTTATCGACATACTGACCCATCACTTAGCGTCATGTTATGGCGTGCTGTTAGATACCCGTCTCAGTCACCTCTTGTTTCCATTTACGATACTTTGAACAGTGCACGTTACATTTCTCGTGTGTTATGACCCGTGGATCTACCCTTTATTCGAGCCTTGCGAAACCTGAGTTTCAGCAGAATAATGCACGAATGTTTTTACGGACCTTCCTTGATACGGAAAATGTTCAGCTGTTAACCTGGCCTGTACGTTCACCAGGTCTCTCTCCAATAGAAAACTTTTGGTTTATGCTTGCTAAACGTCTGGTTCGTCACCATACCCCAGTCACTGCAGTTGATGAACCGTAGCTTCGTGATGAAACTGCTTGAGTATCTGTATCTATACCTGTCAAACAATATTTGTTTAATTCAATGCCCAGGCCTATATGTGTTGTTATTACTGCCAAATGCGGTTGTTCTGATTTCTCAACTTCTATGCACCCAAATTTCTCGTAAATTTAATCCCTGGTTATTTCCAGTTCAATATATCTGTCCAATATATATCAATTTGCTATCTGCATTTCTTCCTGGAGTAGCAATTTTAATGACTAATACTGTATCAAGTAAATAATCAAATTCACGCCACAGACATTGAAAAGTAATTCAGCTCTTATTGTTTGAATAATCTTCAATGATTTTGCGTTTCTATATGCATTTCGATTAAAAAATTATTAAAATTGCTCATTTAAAGCTTTTCACAATATAACTTCTGGAAAAAGGAGGGGGGTGTTTTTATTTTTGTTTTCTTTACCTAAAGCTTAAAATATACTGTTTAAATATATAACTTTTCTTCTTATGTTTGATTTTTGAAAACTGTCAGAAATTTAATAATTTCAAATTTTAGAATAGAAAGGGTGGAAATTCTAAATATTTACTACATAAATCCAAAACGGTATTAAATGATAGATAACATTATTAATAACATGGGAAATTCATGAAGTTTTCTTGAAAGGTTTACAGAAAAATGTCGGATTTTTTCAATCATTTTCCTGGATGTTTACTATGATAACATAGAGAACCCTGCTCACATAGAATTTTAGTAATATAAAATCAGGTATTTATAATTATCTGATTGCTTAAGTCTGTCAAAGATATCAGATGATTAATATATATGTACAATAATTAACCTGTGACATTTAAGAAAAATCAGATCTATATTATGTTTAAAAACAAATATAGGACAGTGATAGCGCTTCGGTTAAGATTGCGAGCCTTATGGCTGGCAATTTCACAAATTTGATTTCTAATTCAATCGAATAACCTCATTCGGAATGAAATAAAAGGTTTTGAGCATTTAATAGAATGCATTATCATAGTATATACATTACCTGGTATAGAAGTTAGCAGAGTGAAATGCTAGCACGTACTTAATCATCTACATTTGATAGCATTTTAAAATAATGATGATTGTCACCATTGGTATTCTTGTATCTTTAGAACAACATTAAAAATATCAAACTATAAAACTAGTTTTCTTTCTTCACAAAAATAACACAATCGGTATTTACAGCACTTTTTTACGAGATATTGATGCAGTTATTTTGATCAGTAGATTTTATACTAAGAATAAAACTAACTATATTTGGATTTATTCATTTTACTTTCTGTGACTGTTAATACAGTGTAAAGAGCAAAGTAACAATTCTTAACTTCGTCGTCTCTCAACATTCAGAAATTCATAACTGAGGTACTGCCTTATATAACCATTTAATTCTATGAAGAGGATATAACTGTTCAATATTGCAACGCTATTCAATTAAGTTACGTTAAACTTTAATTCTAGGAATGCAATCAAGCAGCGCCTTTAGAGGAATGGTTAGAATTGTATTCAGTGATAGTTAAATGCACTCTGTATAATTCGTAACCTATGAAGACATTAAAATAAACGCTTTGATGAACAGATAGAAACAACTACATAGTTTCTATCAGATGTATAAAAATAGTTCAAATATTTTCTTGTGTCTCTTAAAATATTGAAATTATGATATCAGGATCACATCAATAATGCTTCCTTTGAAAGAGCGCAAGATATTGAGTAGCTAAAAAGAAAATAAAAGAGTTGGTAAAAGAAGATATTGTTAAGACTGTAAAAGAGACTGTGTAAAACATCAGAAATAGAAAGTAAATAAATAGATTTAGTGAAATAAACATTTCAGAAGCTCGAGAAAGGTAGTTAAAAGACACAAAAAGGCATTAAAGATAAATAAACAAATATCTCAGAAACAGATACGCAATAAACGAGGGCAAAAAATGAACGAGTTTTATATTGTGTTCAGAGATGATGCTTCGAATGCGAGATAAAACTGGAGGTACAGTTGAAGTGATTATTATTGCAACGATGAGTTAAAAAAATGTACAAAGGATAATAAGAAAATAATAAATATTAAAACTTGTAGCGAGATCAAATGATAATGGATAATGATAATGATATCAGAGATAATGCCGTATAATGATCGTAAGAAAATAGGAGCTAAAAGAGATTATTTAGCAATAAGTATAGAAAGAAATGTGAAAAAAAGTAGAGAGAAAAATGAAGATAACCAAATATTTTACCGTACTAAAATCAAGTTTTACATTTAATATTATCGTAAAATATGTGTGTGTGTGTTTATGGTATCTTAATATTGACAACAAATTTTTGGATGGAGTCCTTTTACATCCTATGAAAGAAATAAACTGTTTAAGAATTACAATGTATCATGATTGATACCTTTAATATAATAAATTCTAAAAAATTACTACTTTCTCTCTCTCCGGTTTAAAAATACAATCCTCTATTCGAAAATATACTTGGTACTATGTAAAGTTGAATTAATTTTGAAAAAAAGTATCGGTTTAATTAATATATCTAATGTACGCACTTTTGATAGCCTCACATTTTTAACGCCGACATATTCATGTTATAATTGTTTTAATTATCACTTGAAACTAACTGCTTACTTTTAGAATACATAGATTAAAATGATTTTCTACAATTTGTTCATATTGTACTCATTTTTGTCAGATACGTTTATTAAAATGACGAAACGTTTATGTGTTTTCAATTATCTTATTTAGATTTTGTTATCAGAAATATTTGAATATATGGTATATATATCTTACTAAAAATCGAAGGATACGAATTGAAGAATGGCGAATTTTTTTAGAGAATATTATAGCGGATACCTTAAATTTCACACAGGTAACATGCTACAAAAAATATATTTTTTCTAAATTTTACATATTTAGATAAAAAATATTTTTTATCTAAATATGTAAAATGTATTTGTGTTGTGCGTAGTTTATAAAAGAATTCATATAATAAATCATGCAAGTATATACTTCGTTGGAGGAAATTCTTAAGTGTTCATTCGTTTTGATTACTAAAGTGTTATCTCCATGACGAATAAAATTTCAAGTACGAAGGAAAATAAAAGACTAATTATTTGTTTGGAGTCTTTCCTCATTCCTTGTTTCATAAAATCATAAGCGTTGTACTGTACTCTGAGAACGCCGAGAACCGTCTTATTCTAAAGAATTTTAAAAATACAGTCGGACCTCTGTATAACGAAGTCGCTACATCCCGAAAAAAGTTCGTTATTTGGAACATTCGTTCTTAGGTTCATTTTTCAATTTTCTTTATAAACTACATAAAAAAAATTTAATTCATAAGCACTATGTAAACGAAAAAAGTAATTACTCACACCTTTTTGTGAATAAATATATATTTATTTTATTATTAACCTGTCAAAAAAAGGAAAGAAAGAAAGAAAAACTGCAAGGAAAACTTTTTAACGCCTTTATTTACTTCCTGAAGAATTCATTTTTTTCTATGATGCTCAAGCACTTACGTATTGACATTTTTGATCTACTAGAAACGAAGTTACCAATACGGCTGATTAACACTGCAAACGAACGGAGACTAGTTAAATGACACGAGACAGCTCCACTGAAGCTGAAAGAGGATATCGAACATGTTTCCAGTGAACTGGATGAGGAGGGTTAAAGGTTACACTTCTTGGATGAAACACACAGAATTCTGTTACTCTCGGCGAGTTAGGCACTTTATAAAGCCACTTCAAAATTTATGACCACCATAAATGTGTTAAAAGACAGAATAATTTGAAATGTCGAGAATAAAAATAGCCAGAAAAAAATTTATTCTCAAGAGAAAGAGTTCGTTACATAAAAAGTATACTTCGCTATTGGGAAATTATTTTGCGAAGAAAATCGAGAAATCCTCTTAAATCGAGAGAAAATTTTCGCTATATAGAAAAATTAGTAAAATAGAGGTTCGTGATATGGAGTTTTGAATGTATTTGTGATGAGGAATAGATGCAAGTTTTCCCATTGAAAAGCAATTGCACTTCTACTATGTATTTGTACTGTTAGCTTCATTGCATGAAGTGCATTATATTCTTCAAAAGGGTATTACGTAGTCGCAAAACAATTTTTGCAATGATTGGCAACAATTCCCTTCCTGAATATATCCTATATCACAGTGATTCTTTAACTTTCGATCGTCAAGGTTCCTATTTATGCATCAGCCTGACGTCGCAGATCTCCAAGATTTTGAACACCTCTTTGTGACTCCCAACTCATGGTTGAGTGTGTGATTTAAGGATTCCTCAATAATTCTAAGTCTGCCTCTGCTTTTTTATACAGACTTTTTAACAAGTCTTTCCATTCTTTTTCCTTCCTATTTTTACAGCAAGCGACGAATTTAAAATATTTTGTTGTACAGAGTGTTTTTTTCCAGGTATAGAAGTTTAAGTTGGCATTACTTTCCAAGATGGCGACCGATATAACAGCTGCCAAGTGATTTATTCTCAGTTTGGTTTGGCAATTCATCATGAATAGACTCACGCCTGAGCAACGCTTTCAAATTGCGCAATTTTATTTCGAAAATAATGGTCGATTTTCATAAGCGAGTTTTGTTTAGCGATGAAGCGCACTTCTGGTTGAATGGCTACGTCAACAAACAAAACGGCCGCATTTGGAGTGAAGCTAATCCACAAGTGTATGTCGAAACACCGTTACATCCAGAAAAACTGACTGTTTGGTGCGCTTTATGGGCATGTGGAATCCTTCTTCAAAAACGATGAAGGCCACAACGTTACAGTCAATGGTGATCGGTATAGAGCCCTGATTACTAACTTTTTCATTCCTGAATTGAACAATCATGATGTCCAGGAGCTGTGGTTCCAACAAGACGACGCAACATGTCACACAGCTCGTGCCACAATCGATTTATTGAAAGACACGTTTGGTGACGGCCTAATTTCACGTTTTGGACCTGTGAATTGGCCTCCAAGATCTTCTGATTTCACACCGCTAGACTATTTTCTGTGGGGCTATGTAAAGTCATTGGTCTATGCGGATAAACCACAAACGCTTGACCATTTGGAAGACAACATTTGCCGTGTTATTGCCGATATACGGCCACAAATGTTCGAAAAAGTCATCGAAAATTGGACGTCCAGACTGGACTACATCCGAGTCAGCAGTGGCAGTCCTATGCCAGAAATCATATTTAAAATGTAATGCCACAAGATTATCTTTCGAATAAAAAAAATCATGTTAATCGAATAATACATCGTTGTTTTATTGCAATTTAAAGTTCTATACCTCTCAAAAAAACACCCTTTAGTAATGGCAATGTCGCAAACAACAAAAGAATTTGATTTAATTGTCCGGAATGAAATAATGTTCTAGCAGAGTTTCTCATTGGGGGCAATTCAGTGATCTAGTCTAAAATAGCACATCTGTCAATTTGGTAAAGAGGTATTTCAAAGTTTATAATAGAAGGAAATCTTAATATTAAATGACACTCTTTCGCAGTCCCCCGAGAGAGGCGTTGGGGACCCCGGGTGTCTGTGGTCTACAGTTTCTATTCTCATCATTCCTCTTCTCATAATAATGAGAAAGAAATTATTACAACTGTCTAATTACATAATACAATGATTTATTAAATATGAAAAGATGTACGAATACAGTTGACATCAAAGGAGAACATCTTTCTCCAACACTGTATAATGAATGTTAGGTAAACTTGTGGACTTATTGTAATTACATTTGCACACAGCAATCACTATCACCACACTGGCACCGTTGAACTTTATCCCTTTTTCCTTCTTTTACACCTTTATTAACTGATACATAACCAAATGATTATCTTTTTTAAAATATTAGTTTTTCCATTTTCTAATTTCCTCGTATCATGTCTATATGATGCAGGGAATATATCTGGTGATTCTAATGACCCACAGGCAGTGCAGAGAGAGGAATGCATGCAATGTCCTTTAAAATTCCCAGGTTGCTGTTGTTGCTAATGTCACCTGTCTGACGTAGTCAGAACGAGGTCCACGAAATTCATCGTGGCAGGGGGCTAGAAGTACGCCTGTCGTTGGACTTGGCCTTGAGCACCATACAGGTGACAGTACGAGTTTATCCAGGCGAAATTCCCCGAAGGGACGATAGATGGCAACACTCCCTATCTCCATCTCCACAAATTAGACATGGAACTGAAAGGGAGGGGAATATTCTTCAGTCACCTGCACTCGTGATTCACCACATAAGACATTCGGACCCACTAATTTAACGAGCACGTACTCCGTGTGTACGCGGAGGGTATTTCCTGGCATCGGGCTTCAAACGCAGGCCTTCTGGTCTGGAGTACGATGCTCTAGCCATTAGGCTACCCACGGCCCCAAATTTATCACGTTGGTGTGATGTGGAATTTTGAAGAGTGGATTCATAATTCAAAGTATTGCCCATATTACACTTGACCATGGTTTTCGTCATCATGACATTCGTCGTGGACACTCCACACATAGCTGAAAATTTATTTGGCATTAATAATAAAAAAAATCTAACCCAGATGCATGAAGATTCTTTTTACTACATATCACTATCACAGAAACAAGTATGTATAAATTGTAGTGTTTTCACAAGAATAAGAAATGTCAAAAGATTTCTTGCAGAAAATATATGATTATAATCTATTTGTCACTGAATAAAATGTAAACAAAATGCTCATTCAGTTTCAATATTGTAGAAATAACTTGATGAAATTTAAGTCTCTTGTTCATATTTCGTTAAAATAAAACAATGCATGATGGAACTAAAATATATCAGAACTCCCAATAATTCACTGATTCTATTTTTCGAATCAAAATGAAAGCAATATAAGTTATTGATGGCGAGTCAAAGAACACTCTAATATCTGAAATATAGTGGAACTCATAAAATATAAGTTTTCTAACATTTCTTTAGTAATGCAATAAAATAATAAACAATTTTTGTAGTTTGAAATAAATTCGAAAGTGTTCTGTTGCGGACAAATACTTTTTTTCAGTTTCAGTTCCATCAAAAATATTAAACAACTTATACTACAAAAAAATTCTTCATTTGCTTGAGATTGAAAAATATTAGCTGAGATTGAAAAATATTAGCTGAGATTGAAAAATATTAGCCCATTTATATTGATATTTCAAATCGAAATGAGAAGAAATGTCAGAAATTTAAATTCAAACAGGATAATTTCGATCTCATAGAATAGCTCGCAATCTGAAGATATAAACTTCTCTTTCTCTCTCTCTGTATGTATATATATATGACATGTTTCGAGCCAGAATCAGACTTAATTTAAAAAAAAAATCTTTATTTTATGAAATCTATACAAGTTCTGAGGCTGGGAGAGAGAAAAAGAACGGCAAAGCAAAATCTAAGTGTTTTACCACTTGAGCCAGCTTTGTGAAGTAACTAGTATTTTATGATATGTACTTCAAAATTAATGCTGACGTATAGAGCTATTAAATATAATGATCTGGGATCAGAAATGTTTTAGTGGTTAGGTCATATGTTTTTTTTTTATTGAAAACAATTATAAAATCCCCGTGCACCACAAAGTATCACACGGGGCTTACAGAAGTAAGTATTAAACACACATTCAAGGGAAATAAACAATTAAAACAATGAAGTTAAGAAGGATTACAAACAGTTACAACAAATTTACAGAAATTATTGAAAGCACTTCTGGTGGAAAGAAGTTGGTGAAAATTCGGTGGCCAATTAATGTTGAGTCTCTTGAACGCCAGTCTTATGATCTTTCTCTCTCTGACATACTTGGAACACAGATATGTTTCAGAGAAATAATTGGGTGATTAATTTAATACTTGAAGATGTAATGAAAAATAAAAATTTAGTGCTATACAGGGAATTTAATTTTAAATCTAATTTAAAATTATCTTTACATATATATATATATATATATATATATATATATATATATGTATATATTATATGCGTGTGTGTATGTGTAATTATATATATATAATATATATAAACACATATATGTATGTATATATATATATATAAGTGTGTGTATATATATATATATACAAGCCGTTCTCTATCCACCTGATATTTTATTTTATTGTTGTATGACTATATATATATAAATATTTTGGAATTTATTGATAATAATATATGTCTTACTCTTAAACTATAATATGTATTAAAACACTTTCTTATACAACTTGTCGTGAGCCTATGTTGTAGGTGAAGTTGGAGTCATCGAATAAACGAACATTCTAATAAAATCAACACTTTTATATTGATATTATATTTACTATCAGTGGATTATTATTAAACTAAGTAAGTGGTATACTTATTTACTCGAATATCTAAATATATATAACAAACAATTAGATCTCATATATCTCTCTAAGATGGTATTCGTGCTTACTTGACGAACTCTTGACGATTCGTGATAGCTCGTTCAGAAAGGCGTGAAATCCTCGTCCTGAAACTCCGAGACTTTAATTCTAATAATGTAAATTCCATAGCAGCCTAACGACCATTGACTACGCTAGAGTTTAAATAGCAACTCTTATTAACATAAATCATGGTTCTTCAACTGGAAGTTGTTTTATAAACAAATAACAGTTAAGGAATATTTTTTCCATAAAGATTAGTCAAAGCGCGAATAGAACAAATTACAAACTCACTTTTTCATTAAAAAAAAGACATTAATTCTTTAACCTGAAAACTTTCTTTTCAATACACCCACAACATCTGTTGAAAGTCGATCTCTGCAATACCATTCTTAGCTTATCTCTACTCAGCAAAAGAAACATGAGTACCAATTTCTAGTCTTTATGTGTAAAAATGGAAATTATCTTTCTTTTCATCTCCTTAGCCTCCCCACATTTGCAGTTTATTTTATCAAAACCCTTTTCTAAACCTTAAACAGCACATGCTTTCCAAATGTCAAGTTTGTAGGTCTATAGATCAAAATTGTACTTTTATATTTATCTGCCCAGTAACCACACAAACATAAAGAACTTCACCTACATAACATATCAAACATTTTAAGTTCTACTAATTAATATATCTTAATACGTAAATTAATTACTTTCAAAAGTGAACTATTTTCTAAAAGTGATAAATCGTATTAATGATTATTTTTGTTTAATTTAATTCGTTAAGTAATGCCATTTTGAGAAGATCTTTTTATTCAAAACTAATGAATATTAAAAAAAAAGATTTAAAATGCGCAAAATTCATTTTTTAAACAAAATACGGAACTTAACAATTTTTTTTAAAAAGTGCATTTATCAGCTTATATTTAAATATTTCACTGCAGTCAACAATGTTTTTTCTTAAATGAAATATTTGCTCAGTGCCTTGAAAAATGATAAAACACTGTAAAAAACAGCTTAATTATAAAAAATTAAAGTTCTAAAGTTCGGGATATCATCACTAAGAAAAGATCAAAAGTGCTCTTAACATGAAAATAATAAAAAAGTATACTTTCTAACTATTTTGATTTTTATTCTTTTAAAAGGGATAAAACGCATTATGTTAAAAATTTTAAACACAAGCATCTTAGCAGACTAGCATCTTAATGACTTTTGAGTGAAAACAAAGGATAATTTAAACATAATAGACTCTTTTAAAAGTTTACAAGTTAGTCAAAACATTTAAAACATTCTTTCTAACATTCAGTACTGTATTAATTTATTTATTAAAATTAGATCTAATTCTATATATGCATGGAATTTCCCGGGTGAAATAATTTATAAACACAACTATATAAAGTAAATTAAAGTAGGAAAATTTTACTTCTTAAATGCATGATCCTATTTAATTCCAATGTTAATGACAGAAAATTTACCATCCTTTTTAATCTCAAAGTTGTACATAATAATGTTTTTTACTTTGCATAATTCATGTAACTGGACATAGCAATTCATATTATTACTTTGTTTATCAAGTATAATTTAGAACAGTGATCCTCAACCACTGGTACCGCCAATTTTTTTTAAAAAAAAATATTAATTATACACTGAGAAAAAATTAAAAAAACCCGAACCGAATCATTCGGAAGTTTTATAAAAATAAATTATTCATAGCATTGTTGGCAACACTAGAGGAGAGAGTTACCCGTATATATATATATATAACTTCCCAAATTTACATATAAAAAAAATTCATTAGATCCATTTGAGATAATGGATAAATTTGTATATGAACTAACTTTGAATGAAGAAAGTACTAATTTTCCTCTGCAATGTTCGAGATTTAATTTCAAAATATTCGGAAGAGTCAAATAATTCATTTTGGATTAAAATTAAAGACGGTAATCCCATAATAGCTATATAATTGTTACAATTGTTTACAGCTTATTTGGGCGAATTCGGACTTTCTGCATTATCAAATATAAAAATGAAAAAATATATCAAAACTCTCTTTTACATGCAGATGACGAAATGAGAGTGGCATTATCATTTTTACGACCAAAGATAAACGAAATTATCAGAAATCATCAAACTCAGATTTCGAATCAAATGTATTCGTATAATTAATTTGTAATTAATTACTCAATAAACATTTTGCTGTCTTTGTCGTACATATTATTTAATTTCACCTCGAAAATTAAATAAATAATTTTATGCATAATGTATTATTAAAATAAATAAAATTCTTTTAATCTTATTCTATTGCTAGTATGCTACCAAAATTTGAAATTATTAAAAGTGTACCGGAACAAAAAAAAAAATAAATGAGAATCACATTGGCCTAGAAGCATGTTTGTAACCGATATACATTTTCGCAGGACTAGAATTGTTCAAATACCATGTGATGTAACTAAATCTCTCGCACAGGAGTCATTAATTTCGCTTTAAATATTGACAAATTTCTCGCCAATTAACTTTATTAAAATTTCGGATTTTGATTTTTTGGCACATTTTTGTGCTCAAATGCTCTATTTACTGAATCAAAAAATAGATCCTATGTTCCATTACTTTTCAATTATCTTCGACCTCTTACATAAGAATAATCTCTTTTTTTATCCAATTATTTTCGCTTGAGCTGCTCTTTTCTCTTCACTCATTGGAGTTGAGTGGAAGTGAACGGCATGATAATAATATTTAACCCTTTAATGGGAACAAAACTAAAATACACTTTTTCTGTGATAAAGTACTTGATAAAGGTAATGTTCTCACCTCTATAAACATTATTTAGTCAAAAAAAAATTATGATCCGGGTTTTATTTTCCTGGGTGATGGGCAACACGTTATAGCCACTGCGCGCTTTTGCGCATGCGGATGAACTAAATATTCACCACCCGCTTGGAGAAATTTTGTTTTGTTTTGCGGCTAGATCTATTATCCACCGCCTGTTAAAGGGTTAAAAAAAAAAAATAAAACTTCACGAAAAAAAAGTGTTTTACTTTGAAATAAACCCGCCTAAAAATGTTTCAATCCAAAACAAAGCTCGCGTCGCCGACCTGAACACGATTATATACCGCACCCGACCCGAGCCTGACGCTTAATTTAAATTTACTCTTCAGCAAAACTCTTCTAAGCAAGTTATCACTTCAAAAAGTATCAGTCAAATATATTGAATAATAAATATCTTACCTATTTCAAAAATTGTGTTCCTTACTTAATATAGATTATATTGCTGGCGCGACTGACATATGTATGTATACAAAAATAATTTGCAGCACTTTTTCTGCTTTAAAATTTTTCAAATTAATAATCATGGTTATTTATTATTATTATTATCAATTAGGATCTACTATGTATTAGAACTATGGATCTCTCAATTTTAAGTATCCTTACTGCAAAGAAATAAATGACTTAAAAGTACGTGAGGTACACTTTTGTTTCTCAAGAATTTTATAAATTGCAAATCTGAATATTTTAAATTGGAAAAATTATTACCGTTCCGTAAATACTTCACCACGTAATTTTTGCAGTGAGTTGATAGTGGAATTTGTAAATTATTTGCAAAATGCTAAACAATTTTTCTTTGTCCAACCGAACTAGGGGTAAAATATACGATTTTTTCTGTTTGTAAATATGTTGCTGTTTGTAAAAAAATGCAACACCATGAAGGAATCGTCAGAACTACATGAACTTTTCAGCCAATATCAATTATAGGATGTTACGTAAAATAGTAAAGTTTCAGAGCCACCGCGCATACCCTCTGAACTGATGCTGAAAGCGTATAAATAGAGGACTATAGCGGAACGTTAACAATAGTTAATGATTATCTGTTAGTAGCGAACATTTAGCGAGATCTAAGTAGGCCTCCACGACGAAATAAGGAGAAATTAAAGGTTACGAATTAAAGGTAATCTCAATAGCAACAAGTACGTCCATGAAATGCTACAGCCTGAAGTCGTTTCCTTCCTATAAGGCATCCCTGGAGCTATCTTTCAGCAGGATAATGCACGCCCACATGTTGCAAAGACTGTTCGAGACTTCTGTTCAGCCAAACGCATGCAACTTCTTCTATGGTCTATTTATTCGCCGGATATGTCGCATATTGAACACGTGCGGGATTTGGTTGGTTGACGTCTCGCTTGTTATTCACGTTCTGCAGCTTCAAAAGACGAGCTTTTGCTGCGCAAACAAGCAACATGGAATTCTCTTCCACAAGCAGACATTCAAAATCAGTTTGACTCTATGCAACGTCGTATAGCAACGCTTATTGCAGACCGTGGTGGCTACACCAAATACTGATGTGGGACACTTAATATAGTGTTTTTCCTATGAAAATTTCGTCATTTGTTTGTACTAATAGAAGTCGTTTGTGCATTACATTTCATTTAATTCTGATGACTTCTTCATGGTGTTGCATTTTTTACAAACAGCAATTTAGATACTTCAACTTATAAGGATTTCAGTATGCTTATTATTGGCTGAAAAAAACCTAAAAAAATTCTAAAATTTATACCTTAAATGCTATAATATTCTAAATTCACGGTTCAGTTTTCTCATTAAAGCTTTTATTAGTTAAGAGGTATAATTTTTAGTTAGCTGAAAGTTTAAAATCATAATCTGATCATTCTTAAAAATGTGGCTTAAGATTTATGTTATATTTTTTTTAAGTTAATTTAAATCAAAGCTTAAAGATTCTAATGTTATGATGTAAAGTTATCCTTATAAAGAATTCTGGTTATACTTTAAAGTTTATTTTTAAGTTAAACTTTTAAACATCAAACTTAAGTTGAAGTTTAGTTTAATGATATACTACACTCTAATGCAGTGTTTCTCAAAGTTTCAATATTTGCGACCCAATATTTAATCAGAATTTTCATCTCGCCTCCCCCCCCCATACAACTAAGATACGACTTAAACCTCTTATGTGCCACCGGCGTATATAAACATCACGCTCAGTCAAAACGTTAATTTCCCCGCACGTATATATACGGCTTTCCGAAGTAAGATCATTTCTGTGCACTGCTACCCATAAAATTATTCCGAAGGCTTTGGACTGTATTAAAAGGACCTGGACAATGTTTGCGAAGGATTTACTTATTTTAGATTATTTTCTTATTTATTTCTTTTCGCCCCCAATGCATCACATACGCGCGCTTTCGTGGAAAATGGTTGGAATGGGGTAGCGAATCGCAAAACTTTTAATCGGTATTTTAGGAATTAATTATAAACCATACAAATTATCAAGATAAGTGTTAATTTTTGTATATAATTTTATATATGACAATCACATGGGGTAACCGGTAATTATTAAAAATATTGTTAAATCTTAATATTATTATCTTAATTATACCTTATTTTAATAATACCTTATCTAAATATTGTAAAAATATTTATGAAATACATTGTGTAGCACTGGTACATTTATAGTGTAATATATCAGTGTAAATGTGCATTTTATTTTTTATTATGTCAGAGTGTATTTTGTTTGTTTTCTTTCAGTGAATTAACAATTTTCTAATGCTTTTATTTTCGACTTTTCAATATGCTCGCGCCCCCCTCGTGGGGGTGGGGGGCACCCCACAGTTTGAGAAACGCTGCTCTAATGTTATGCTTTAAATTTTATCTTTGTAAGCTTTAGAAGTGTTAGTATATCTTATATATTATTGCTTGGATACGAATTTTACTTCTGTCCATTTTTTCCCCTTACTGTTTCTAAAACTCCACAAACAATATTTTATTTAATTTAAATAGAAGAAAATAATAGTTTATTTAAATTGGATACTTCTCATTCCACCAAATGAATTTTTTTTCAGTTTTGGCTACATTTCTATCTTTTTTATCTATTTTTAATGCAAAAGAAATATATTTGTTACGCATAACTTTTAAAAATAGCTGTTTTGAAAAATGTTCCTCTTTTTCCGAAAATTTATATCGCAATGTGAAACTTATTAATATCAGAAATTTAAACTGTTATGAATTTGCACAAGTAAGAAAAAGAAAAGAAAAACAAACTATTTTATGTAAATAATGTAACAGTAAACATACTTGAACAACAATAAATTTAATCAAACTAAATGCAGAGAAAAATAATTATTTTACTCTAAATAAACGTATTAAATTAAATGCTGATTTCATTTACGTCAAATAAAACAACTTCCCAAATAACTATAATTAATATCACTCTTAAAAATTCTAACAATGTTTTTTGTAAACATTGTTTTAGTAGAATCAATTTAAATAGGTAATTGGCGCTTTAATTAACGAAAGATTTTGCATTTATTACATAAATGCTATAGTTTAGCTGTAGATGAATGGCAATCATTTTTCTATTTAGCTGTAGCAGCACATTTTGTTTGGAAAAAGAATTGACAATATTTTTTAAGTATAAATGCATAATTCATTTTTCAAAAGTTTTCATTATTTGATTACATCTATTCAAATTAATTAAAGATATTTTTACTATATGCAAACGGCTCCTTTTTGATCAAATAAATTACATTTTCGAAATTTCAGTTTTGAACATTTATTTTTTTTAACAAATTTAATGAATCTCGAAGTATATTATCGACTCATGGCTGTTAATATAAAATAATACTTTAGAAAATTGTCTCGACACAATATTATATTTGCGAAACAATTTTAATTTAATTTGGGAAATTATTGCTTAGTTGTTTGTTTATTTTATTTTTTTTTACAGTTTGCTTGAATCTAACTTCCTTAAATTTCGAACTTTGCATGAGACTTAAATGCTTTTATAATGGATATAATGTTATTTATTCACATAAAATGGAAAAAAATCATTTAAATACAATTAATTTATTTGTATTTATTTTTTCAATTTAATGACATTTCTTAATGTGTGTAGTTGTGTCAATGAATAAATATGAATGTATTTCTTAAATTGGGAATTAGTTGTTAATTTGATTAAACATTATTTTAATTTGTATGTAAGCAGAAATGTAACTAAACCTTTCAAAATATTAAACAAAAAATCTTATGAAATGATTTAAATTGTGTGTCTCAATACATTTTAAATTACCCTTAAAACTTTAATAATGAGACTTATTTCACATTTGATGTTCTCCGTTTTAAATTACACTTTAAATTTCATCCACAAATTTGAAATACATGTTTAAAAATTAAGAACATTTTTTTTTAATTTACTAACGCTTTGCAATACATTACACACCTATGTTCTGAATATCACGATACTTTATCTAAAATAAGTTTCATAATTTTGTTATTATTCGCATTTGTATTCTTTACAATATACTTTCTTTACCTTAGCATGTACTGCAAAGATTTGAGTAAAACATAATTATCACTTTGTGTAAACGGGTATACACCTTTTTTTACAAATGATATCTGTCGGGCAAAATCCATGAATTTTAATTTGTTTATATGTCTTATTGCATATTATTCATAGTTATGAAAAATTTTCCTTGAATATTTCAGTTAATTAAAATCACCATTTGCAGACCATTTCACAGCACATTTCAATCCTCAATTTTTAAATATTTAAGTTCAGTTGAAGGTGAAATAATGTTATTTTCTAATTGTAGCACATTTCAAAATTGAAAGAAATAACTATTTGTATTTACTTGTATTGTGGTAAAAGTAATTCATAATTGATGTTAAAAAACAGTCATAAATGGGAATATTCCCTTCATTAAAGATGAAGAAAAACTACAGATTAACTACCTTAAGAACAATTATCTCTGTAAAATATATGCACCAAATTGAATTTGAAAATAGTAAAAATTAAGAATCTTTGATACAAAGCACATTCAAATCTGTTTCAATACGCTGCTTTTTCGTGCCGGAGGAGGGGTTGAGAGCGAGAGACAAGTTTTGAATGTGCATTAATTTTTATATGGCATATAAAAAAATCCATCAAAAGCATATTATATCTGACATAATTTGTTTGCGTTTTGTTTAAATATCTAGAGTTTCAACTTTGGAAGAAATTTAAATACTTGCAATTGTTACCAATTTTGAAAGGACTTTAAAATCAATGAGTTCCCATCTTGTATGCTATAGTGACATATACACAAAAAGCTAACCAATAAACTGTCACGCAAGAAATATTTATTATATCACAAAAATCCCAATTATCATTATTTCACAAAAAATTGTCAACTCTGACCGAGTACAGGGCAGCATCTTCAAGTGACAAAAGTGATTTTGAGCAAATTCTCACCCCCTTCCCCCCAAAAAAAATCAATCCATGTTCTGGAATAGAAGGAATAGTTTCCACATGCACTTTTTAAAATTTTCATTAATTTTATGTATGATGAAAGAAAAAAGACTTTTTACAGAATTTCTGTGTGTACTTAAATTTTATCTTAGGAAAACCAATTTCTAGCTATATCGAGTGGTTTTGTTTTACATATTTTTATATGAAACCTTTTTAATGTAACCCCTATTTACCAAAGAAAACAAGCGCAATATAGAAAAAAATATTTCAAGTCAATTCCTACTTAGATCAACAAAGAAAAATTTTATTTTAGCTACTTTTTATTAAATAGTTACATTTAACATAAATATGTATATACATATGATAGAATCACAACATTAAGGGGTAGTTAATTTTTTATTAATTATCATTAAAATATCGTATTGTCATCCAAAACAATCGCGTATATAAAAAATTTCAGTTTCTCTGAATGCTTTAAAACGTGAGAAAAAAAAACATTTTTTCAAGTTTTGACACAAGTCGCCAAAATAGTCGCTAAGTCGCCAAAAATGATGCCAACGTCGCTGTATTTCTAATCCTTTAAATATTTAGTTTTAATCATTTAATTTGTATTAATTATAATTAAAAATTACTGTATTGCCATCCAAAATAATCATGTATATAAAATTTCAGCTCAATCGAGCGCTTTAAAATGCTTTTTATTAACGATTGAAAATTCCAAGAAGATAAATAAATGAATAAATATAGAGAGAGTGAGGGCCAATATTAGAAATTGAATAAGTGCAGTGCTTCTCAAACTTTCATCACTTGCGACCAATTTTCAATCATAATTTTCATTGCGCCCCCCTTCATTCAAAAGCAATGTATTTATTTCAAAATTAAAGTACTGAAAGCTACATGATAAAGCTACAGTATGACTTTAATTATAAACCGAGTAAATTATCAAGGCAATTATTAAATTTTGGGTATAATTCTGTATATGACAGGCCCATTGGAAACAATATTAATTATTAATCCTGTTCTTAACTTAAAATTGATAAATTAATTATCAAATACATGAAGCAGTACTGATGCATTTATAGGAATATTATATCAATGTAAATGTGTACTTTACTTTTTTCTTTATGTCACAATGCATTTTTTTTTTTGCTTCCTTTCAGTAAATTTGCAATTTTTTAAATCTTTTATTTTTGACTTTTTGATATGCTCGTGCCTCCCCCTTGTAAGGTTATCATGCCCCCAAGGGTTTGAGAAACGCTGAATAAGTGAGTTTGATTCGCCAATGGTGGAATGAATAATAAAATGGACGACATGCAACAATTTGTTGACAATTTGATGCAAACAATGCAAAGAAAAATATCAGATTATTTTTCAAAAACTCAAAAAATGTTTTGTTTTTCAAAGAACCTGAAGTGTTTCTATTAAAATTCATTTCTATTAAGTTCTTGTAATTTTTTTGTTTCATTGATTTTTATTAAATACATGCTTATATGCATGTCATGTAAATAAAATGTACTCTAATAAACTTAATTTTGTTTAATACATGCTTCCTTTTTTGCAATATTCTTTAACACGAAAGACTATTTCAGTCCCTTCAGTTTCGTGTTAAATTATTTTCACTGTATTTTTAAGTAGTGAGAAATTTTCAGTTTATTTTAGGTAAACCTTATCCCCAGCACAAAAGGTTTGATTGTAGTTTCTTTACACTTTGCAGCTTACTTACAAGGTGATACATTGAACAAAGGAAAAAAAGACAGAAATTCTTTAGTGACTCTAATTGTGTCTTATACATTTCACGAATCAGTGGCTTAGGACATGGTCTTTTTTTCTCTGGACATAAAAAACCAAAACAACGAGATACTTTTACTTAGGTACTTCTTTCCGATGTTAGAAACACGGATATTCGTATTGCCAGATTTTGTTTATTTGCTATAATAATAGTGCACAGTAAATATTGTAAAACTTGAACCAAAATTATTATTCGTATCAAGCAATTTGTTTTGCGAATACAAGAAAAAATGACAAATTTCATGAGTTTCATGTTCATGTCGTTTTTTTTTTTTTGTAATTGAATTCTATATTTTTAAACAATTTATTTAGTAATTTCTATGATAAAAATGGAGGATAATTCTTTTTTATTAACGAATCAAGATATTATGTGTAATAATTTATAAACCGTTTTAGTAATTTTCTTAACATCCACATGTTTGAATTATTTAATCATTTTACAGTGTATCATTTATAACACTTATTTAAATTAACAAAATTAAAAGTATGAAAAAACATCCGTATAAATTCAATCAAATTTTATTTGTAATTATGACGTTATATAAACAGACAAACATATGGAATGCGAATTTAAATGTCTAGAATATTACTATGAATTACTTAAATTTTTAGTTTGTAAATATTTTTATTTTTACATACATTTAAACTTATATTATGAGAAAAGTTGTTTGAAATGTTGCATTTTTAATTAATTGATATCAAACTTTTGAACCAACTAAAGGTTGTGTTTTCATATTTAGATAATGATGTGCTGGGTTTCTTTCCAATGAAGAACAATGAATCAGCGTAAAAAAAATGCTGGAAATTTACAATAAAGTTCAAAAAAGAAATTATTATAAATTGTCTTTAAATTTTAAAACTCACAATTATGTGCTCAGCTCAGATATTCAGAGATGAATTTCATTTATAGATAAATTTAAACCTCATTTGGTGCTTTACAACTTTCCAAAAATGGAACATTATTTTTGAGACATTAAAATAAACCCTTTTTAAACTACACTCTGTCACTAAAATCATTCTAATTATTTCTGCAAGTAGTTAAGGAAATTACGAATATATGGGTATGTCTTTCATCTTGTTTTTAAAAAAATACATACTTTAAATTCTTACGATCGCTTTGAAGTTTAATTTGTAATTCATTCAAATATATATTTACAAATTCATTTCCATTCGATGTACTTATATTTCTAAATAAAATATAGCAAAGAAAGTACTATATAAAATATTTATATTTTCTTTCAGCTCTAAGTAATATCCAAGAATTCGTCGAAACAACTATAGTGTTGAAAAAAGACAAGAAAAACGAATTGGGTATTAGCATAGCTGGAGGAAGTGACTCATATTTGGTAAGTTAAAAATGTGTGTGTGTGTGTGTGTGTATTCTGAAGATTATTAAATATACTCAACTTTATCAATTTTTAATTGCAAGTTTTTTTTTTTTTTGGGGGCCATATTTGTTCTTTTTAAATCAATAAAGTGTAAGCTGCTGTCTTTTTGTTTATTTTCTTAGTTTGAAATTAGCGTTTTGCTATTTGAAGAACAATAATAAAATCTTCTGATTAACTAGAAATGTATTGAGATGTTATTGATAGTTAATTAATAATAAGAGAGCATTAAATCTAGAAAATTTCACAACACATATCAAGATAAAAAAGTTTGCTAAATATACTCAGACACGATAAAGACCTAGAATATGTTAAAAACACTACTAGATTTTATATTTTCATCATCAACAAATGTAAACAAAAGTTTAAAAGCATTTATAAAGTTTTTATTTTGTTATATAATTTAATAATACGCGAATAATATTAAATCACTTATTAAAACTTTAATTAATATTTAAAACGTCATTTACTTTAACTTAAATGCGTCTAAATATTTTTTTTTTAATTTCTGGTAAATATTGCGGTAAACATTACTATTTTAAAAAAATATTTTCCTGATTAAAATTAACAAAAATAATTCGTAATATAAAAAAAAATCTTTAAAATATAACTTCTTTTAATATGGAAGATGCACTTTACTTCTCTCCAAATTCCCGACCAGATGACTTATGAAATTATTGTACAAAAGCAACAAACTTTAAAACAATTACTATTATATTGTAGGTCAAAATCATGTATAACATAATGTAGGACAGAGCTGGTCAACCTATGGCACGTGGAATAATTCCCAGTAACACTTTGCATTATTCTAAAAATTTGTGAATTCTTATGTGGATGGAAGTTGATAAAATTATGCAATAGACCTTATTTGTCAAACAATTTCAGAATCATGAACATTCAAGGAATTCTTAAATAATCTGCAAGACAACTCGAACGATATATATATATATATATACATATATATATATAGGAAGGTTGGCACCTTCAAACTAGTTTAACCCCACTTATTCGGTCCTAAGTCTGAAATTGCTTTCTGACTCGCTAGGTTCTTCTTTTTTGTAGTTTATTTTTTATTTCTCTATAATTTTGTTCTTCATGTTCAGCTTTTATATTTTTATTACGCTATTTCTTGTTATGTTCATTATCTATTATTTCTTGATTTTGATATATAATACATATTTCTTTCATATATATATATATATATATATATATTTATAGATATTTTGTAAATTAATGAATGTCGTTGGTGGACAGATTTAATTGTTTGAAGTGAAAATTGCATCTACCCTGCTTTCCGCTTTTGGTACTACGTATCAAATTAATAAATCTTTCCTCATATGAAAAATATTTCGAATTCACCAAGAAATTATTTAAGGTATCCGACTACGTTCGGAACCGTGATGTGTCATGATATTTAGTGTCAGATTAGAATATATACATAGGATTGTTTTAAGGACATTTTGACAAAAAAAATATTTGAATACAATATTTCGGTAAAAAATTAACGTAGAATAACAATTCTCAAAACGTTCTCCTTTTATAAAATTGCTTCTATACTACTAATATTTTTCTTAGATAAAGTAAAGACTTCTCCAGAGTGTCTCAACTAGGACTTTTGAAAAATTCACATTATTTTCAGAGTTACAACCCATTGAAATAATTATCGGCGTTCTTTTCTAAAAATTTTTCCCCTCTGTTGTCGTAAGACATGGATAAACCCACTTCTAAGTTATGTATTTCAAAAAATCTAGTTAAGCCTCTGTACAGAGGTCTGAGCTATATACAGGCAAAATATTATTATAATACAAGCAATTTTCACAAAAGGAGAATAATTTGAAAATAGGTCATTCTGTGCTCGTTTTTTATCAAAATATTGCACTTAAACAATTTTTTACTGTAATACTATTTTTTAAACAATTTTATGTACATTTTCTAATCTAAGTGACACTAAATATCATAAATATTATCCATTTATACGCTTTTGCAAAATCACGATTCCGAACGAAGTCGGATACCTTAACAAGTGAATGCTCAGAATCATATGTCAAATTGAAAGTCACAAATTATACCCATGCTTTTGCGATATGAATGTAGAGCTGGGCCAGCAATATACGTTTGCCTTAAAATTTTTATTATTTCTTTTTATTTAACTATAATGAAGGAAAATAATTATATATTCATATGTTGTATATTTCTTATTTTAATAAATATGTTTAAAAATACATAATAGTAGAGGACCCGAAAACGTTGTCCTGTACACATATCTTAAATTCAAAATAAAAGATTTTTGAATATTCGATACTGCGATCGTAACGCAGTCTGCCCGATCCAATGTAAAACATTCCAAGATCAACAATTTATAAATAAAAAAATAATTAAATAAACATTTCTATACCGAATTACAAATCTAAACCATTCTCGAGTCCACTGGAACAGACAAAGACTTTCATCAAAATCGGTCTAGCCGTTTAGGAGGAGTTCAGTTTCATACACACGCACAGAAGAATTACATATATAAAGATTATTTGAAAATATATAAATTAAAAACTCTAAAAAGCGTGAATCGTCTGCATTTTCGTAACAATAAAGACCGGGTTTGGCCAGTTTGGCTGAAAATCAATTTTCGACGCTAAATTAAGTCTTTTTCAATTCCTACTATTAGCTCATGATCTCTATACATATATTATTTGTTGGTTTGTTTATTTATTTATTTATCTTGGTGGAATTTTCAATCGTTAATAAAAGACATTTTAAAGCACTCAATTGAGCTGAAATGTAATGTACATGATTATTTTGGATGACAATACAATAATTAAATTATAATTAATACAAATTAATTGATTAAAACTAATTATTTAAAAAATTACAAATACAGCCACGTTGGTGACTTAGCGACCTTTTTGGTGACTTATGTCAAAATTTGAAAAGGTTTTTTTCTCACGTGTTAAAGCATTCAGTTGAAAGGAAATTTTATATACACGATTGTTTTGTGTGGATGACAATACGATACTTTAATGATAGTTAATAAAAATTAATTACCACTTAATGTTGTGATCCTGTTATATGTATATACATATTTGTATTAATTGAAACTATTTAATAAAAAAATAACTAAAATAAATTTTTTTTGGTTCATCTAAGTAGGAATTGTTTAAAAAAAAATTTTATATTACTTGTTTATAACAATAGCGTTGTTACAACAATGCAGGTGAATGTTGAAATTTATTTTTAGAATGTTTTTAATTAATATCTTTTTAACTAATTGCGATATTGGATCGAATTGTGTGAATCTAAATCATTCTGAAATTTACTTGAACCCACAAAAAAAATTTCATCGAAATCGCTCCAGCAGTTTAGGAGGAGTTTAGTGACAAACACACGCACAGAAGATTTTTATACATAAAGAAATGTACAATTTTAATACGTTTATTTTTGTTGAAGAAATGGTTATATATTTTATGCTGTTTACTTTTATAATAAGAAATGTTTTTACATAATGTAAAACTAATGCATAATAAAACTGTAAATCTGTATTATTTGTTTTGTATATGTATTATTGACCTATATTCCTTAACTCTTCATGCATTATCGCTGGAATCGAATTGTTTCAAAAATACCCTTCTGTGTTGCACGCTGAGTCATATGGGTTGATTGGTTTGGTACGTAACAGCTAAAATGTTGCCGACCCTTGATTTACTACTTGATTTCTTCTGATGGTACAGTAGGGCAGTACAATAATACAGAAAAATAATGTAAAACTACCTCTTATTTTGCATCCCTTTTAAATCTCTTGGGATTTTCCGTAATTTGTTCATTCCCAGAAGGGGGAAATTTTTTTCATGGTAAAAGCGATTTTCATTTCGTGTTAAGAGGAAAAAAAATGCATGAATATACATAATGTTTTGTCGGGACCGTTGTTATTTCGTATTGACCTATATTTTTAGTGCTAAACGTATTTCACGGTATATCTGTATATAAAGGGTGTTTTTTTAGAGGTATAGAACTTTAAATTGCAATAAAACAACGATGTAGTATTCGATTGACATGAATTTTTTTTATTCGAAAGATAATCTTGTGGCATTACATTTTAAATATGATTTCTGGTATATGACTGTCACGGCTGGCTTGGATGTAGTCCAAACTGGACGTCCAATTTTCAATGACTTTTTCCAACATTTGTGGCCGTATATCGGCAATAACACGGAGAATGTTGTCTTCCAAATGGTCAGGCGTTTGTGGCTTATCCGCATAGACCAATGACAGCCCCACAGAAAATAGTCTAGCGGTGTTAAATCACAAGATCTTGGAGGCCAATTCACAGGTCCCAAACGTGAAATTAGGCGGTCACCAAACGTGTCTTTCAATAAATAGATTGTGGCACGAGCTGTGTGACATGTTGCGCCGTCTTGTTGGAACCACAGCTCCTGTACATCATGATTGTTCAATTCAGGAATGAAAAAGTTAGTAATCATGGCTCTATACCGATCACCATTGACTGTAAAGTTGTGGCCTTCATCGTTTTTGAAGAAGTACGGACCAATGATTCCACCAGCCCATAAAGCGCACCAAACAATCAGTTTTTCTGGATGTAACGGTGTTTCGACATACACTTGTGGATTAGCTTCACTCCAAATGCGGCAGTTGTTTGTTGACGTAGCCATTCAACCAGAAGTGCGCTTCATCGCTAAACAAAATTCGCTTTTGAAAATCGGGAACAACGGCAATCTCGTTTTGGGCCCATTCGACGAATCTACGCCTTGCTTGATGATCGTTTTGATGAATGGCCAAACCAAACTGAGAATAAATCACTTGACAGCTGTTAAATCGGTCGCCAACTTGGAAAGTAATGCCATTTTAAACTTCTATACCTGGAAAAAAAAGCGATTCAGTCATTCAGCACAATAGCTGCGGAATATATATTTTATATATTTGTAATGCATTCGCCCGTGGATTATGCCTTACTGCTAAGTTGTCTTCGTGACCTAGAGGTGTGGGAGTTAATAAAGAACCAGGCGTTGCCATAATCTTAATATATCTTTATTAAATATTTTAACTTAGACACTAACAATGATAATATTTATATTTTAACTTAGCGGATCTGAGGGGAGAAAACACGCGATACGTATTACCAAATAAACGCAATCCTGACCACTATATTTACTTTACCGCTTACCTCTAACCTCTGTTCATACACAATCCCTTATAATTAGGGGATCAGTCCTACCTCTATATCTTAGGTAGCAGCAACCCTCTCAAATCTTCAAGGTAAACTCCTTATCTCACGTGGATTTGTATCCACCTTGCTTGAACGCACTTTCACGGACACTGAAATATCCGCTTTCTTCAGCTTACGCGTTTAAACTCAGACTGGCATAATAACTTCCCGAAAGGTCACACGCATACGCTAAACTCTTGCTATTTAAAAGGTTCCTAATTTGCCTAGTCACATTTCGCTTCTGGATTTGGTCGGGAAGAATTTGCCTTTTTCGGCTCCAAAGAACCCAAGAGGAAAATTAATAGAAACCGCGATGAGCCCGTCACATATTGAAGAAATAATTATATTTTATTCAGTTTATGTGCATATTTTTTAAAGATATATCTTTAAATGTTGCAAAGTTAATATAAAATAAAAGTGCTGGTCTACATTATTGACTTCTATTCTCTTACTCTGCATGCATTATTGAGGGAATCGAATTAAATTAAAAATGTCTTTCTGTGTGGCACGCTGAATCATACTGGTAGATTGGTTTTGCACGCCACAGCCAAAAGGTTGCCGACCCCTGATGTAGAAACAAATTTTGAATTTGATTTTATAATATAAGTTCGAAATGCCTTTACACCAAAGGGTAAAAAAGAAATATTTGCATTATATTTTCGGCTCATGAACTTATTAGGCATATTCAAGAACGAGATGGAACCCTTTACCGAGGCTGAGGCTTTGCGACAGCACCGGTTGGCCCATGTCTTAGAAGATTCCTTAAAAAGTCCAAAATACTGAATGTGTCGTTAAGCAATCTACTAATAATAACATCAACAATAGCAATACCTTTACTCATCGTTTGTTCTTTGTTTAGCTTTTGTAACATTTTTTACAACAGCATGAAAAT
>BMAU01015687.1:0-22123 GCA_019973935.1 Trichonephila clavipes
ACCGTCATTAACGGATTTCAGAAGGAGACTTATTGCTTTGATGGGGAGATGGTTTATTGTTTGGAGAAAAATTTTATCATGCCCTGGACTGCTGTTCTTCTGATGAGATATTGCTATTTCTAATACTTTTAAAGAAAAAGGTTTATTAATATCCCGGCTATTGTCCGGAATAGAGATATTTGGAATACTATCGTTGTTTTGTTTTGCGTAATATTGTAAAAAACAGTTTGTTTGGGATTGTTCGTTTGTTAATATGGTTCCGTTTTGAATAATATTAAATGAAGATTAGGATTTGTTATATTTTTGATTATTCGGATTATTTTAAAAAGAACTTTAGGGGAGAAGATATTTTTTCACATGTTCCAAAAATTTTCTTTACAGGCTTTGATTGTTCGCTTAAGTTTTGCGCTTAATTCTTTATATTTTATCCAGTCTTCTTCTTTAAAGTTTTTCCTTGATTTATTAAGGAGTTTTCTTTTTTTTTGCTCTTAAATGCCCGCATGCTGCTGTCCACCATGGAGCTCTTGAACTGATCTGTTTTTTTTTTCTGTTTCTTGAGATAAGATTTGAGCTTTTATAATATGTATATTTATGTTTTCATTTAAATTTAAATTTTGTTGAATAATATTGATAAATTTGTTCCAATTTGTTTTTTGTTTAAAATTATTAGTTGCTGAGCTGTTTGTTCTTTTGTAATTAATAATTATATGGAAGTCATCACTTACAAAATTATCGGTATTTGTGGACCAGGATAAATCATAATTTAAATCTATAGAAGCTAAAGAAAGATCTATAGATGTAAAAATTCCCGATGAATGGAGATTAAGTCATTTTCAATAATCCAGTCAAAATTCTTTTTTCCAGAAACCCTGGAATTTTTTGATCCCCATATCTCATGAGATGCGTTGAAATCTCCCAATATCAAACTGTGATTATAAATATATGATACTATTTTAGATAAATTGATGTCTTTAAAGTTACCCGGGGGGATGTATATATTAAAAATTGTGATAGGAACTAAATCTATCTGAACTCCGACTATTAAAATTTCTAAGTCTTCACTAATATCTGAGAATATTTTTTTTTATTGCGCTAATATCTTTATTTAAAACTATCACTAACCCTCCTCCTCTTTTGATTTCCCTATCAATTCGGAATATATTCTTATTGGAACTTGTGAAAATATCATTTGCATGTAACCAAGTTTCTTGAATTATTAAAATGCTTGTTTTGTGAAAAATTGGCGCGAAAAGATTATCTGGCATCTTGTTTTTAATTCCACGTGCATTCCATTTGATTATATTCATAATTTAAAACGAAAAAAAAGGTGAGATACTACGAATTAGTTTAAATATTCAAAAAGGAAAGTAGATTAATATTGAGTTTTTAGCGAGAACTAAAAAATATAAGAAAATTTGATTATTTATTTAAGTTTCTTTATTTTTTTCTCCTACACTTTCTAATGAATTTCCTCTCTGTTCTGATATTTTCTTGAATCTTTTTGCTTTTTCATTCAGTTTTCTATTTATTAGAAAGTCATCATCTTTTGGAATTGTTATATTGGATGCAAGTCTTTTTAAGCTGGATTCCATGATATTCATTAAGGAGGAAAAGCTCAAATTTATTTGTGCTACCACGGTATTCAATTCTGTCGTGAAGCGTTGTACTATTTGTTCTAATTTCTTTTCAAATATGTTATTGCTTTCTTCTAATTTCAACTCTAATTTCGCAAACTTTTTCTCAATGATTATCTACCTTCGCAGTTTGATCATTATACGTTTTGGCCGAGTATGTTTTTTTCCCCTTTGGAATTTCTCAACTGTGCTTCGTTTCTCGAGATTTGTTGATGTACTTTAATTTTTAAGATTTCAACTTCCTCTTGACATCTCTTGCAACTTTTATCGTTAGCTTCATGCTCTTCTCCACAAGAGCTACATCTTTTTAATTTTTATTTCTTTACAATCGTTTTCAGAGTGGTTTAGTGAGCAAATTCGGCATTTTATTGAACTTCTACAAAAGTTTTGATTGTGTCCAAATTTCCAACAGTTTGTGCACTGCCTAGGTTTTTCATAGTAGAGATTAGTTTTAAACATTTCAAATCCTATTGGAACTCTTTCGGGAATGCTGCATCCAATTTGGGTAACTTTAATTGTTTTGATAGGTTTAAATCCAGATTCTGTTTTTTTGGTAAAACGTTGGATATCAAAAATTGCATAATTGTTATTTTCTAATTCCGATTTTATGTCGTCTATTGCAGTGCTTCTCAAACTTTCAGTACTGGCGCCCCCCTTTTCGATCACAATTTTTATCGCGCCCCCTTATACATTAATAGTATACTGAATGCAATAATAATGCACTTTGACGCTAAAGCTACAATAGGCGATCTTAATTATAAACCATACAAATTAGTAACATAAGTATTAAAATATTGTATACTACTTTTAAGCAATAAATAGATAAAAAAAATAAAATAATAGGATAATTATTATGTTATTTTTCCTGTTTTTAATTTTTAATTTGAACATATTGCAAAATGCGGTGGCTGCTTAGAAGACAAAATATAAATATCTGCTAAATATAGAAAAGGAACTCAGATGGTGAATTTCAAATCATAAGCATTCCTTATAAAAACTTTGCTTTGCAAGATAAGCCCATGGAAGTCGTTAATACCGGGTGTGCAAAAAGTCCGTAAAATTTTTAAAAAATTCATAAAATCCGGAGAAATGAACGAAAAAAAAACTGTTTGCAGGATCAGTATTAGTATGTCACGGGATTTTTTTTAAGCTAGAAAAAAATAATTCGAAAATCATCCGGTAGGTGGCGCTGATGTACGCAAATCAAAGAAACAATGCATAAATAATGAACAGAAAACTTTCACAACTTTATTACACCAGAATATTTTCCACATGACCACCACCACAGGGGAGAAGACATTCCAGACGAGTGACAAATCCAGCAACGGAGGAGTGCAACATGTCCGGATGTATGGAGGATACTTCTCTGCGGATCGCATCTTTCAGTTCCGGCAGACTTGATGGACCGGATAGATACACGCGAGATTTCAAATATCCCACAACCAGAAGTCTGCAGGTGTTAAATCTGGAGACCGAGGTGGCCATGGGTACCTGCAGCGCCTGCTAACGATTCTGTCTTCCCCGAACGTCTGTATCAGGAATGTCTTAACCGGGTTAGCAGTGTGACTGGTTGCTCCATCCTGCATGAACGTGACATTCGAAATCTGACCTCGTTGAATTAAACATGGCACGACAGTCTCCCGCAGAAGCGTTAGATAACGATGAGCATTTACCGTTTCCGTTATCCATCCATTTACTGGGCACTGCGTTTCAAAGAAGAAGGGTTCTATGATAAATGAACCCGTGAAACCGCACCATGCTGTCACTTTTGGGGAATGCAATGGCTTCTGTGTGTACTCACGTAAATTAGAGGTCGCTCAAATACGACAGTTATGATTGTTAATGTCACCATGAAGCGAGAAATGAGCTTCATCTGTCCACAAGATGTTAAAAACCCAGGTGGGATCCTGTTCCATTTTAGAGAAGGCACACTTCGCAAATGCTTCCCTCTGTGCGTTATCTGCTGGCAAAAGTTCATGGCACGATTGCAATTTGTATGGATACAGCTAGAGGAGTCGACGAAGAATATTACGGACAGATGATGGTGGTAAGCCCAATCGTCTGGAAGCTTCACGAGCACTGCTGGTCCCTGAAGCTGCTTCGGACGCAATCGCTTCCATTTCGACAGCAATGCAGGGTGCACGTGCTTCTTTCAAGCATGGTCGCCCTGCTTGTGCTCGATCCTCCAACTTTCCAGTTTCCTCAAAACGTTTAACAAGCTTTAAGAGACCTGCAGGTGTTAAAGGGCCTTTTCAACTCTTCACATTTTTCTGAACTTGGAATTTACGCAAGGCAATGGTCGCTGATTCCTCGTTCATGTAAAATAATTTCACCAACAAAGCTTTATCCGGCGTACTGAGCATCCTTGTTCACATTCACTGTTTGTAATGGTGAAATGAATGTGGATTCGTTGAGAGCAAATGTTTTTATAACCGTCTAATTTGCATATTTTCATCACAGACGCTTGCAACAGCGCCACCTACCGGATGATTTTCGAAATTTTTTTTCTAGCTTAAAAAAAATCTCGCGACATACTAATGCTAATCCTGCAAACAGTTTTTTTTCCGTCCATTTCTCCGGATTTTATGAATTTTTAAAGTTTTTACGGACTTTTTGCCCACCCGGTATTACATTAAAAGGTTTCAACTGATTGTCAGGCCATTTATTTTTTATATAACATGTGTAAAAAAAGGTGCAACAGATGCTATTATTGATAAATTGGATTAGATTTTCAGCTCGGGGACCATAATGCTTATAAGCCATACCTTTAAGAGCATTGAGTTTTTTCAGTGCTTTATTTTTCATTTGATGCATGATATTAGTATTTTGATTCCGTTTCGAAAAATATACTCCTAAATATTTAATAGAAGTTTGCCATGGTAGAGGGGTCCCAGCTAGTAATATATTAGGAAATGAGTGAATTCTTTTGTTCGAAAGTTCAGCTATTGTACTTTTGTCTGGGCTTAAACTCAATTTCCAGTAATTACACCATTGACTTATCCTTTCTAAGGTATTTTGTAATTTACAACAGATGATATCGAGCGATTGATGTGATGAATAAATAAAAATGTCGTCAGCATATATGGCACACTCGACTCCAGTCTCCAATGTTTCAAAAAAGTCATACATATAGATAGTGTATAGTAATGGAGACAGTACACTACCTTGGGGGAGTCCCTTAAGCAGTGTTTTTTCAGATGAAATACATCCCCTCCCCCCATCGAATTTGCAGCGCTCTGTAAAATAAGAATTCATGCATCCAAAGCGCTATTTTTCCAGTTATACCTATTTCTAAACATTTGTAAATGAGACCGTCAATATATACGGAGTCATAAGCACTTTTTATATCTAAGCTAATCCCCACGAAATATGTTTTTTCCATCTTCGCGTCTGTAATTGCTTTGTAAATTATATAAGTTTCTGTTCTGTTATCTTTAAAAGGAACAAATCCATAATGTTGTTGATGCAGTTTTTGTTCTGTTACCAGGAAGTGGGCAATTCGATTGGCTAAAATTCTTTCAAATGTCTTGAAAAAAACTGAGGTTAAAGCGATAGGTCTATATGAGGAGATTTTAGTTTTATCTTTGCATGGTTTGGGAATTGGTAGAATTATAGCATGCTTCCATTCCTTTGGGACAATTGCCTTATCAAATATCCGTTGAAAGAAATTTAAGATTATTGTTCGTTCACTATGATTCAATAGTTTCAAGAATTTAGTCGGGATCTGATCTGCTGCTGGGGTTGTGTTCTTGGCAGATTTTATTTCTCTATTCAATTCAGATATGTGAAAGGGTTTGTTAAATAAACAATTATCTTGGGCAAAAAAGTCCAAAGGAAGTGGCTCATGGATATTATTGGATGCGAAGTTTTCTGCAAAGAGTGTTGCTTGAATCTGTGGATGATGTATTATATTCTGTTATGTATTTGAAGGAAATTCAGTGTTGATTCGGGATTATTTTTCATTGCGATTTTTCTTGATGTTATAGAATATTCTTGGGTTAGGAACATTATTGCATACTGTATCCCAGTATTTCTTTTTGGATTTTTTGTTAGAAAATCGGAACCGGCTGGAATATTGCTTATATCGAATCCACAATTTTGGGGAGATTTCCCGAATGGCTTTTTTTCTAAAGTGTTTCTTAAGTTTGTAAAGGTTATGGCAAGCATTACTCCACCATGGAGGGAAGATTCTATTAGAGAGTTTTATATATCCAGTATTATTTGAAATTATTTTAGCTATATTGTCAGATAGATTATGATTGTAGTCATCTATCTTAAAAACTGTTGATTTTGCTTGCTTCATTACTGAGGGCCAATCCACTTTTTTATAGTTCGTTTAATCGGGTTATGAAAATTGAAATCTGTGATAACAGGACAATGATCACAATTGTAGGAGCTAAAACATAAGTGTTGCTGTATCCGATGAAACTTGAAAAGCATAAAGTAAAATCCAGAAGAGCACTAGAGCCAACATTGTTTCTATGTGTTGGAACATCAGTATTTTGAAGAATGAAATTAGAATTTGTTAACCAATCCATAAAAATTTCACTGTATTGAGAAGTATGATTCGAGCCCCACATTGGGTGATGCAAATTAAAATCTCCGAAAATAAAAACTGGATCCACTAAGAAATTAAGAAAAGATTTAAGTTGTGTAATATTAAGTCCTCGAGATGCATACAAATTTATCAGATGAAAGGAAGTATCATTAATTATAATTTGCAATATTAAAATTTCATAGTCTGAAGATGGCGTATTGTTAAAGGATATTTGTCTGGCAGAAATATTTGATGGTACTGCTATCAGCAGCCCTTCTCCTGGTCTGTCAAGTCTGTCTTGTCTGGAAATGATTTTACATGGGATTTGCAAATTGTCATTAAGTTTTAAAAAAGTTTCTTGAAATATCAAAATATCTGACTGTGAAAAGGGAGGAATTTTTAGCCAAATTAGTTTGTTTATTAGATTTCTACAATTCCATTGTAGAAAACGCATAAAAAATATACTAGGGAAATTAGAAAATAAAAAAAAAATTTTATCCTCCGCTTGAGGAAATGAGATATTTAGAGTTATAGATAATTTATTTATATTTTTAAGAAAGAAAAAATGAAACTCAGAATTCGCGAAAAATATCTGCAATTTAAAACTTTAAAATTATCTAATTTCAATATTATTTTATGTATTATCCATATATTTTTATATACTTGGTATGGATATTTCAATTTTCTGTTGCGGTAGACCTATCTTTTTTTCTAATAGGTGATGATGGTTGTTTACTAATTTCTATCATTTCTATCAAATGTTTGAACATTGATTCGATCATTATTTGCATCGAGTTCATTATAACTGTAGTTTGTTTTTCCCAAGATCTGCTTGAAAATTTTTTACTATATTTTCTAATTTTTTCTCAAATTATTGTATAATTGGTTCGGGGGCTGAAGTTTTTACTGCTATAGCGTAATTTGAGGAGTGAGTTACTTTGAATTTTCGTCGAGCCTCTCCCAAAGTTAAGTGCTTAGTGCATTTAAATTCGAGAATTTTTTTTTCTTTTATAAACGTGGGACAATTGGGAGAGTTTTCTGGATGATCTTCTTTACAGTTTGCGCAATTTGAAGAGTTTGTACATTGTCCAGAATGGGATCCTACACAATTAATGCATCGAATATCGCTGGGACAAAAACGTGATGAGTGCGTGAAACTGTAGCAATTGTTACATTGCCGTGGTTTGTCGATAAATAATTGAGTTCTATGATTAAAAAACCAAAGTTTTACACATTCTGGTGTATTAATGCCCAGAATAGTAATTAAGACTGGAGAAGCTTCTTGACGACTGTTTTTCTTGATGAATCTACGGATTCCAACAATTTCAATATGTCATTTGAGTTTTTTAATTCAGTTGCCACAACTATTGTACATCTTTCAAATGTACAATAGTTGAGATGTCAAAAAGTAGGAATCGAGAAGTGAATCCTTCCCGTATTATGTTTGCTTTTGCTGGAATATTTAGAATTTGCTCAATAGCTGTTATCTGAACAGCGCATATAGGAGAGAGAGAGATCCGAGGTACTTATTTTTATTTTTCCACTTCGAGTGAAGTACATATGCGTTATTTTATCATGCCTTGGTATTTTGTTTTTTAATTCAGCATGTAATAAGTGGGGGTTCGATTTAGGGATGGTTCCGTTTTTTTCTGAATGTTCAAGTAAAATTGTAATTTCATTAAAGCTTTTATTATCAATTCACAGAATTAATTCTTGGGCAGCCTGGGTAGGTTTAAAATATTTATAGTCTGTATCTTCCTTCATGTTATTATTCATTTTTGCTTCATCGGATTCCGTAATCCGGAATGTTGAGTGACTCAACTTGAGTCCCTTCAAGCAACAAAAATTGGGGGTGTGAAAGAAATTGGTTAACTTACCAAAGTCCAGAAAAGAACAGAAATAAATATATAAGATCTCTTTCTTAGAGGTATACCAAAATATATTAATCCACTGTAAAAAAAGAAAGAAAAAAACAGCGAAAATTCAGGTCAGAAGCAACAATCTCTAAATTTCGAATTACACGTCACCTCTCCTTCAACTCACTCATCAGAAGCAACCTATATTCCAGGTTTCCAAAAGACGACATCACAAGCAATAATTATACGAAAAAGTTGCAACCAGAGTTGCCAGATATTCACACTGAAAAGTAACAAAAAGTAGCTAATCGATTTTCACTTGCAAATTAAATATCTTTTTTTTAGTTTTGTAAAACTGTTTTAAAAAATAAGTTAAAATGCTCTAATTATTTAATTTATTTAAAATACATTCAAATTCTTCCTGCTCAGTAACGTGATCTGCTGTGTCTTTTTTATAAATTTCTGAATTATATTTGAGCATTTGTTATGATGGAATGAAATCTACTCAGTAAGTCCCTCTTTCTTCGAAAATCATTTTGATTCTGAATTGAATCTAACAGTTAGAGGCACATTCAAATCCTTAATTTTTCTTTGTCGACGTCACTCTGGAAAATACCCTTTCCACAGTGGCATTACTAATGGTTAGGCTGTAAAGCTTTAAAGCAAATATAGCACAATCTTTTAAAATGGATTCCCAACTGCGTCTTTTATGTTACAAATGTGACCCTAATATAATGCTCCATCATTTAAAAGCTCAGATTCAGAAGGAAAAACATCTTTTAACTGAATGTTAAAAATTTGTTTCCATTGGTTCTCCAGAACATTCAATTTAGATTGGTCTGCTAATTCTAAAGGCAGATCTGAAAAAGAAGGAAGATTTGAATTTAAAAAAATAGCAAGGAAAAGTTCTTCATCTTTTCTAAAGTTACGTAATTTTAAGGGATTCTGTTTAAATGTTGCTTACACGATGTTTTGAGAAAATTATGACATCTTTGATAAATTTCTTTTGTAGATTCTGTAGAAATTACTTTACGTTTGTTTGTCAATTTATTTAAAAATACGTATCCAAAATATACTTCTTCAATCGGTAAGTAAATGCTTCTTAAACTCATGTCACACACAACTTCTAGATTCACACATTTAAGGTAAATTCTTCTTAGAAGAGTAAGGGTGAAATCTTCTAGTTCTCTCAGCAATTTGCAACTGTCAGCATGATTACTTTGAAAGAGCAAGTTAGTCCGCTCAAATTCCGCTAAAACTGGCAAAACAAATGTCAGATATAACTCCTTTCTCGGATATGAAAACATTCTGAAAAGCTCTCTTGAAAGATATTTATCGCACACAAAGGAAGCAAGCTGAAAATGAAGCTTTAAGCAATCCCAGTTGTTAAGGATTATTTTAATGCAATTGCTCTTACTAGACATTTGGCTGAAGAAAGTGGAATCAATTGTAAAGGATTCTTTCCATCATTTAATACTTTATATAAATCCATATAAGATTTTCTTTTAGAAGCAGATCTATGAAACTAGTTATATGATTCCCTCATCATATAATCTAAGTTATGTGGCAAATTCTCGTAGGCATATAAACTCACTAAATGAAACGAATGACAAATGTATATAATTAAAATTAGATTTGGGGATTCCTTTCTTCATTAGAGTGAAAAGTGAAGGATTTTTCCAACAAAGGTTAGATGCTCCGTCAGTCCCAATAGAAAAGCAGTTTTCTAGGCTGATTTCTATTTTATTGAAAAAGTCTTTCATGTGTTTATACAGAGAGTCATCTGTAGATTCCACAAATTCTACTAGTCCTAAAAATTAGGTGCAATTCAAGAGTGGTCGTTAGAAAAGAAAGTTACATGGAATCAAGACTTAAGGGGGTAGGTTCACGAAACAGGATCTGTATCTCAGTAATGTTAAAAATAGGTATTTTTAAGGAACATTTATAAACATTCTATTGAATAAAAATTTCTAATTTTTTTACTGAGTATTCTTTGGATCATAATACATAATTTAATCAGAGATTTTATGGAGAGGATGTCTAGTTATTTTTTTAAAAATTATTTTTTGCACATATCTGGTTTTTTTTTCAAAAACAGTGAATTTTCATTATGTTTAATGCTACAAATTAAGTCAGAATAAGTTTTTTGAAAAATCCCTTGATTAAAGTATGTATTAGAGTGTAATTATTAAATATGCAAAGGTATAAGCTGTTAAATGCAGTAGTTTAGGAAAAAATGTTCCTTATATAGTAAAAATGTTATTTTGGGGAAAAATGGATTTTAGTAAAAAACTTACTTGTAATTAATGCATAGAAGCTTCATAGCTTGGGTTTTCTTTCTTCTGCTTAAGTATCCTCTAATATACATTTCTGATGCTTTTTTTCACCCTTGCTTCTTTCGAATTTTGTAAAATGTCATAATTTGCTTTTCGTAGTCTCTCCCGATCAGCTGTTTCCATTGCTCGAGCTGTGTAAAAACCTGGTAATATATATATACATAATGTTGCAAGAACATGACATTTAGTGATATTACCTTGATTGTATCAGGCAATATATTCCAGTTCTTAATGTGCCCAATTGCACAAAAATGTTTTTCGGTATCCGTGACCATATTATGCAATTTACACTTTTGTTACAGTTTTGTGTCTTACCATGTAAGGATTTCGCAAGCAGGTTATATATATATATATATATATATATATATATATATATATATATATATATATATATATATATATATATAGTTGTTGATAATTCCCTGCACACACATTTTTGATGTAATTGAGTACTTCTGATGGCAAGGTGTTCTTGTGTTTATATACTTCACCTGTTGTAATTTTGCTCGGTTATATTTACACCAGGTATTTTCGTTTGTTGGGCACTGACCATGTTGTGGATAAGCATCAATAGGTACTTTATGAAAATATGTAGCCCAAATGGCTCGTTTCATTGAATTAATACTATCGGTACATGGAATTAATACTATCGGTATTGTTTCTGATAGTCAATCCATAATACCGCTGTAATTTATTAATTTCAGCGTCTGCAAGCCTACCGTGATCATTCAATGTTTTTCTGTCACTTAATTTTTTACCTTTCATTTTTAGTTTTAAACCTCGTAGTCGAGTCCCCATCCATTTCTCGACATAGCCAACACATTCCAGTTTTTCTCAATACCTATATCTCCATACGGCTGCATCTCGTTAACTGCTATATACGCTCTGGCGTCACCTTCGCTCAAAAATTTGGTATATCGCAGACCATGCAAACTTTCAGAGCGTTGGAAGATTTCGATGGCTCCTCAAAATTCCATACTTCCACTATTTCCAAAATGATCCGCCTTACAGTTTTCATTATGCATTTTGTTGGGGCACTTACAAAATCTTGATAAAATTGAAGCATCAAGCACATTGCCGGTATAAAAACTTGTTACAATGACAGTACCATTCAAAGACGTATGCCCATGCTTTTGCCAAGTACCATCAATAGCAACTGGTATATCAGAACGTCCGCTGACATCTTTGGCTTCTTTACCTGCAATTTGTATACTCACCGTAGCCACAGTCTCTACGGCTGTATCTAATCTTGATTCCTTTTTATTAAATCTTTGCGATGGAGTTGGTAAATTCATAACTCCACACAAAACTTCAGCAGAAAATTTAACTTTTACCAATACATCTCATTTCATATGAAAGCCTGGTATTGACTTCATAATACTTAGACTCTTTTCAATTACATGAAACCATATATATCAGTATTTAGAAATGGTTGGCTGAATCCACAAGTTTCGCAAGAAACAGAAAATTCTGTGGCCAAGCCTTCAACTTTTCTTAAAAATTTAATTGAAATGATATTATTTTTGCATTCTTTACATACAACAGATATTTTTATAGCTTCAGACAATAAAGTCTTATTTATAATTTCATTTTCCCCAAGAAAATTAAATTGCTGTAATCCATGCAGGATTTCAGCTTCTTGGCTGAAGCAGAAACATTCAAATTGTTAATGGATTCACTTACCTTCGGCTGTGAATGCAAACAAGCTGTTCTTCTTTTCTTAAAATTTTGATTTTTAAAACGTGGTATTGTGAGAAAAAATTGTTTAAGAAGTAAAAATTACCAGGAAATATATGACAAATTTTAAAATATTAGTTAAATGTAGCCATAAGAAAAGCTACTTAAAGTCTTTCAAAATTCAATGCAAACAGCTCGTTTCAAATAGTATACAAGCGTTTGCTTCACTTCATTTCTTCTACTAGACATTGCCGTTCAAAGTATTTTAAATAATAATGAAAAAATAGTGAAATTGGGGGCTTACAGTGCAGAAAAAAGTTTCTTTACATATGAGTGGGCGTGGCAGGTGGACTCTGACAGGTGTTAAAACATTTTCAAAAAATTATTAAAAATACATTCACTGCACGTAGAATGATAATTTTTGTACCATTAGAAGCGTAAAAGTTCATATTTTATAAAAATGGGAAAAGTGAAAAATGAGTTTTTGGGTCGAAATTCTGAACCTACCCTTAACTAAAATTGAACTTGTGTAGAAAGTAAATCAACTACAGCATTTATATAATAGTTACAAAGTGGAAGAAATAGCACAAAAATTTGGCCACAAAATTTTAAGATTACTCCCTTATCAATGCGAGTTCAATCAAATTGAAATGATTTGGAGCCAAGTAAAAGGTTATGTTGCAAGAGAAAATAAGACTTTTTTTAAAAAAAAACTTGAAGAAATAAGGGTACTTGTAACAAAAAGAATAGAGAAGGTCTCAATTCAAAATTGGACGAATTGCTTCAACCATGTAACCAAAGAAGAGAATGAGATGTGAGAAATTGATGGACTTGTTGAAGAAATTTAGGAAATCCAAAACTTCATTATATCTGTGAACAATGACTCTTCGGATAGCGATTCAGAACTAACGAGTGCTGATGACTTGTAAAAAGAGTATCATCAAAGTCCTCCTGTTAGCGTAGTATGGTAGTTTGGAGAGAAGAGTGCCAAAGGTGTCGTCTTAGTCACTTGACCTTGACTCAAAAATTATGATGTTTTTCTTTAATAATGCAATATAAGTGTATACATAATCAACTAAATCAACTATTGAAACAGTTTATGTAAATATTTATTTTGAATACTGTGGAGAGACACGTGGAACAGATCCGTAAAAACTGTGCTTTAAATATATTATTTAATACTCAAGAAAAAGGTTCCACAATGGTTGGAGAAAACCCGTACAACGCCGGGTCTTGCAGCTACTAATATTTATATTAAAAAAAAGGTTCATTTAATATTTCTAATCACCTAATTTCAGTAAATCAAATTTAACACTTTTTTGTTAGACAATGCTTTTAAAAATATTCATGATATAAAAAGCTCCTTTTCTTTATAATCAAAGTATATTGATGTAAATTTTTCTTGTGCTATGCCTTCGTTTTAATTCTAAACACTTCCTGCATGGAGTGTTAAATATACATGTATATATAATTTGATTTATGAATATCTAATAAAAAAGAGCAATTGTCCTTTTAAAAACATTTTATGGAACTTTTTTACAATAAATATAGATCTAAATTTTAAATAAATGAAAAGTAAAAAAAAACTTTTCTTAAAAACAAGCTTTTATTTAAATGCTCTAAGAAGAATAAAATAAACTTTTTTTGCTTATGAATATCTAATAAACTTTTCTGATCTGCTTTTAAACTTATAAAGTCGTTATACCATTTATGATATAAAAGCTTGTCGCGAGATTTACCTGTGTAGATAAACAAGCAAATTCAATAACTTGATCCGATTGATTTTAATTTTTAAAATTTTCAAACTAAGTAAATACGAGTACTTAAATCTCGCGACAAGCTTTTATATCATAAATGGTATAACGACTTTATAAGTTGATAGCAAAAAAAGTTTTAAAAGAAACGTTTATTTTATTCTTTTCAGAGTATTTAACTAAAAGCTTGTTTTTAAAAAAGTTTTACTTTTCATTTATTTTTTACTTTTTAGTTATAGTTGGACGGAGGATTCTCAGTCTGTTAATCTCATTCAACGCATCGTTGTTGCAAGGTCTTTTGCCGGTTAATTTTGAACAGTCCAGCTAAAGGGTACTCAACCTTTTTTCCTGCTAGGCCACATATATATCATAGATAATTCACTCGGGCCGGAACAAGAGTATAATGGGAAGGGGGATAAGCACTGTTAGACCCAAATAACATTGGACAAAGCAAAATTAATTAAAATATTAAAACTCATTCTTTTTTTGCTTTTACTATAATACTAAATTAAAAACGAAAAACACATTTTTTTTTAAAATCCGTAATTTTAAACCAATTTTTTCAATATTTGTGCAGCATTTTGATAATACTTTTCTACAAACGAGAAAACATTTTCATGCGATTATATTTAAAAATGACGAAGTTTTTAAATGTTTTATTAAAATTTGAGTATTTGTTAAAAAATCGTAAAAAAAATAGGCATTTTATTTTTTTTAAATGACTGATTCTAAAAGAGAAAAGCCTGAACTTTTTTAGTGCAGAATATTGATTCAATAACACGAAAAAAGAAAAACTAAATTCTTACGGAACGATTTAGAAATCCTTTTCATGAAAACGCATCGATTTTGATTCATTTTCGAAAAAATTGTAAGGAGTAGAAAATATCATTATTTCTTTAAAAACATTATACCGTGTAGTATCGTGGCGAAATAAATGATCTCTCCCATTAGGTTATTATTTTTTGTCTCAATTTGAGAGAAAGAATAAGATGTTTTTTTAAAAAAGGTCGAAAATTTGGAGCTTCTTTAAGATCAATCCAAAAAGCTGCTCGGCAGAATAAAAAGCTAACAGGGGTAAAAGGTTTTCTATTAATATCTTTTTAACTAAGTGCGATATCGTAATATAAATTGTTAGAACCCCCTGGGTTCCACCCTGGACACCAAGATTAATGTGAGGCAAAGAATCAATAAGAGCCATTTTGTATAGTAATAACTCGTATTTATTATATCAATTCAAATATCAGAAACTCTAATAACATATAATATTTCTATGTTACGTCAAACAAAAGGGATTTACGTTTAATATTAAATTAAATTACGAATTATGAAATTAATCAATAATTACGCGCAAGATCAAATAAGGTCTACCGAAATCGGAGGTCCGAGAAATACACGTAACTCGAATTATTAGCTTTCATTAACTTTAACTTATTTTATTAAACTAACGCTTATTTTAAGCGTAAATAAATATAGTATATCACCTGATATCTTAGCTTTCCAGATTCTTTCGTAGAATAACAGCAATAAGGCTTCACCAACGTAATCCAATTGAATCTTCTAAATTTGAAGTTACTGCTGCTGGCTCAATAGCCTTCATCCTTGCTAGCTTACAAAGCTCTACTTAAATACCCTATCTACTTTGCATATCCCGTTCACTTTTTGGAGCTGATTGGAAATATACGCGAATTTATAATCCCCAAAAAGGCACCTAAGAATATTAGTGGACCTAAGAATATTAAGAATATATTCGTCACAAAATCCTCAAAACATATATTGTCATCCAAGCTAAACATGCATACAAAATTTCAGCTCAATCAGTTGAGGACATCAGCTTCGAAATTGAGTTGCAAGATTCCTCCCGAAAAAATTACTTTAATTAATATCTACACTATATATATATATATATATATATATATATATATATATATATATATATATATTAAAACTCGAAGGTAAACAAACGTATTTGACTATACGACTAAGTGTATCTTCTCATGAACCGCACGACGCAGAAACTCGCCGATAGCATGAAAAGCTCGGGAATGATCCGAGGAATCCGCTTTGACCATTTATATTCTGATAGTGCAGTTAGTTAAAAAGATATTATAATTAAAAACCTTAAACGCATAATTATTGCCATTTTTCCAGCCAGGCGGCGTTCATATTTTCCCGACTTATATTTTTTGTCCCAGAAGTTTTTAAAACTCGATCTAAATTTTTTATGAGACTTAGACAAAAAAATAACTACAGAATAGGAAAGATCATTTACTTCGCCACAATACGGTATAATTTATTTTACAAAATAATTATATTTTCTATTTTTTACGATTTTTTCTAAAATGAGTCAAAATCGATACGTTTTTGTGAAATGATTTTTAAATGGTTCCGATTGCATTTTCTTTCAATATAATGAAATGATATTCTACACTAATAAAATTTATGCTTTTCTCTTTTAGAATCAGTCATTTAAAAAAAATAACAAACACTTTTTTTTTAGAATTTTTCAAAAAATACTCAAAATTTGAATTAAATACTTAACAATTTCTTTATTTATAAAAATAATCTCAAGAAACTTTTTTTTTCTGTGTAGAACGATATTATCCGTAATCTGTACAAAGATTGAAAAATTGCTTAAAAATTAGGGTTTAAAAAAACTGTGTTTTTTCCCTTTTTGCGAGAAATATTTAAGCATTATTTTTTGTTACATTTTTTGTTTAAAAATTACCGTTTTTTGCAATTGATATCTGAAGTTTGAAGGTATTAACTTAAAAATGAAGCTCGAAAAAAAATTTAAACTTTAACAAATAACGCAATGCGAAATTGAATATCTTTTCTTCTTATTATATTTTACAGGTCTTTTATTTCATTTTCCAAAGATTTTGTGGATCAATCGTTTAAAGCGCTGGATTATTAACTTTTGTACCCGGGTTCGAAACAGTACCAGCGCTTGGTTTTTATGATTTTTTAAAAAAATACTCAAAATTTTATTCGCGCATTTAATAATTTTGCCAGCAATTTTGTAATTGGAAATAAAATTTATTTCGTCACGATATATTCTGTATTTTTTTTTGTTACAAAACAAAGATACTTTACAAATGATTTTTTCTAAAATAAGTCAATATCAAGATGCGTTTATATGAAAATGATTTTTAAAAAGCTCACACTTTAACGTTTACAGTTGGCAATTTCTGAAATAAAATGTCGAAAACTTTTATACGGGCTTTTATTGTGCAATAATTCATTACTTTTTGTTAAACAAGATGACTGCATCTGTCAAGCTGTTTAAGAATCGATGAATGTTCACTTATTCGAGAGCTCTGATAGCGACAGAGGAAGGGGAATTTCCATGACAATATGTTATGCATTTTAAAATGTTCATGCAATGCCGGAAGGAAATAAACCTGTCTGACTAAAAAAAAAAGAAGCGAAAAAATTTCGAAACAGGGCATTTTAAATTATACACTCGGTAAAAGCCTGAGAATCCCCGGGCTAAGCGGAGGAGGGGGCTGGAAATCATTTTGAACAGGAGTATTAGAAGTGCTGATTTTGTTAAGGAAAGGGAAAATTTATAAAAGTAGAGAAAGCCCGTGAAACGCGGGGCATGCAGCTAGTCTTTTTAACTAATTGCGATATGGGAATATAAATGGTCAAAACATGTATTATTATCCGATCTAAACGTGTATACAAAATTTCAGCTCTATCGGTTGGACACATTTGCTTCAAAATTAAGCTGCAAGATTCCTACCGACCAATTTACATTGCAAATTAAGTAAATGCTTGTAAAATATAACATTCTTCGTATGTATACAGAGTGGAAGTATTCTAAAATATCTCGTTGTATAAATCAAATATTTTACACGAAAAAATAATAATTCCAGGGTGCGTGGTATCCATACTCGTACCCGTCGCATGCTAAGCGAGTGCTCTACCACCTGAGCTATGCTCCCGGTTGATACCTGCATTTTTGTAAACATGCTCGCCTTAACACCTGAACAAGATCGTTACAGTAACTAGGTCAATTAAAAATGTTAAGGGAGAAACTAGAATCGAGAAAATAGATATAAAATGTTTCAAAGTAAATAGAAATAGTTCGATAGATCTGTCTTTCTTAGTGTTCCCTCCAGAACAGTAAAAATTTAACATACTTTGCACGTATGCAGAGAAGAAGTATTGTAAAATATGTCGTTGTAGAAATTAAACGAATTTCAAAAATATTTTACACGAAAAAATAACAATTGGAGGCACGGGGTATTGATCCCCTAACCTCTCGCATGCTAAGTGAACGCTACACCCCTGGTCCACACCCTTGTTATTGTAAACATGCTATCCTTAGCACCTGAAAAAGATCGTTACAGTAACTAGGCCGATATCTGAATACAAATCTTCAAAACATGCAATGTTATCAAAACTAAACGTGTATATATAAAATTTCAATTCAATCGGTTGAAGACATCAGCTTCAAAATTGAGTTGCAAGATTCCACCCGAACATTTTTTTATTGCAAGTTAAATAAAACATTGTAAAATAAATAATTTTGTATTAAATTATTATAATAAATAATTTTTTTTCTATAAAAGTTATACTTATTGAACTGAATATATAAACTTTGCATATAATGTCAGTAGCATAATTTTTGAACTATTTATCGAGATATTTTTACTAGAGGAACTATAAATTTTATAAAAGTTAATAAGTTTTAATATTATTAAATTTTTCAAATTAACCCCAAAATTCTCTTATATGCTTCTGTATATCTTACGTTATCGTACATAAACGGCATTTACATGTAATGTGAAAAGTTATTGCAAACTGATTTAAATTAGTAATAAAAGAGAAAAGGCGATTAGTTTTCTATAAACAAGATATAAATCTGTATTTTTTAAGCAGATGTAGTAAAGGGAAACTTATAAAACTAAAGATAAATGAGCCGCTTATTTTGATAGTGGCATAAGTCACTTAATAAACTCAAGTTAATGATAGTATGAATTACAATTTAACGGTATTTTTTTATTTTAAAAAAATGCATTCAATATGTTGACAACTATTAAAATTTTATTTCAGTAAAATGTTGCTCGTTATTTAATCAATATTTTTAAATATATTGAAATACAAACCCTTAAATATCTCGATTAGAAAAGTGGCTTATACTATTTAAAAAAAAAAGCTCATATAATTTTTTCAGAGAACTTTCTTTTTACTTGCCAAATATGGTGAATTTTATTTGTAATAGTCTCACACTTCTCCTAGAGTAACCCGGCAGTGGCTGTGATTTGGCCATTGTACCCTTCCTACCGCTGCCAACTTAAGGTGAAATGGAGTATAGAACTTATTTTAAGAATAAAAATAGAAATAATATAAAAATGTAATGAAGTAAATTTTTTAAAGAAATTTACATTTTTGAATAAGAGTACTATTGAAAGAGGTTTTAAGTTTAAATGTCAAAGAATTTTTCTTTTCTTTTTTTTTAGTTTCATTCAATCATTCATTCCAAAGGGAGACAAGTTTATTCCTGATCTGTTTGAGCCGTTTTAATTTTAGAAAGTAAAATTAAAATCTTGGAGTTTCTTTTTATGCGATCAGAAATTACGGAAAAAGTTTGAGCGAAAAAATTTCGAAACAGGTGATTTTAAGTTATACATTCGTTAAAATGCCGAGAAACCCTGGGCTAAGCGGAGGAAGGGGTTGGAAATCGTTTTGAAAAAGAGTATTAGAAGTGCTGATTTTGTTATGGAAAGGGAAAATTTATGAAAGTAGAGAAAGCCCATGAAACGCCGCTCCATGCAGCTAGTCTTTTTAACTAATTGCGATATGAGAATAAAAATGGTCAAAACATGCATTATTATCCGATCTAAACGTGTATACAAAATTTCAGCTCTATCGGTTGAAGACATCTGCTTCAAAATTGAGTTGCAAGATTCCACTCGACCAATTTGCATTGCAAGTTATAAGTAAAAGCTTGTAAAATATAACATTCTTTGTAAGTATACAGAGTGGAAGTATTGTAAAATATCTCGTTGTACAAATCAAATATTTTACACGAAAAAATAATAATTCAAGGGCGCGTGGTATCCATACTCGTACCCGTCGCATGCTAAGCGAGTGCTCTGCCACCTGAGCTATGATCCCGGTCGACACCTGCATCATTGTAAACATGCTCGCCTTAACACCTGAACAAGATCGTTACAGCAACTAGGTCTATTAAAAATGTTAAGGGAGAAACTAGAATCGAGTAAATAGATATCACATAAAATGTTTCAAAGTAAATAGAAATAGTTCGATAGATCTGTCTTTTTTAGTGTTCCCTCTAGAAAAGTAAAAATATAATATACTTTGCACATATGCAGAGAGGAAGTATTGTAAAATATCTCGTTGTAGAAATTAAACGAATTTCAAAAATATTTTACACGAAAAAATAACAATTGGAGTCGTGGCGTATTGTACCCCGAACCTCTCGCATGCTAAGGCTCTCTTCACACCAAATGACTCCGATTAATTCACCATCAAACTTGTCTGATCGACCAGGATTCGGCTTCGTAATTTCCCGGTCAAATAAGCCAGGATTCGCTTCCCGCATTCACACCAACCAAAACCGGTTCAATCCGCCGTCATTCTGACTTACGCGTGATTCGGCAGGTCAGATTTTCTACCCTGATTCACCAGCACCCGGGATTTATTTCTTAAAGAAAAAGTGAATTTAAATAAATAGAGTGTTGATTTTTATAGTTTTTTATATTATTAGTGATTATATCGCATAAATATTCTATAAGATAGGCTAATTTTAGACATTTAAAGATTTTAGTGTTCTTGTTAGGGTTAGCATGAGTTGGTTTTTATTCCAATAGATGGCGCTTATATTTTTGGTATTCATAGTATTCTTTTTCATTATGTAAACTAACTCTAGTTCTTGTCGCGGAGTATGTAGGTTGTATTTTATTCCCAATAATATTACGTAAATAATAAAATAAATTTTGCATGTATTCTTGTTCAAATTTAGATATTTAAAAACTTTATTCGTTAATTATTAATACTTTAAATAAAAATGTGTTTTCTTTGTGGGGCGGGGGAATATTCTGAAGGATGTTTGAAATAGCTTCAGAGATCAATTTAATAAGAATTTATTTAATTTTGGGAGAACAAAAAATTAAATATTTATAAGATTGCTAAAATAAAATAAAACACCAATATACTCGATATATATATATATATATATATATATATATATATATATATATATATATAATGTCTTTTTTTAAAAAAAGATTCCATTTTATTACTACATAGATCTCAAATTTTGTTATATAAAACCAACAAAATGTAAATGGCATGTAAAATTTTTAATTCATTAATATATTAGAAAACCATTTTTAAATACATAATCAAAAAAACTAGATGCTATATGCTACTAAAGCTGTAGAATATAGCATTAACATTAAAAACATTAGATATATTATTTGTAAAAGTAATTGCATTTTTATTTAGTTACGCAATACATATTTATTATTTGTCACTACTTTTCAGACTATAATTACACGTGATAATAACAGACAAAATATAAAAAAATAAAACGTTCTTATATTTTTGGTTTTATGTATTTCAACTTCAAAATAAATGAAAATACAGTTGTGAAATTAATAGCTTGAAACGTTAATCGTCTTAAAATATTAGAAATAGAATCCATGTTCGACAGCAACCGTTGGAAGAATGATTGAACTATGGCGGTGCGAAGGCAAATCTCTGTTCAATTAGAATCGCTGTGAATTGGAAAGATTGCCATAGACTCGGAATCGTTTGATGGGAAGGGAGCCTAAGTGAGCGCTTTACCATGTGAGCTACGCCCCTGGTCAACACTCTTGTTATAGTAAACATGCTTGCCTTAACACCTGAACAAGATCATTGCAGTAACTAGGTCGATAACGGAATATAAATCATCAAAACATGTATTGTCATCTAAACTAACCGTGTATACAAAATTTCAGCTCAATCGGTTAAAGACATCGGCTTCAAAATTGAGTGGCAAGATTCCACCCGAACATTTTACATTGCAAGTTAAATAAAAGCTTGTGTGTAAAAACAGAAAAGAACGTGGAAATTTAAATTTAATCAACAGAAATAATTTTCTAAGGAAAATTAAAGTGATTTAAAGTAAATTTAAAAAGGGCGAGCTCCCGGTAATCGAACCCCGGGGAATTCATCTGAAGTTAGCTTCTCTAGCCACCAGGCCACAAGGGCTCGTTGAAAGAGGTAAAGTAAGCTTCTAACTTTGGTAAGCATTTTTTAATTAAAAATCTCTTTAACTAATTGCGATATCGGAATATAAATAATCAAAACA